>CAJQZJ010032097.1:12446586-12490115 GCA_907164525.1 Lophiomys imhausi
AGCCATTAGGGATTCCTCCTTTGTGAATTCTCTATTTAGCTCTGTCCCCCATTTTTTGATTGGATTATTTGGTTTCTTGGCATTTAATTTCTTGAGTTCTTTGTAGATTTTAGATATTAGCCCTCTGTCAGATGTGGGGTTGGTGAAGATTTTCTCCCAGTCTGTAGGCTGCCGTTTTGTTTGAATGACAGTGTCCTTTGCCTTACAGAAGCTTTTCAGTTTCATGAGGTCCCATTTAATGATTGTTGATCTCAAGTCCTGAGCTGTTGGTGTTCTGTTCAGGAAGTTGTCGCCTGTGCCAATTAGTTCGAGGGTTTCTCCCACTTTATCTTCCAGTAGATTTAGTGTGACCAGCCTTATGTTAAGGTCTTTTTTTTTAATTTTTAATTAAAATTAAAAATTTTAATTTTTTAACTGTAGAATACAATTCCATTTGGCATATATATATATATATATATTCATTACTTATTCATATTGATGGGCATCATGGCTAGTTCTGTTTCCTTGCTAGTGGGAATAGAGCAACAATAAGTATGTGTGTGTAAGTATCTATAATAAGATATAGAGTTTTGAGTATAACACTCAGGAGTGGTATACTTGGGTCATATAGCAGTTTTATTTTTAATTTTACTGTGAAACTTTCTCATTGATTTTCACAGAGGTTGTACCAGTCTATACTCCTGACCTACTGAGAATAGGGATTATCCTATCCCAACACCTTAGCAGCATACATTGCCATTTGTCTTCATAATTTTATTTTTTACATTTGTGTGTGTGTGTGTGTATGTGTGTGTACGCGCTTGAGAGAAAAGGATTTTTTTTTTTTTGGCTTAAACTTCCATATCTCTGCCATTGCCAAAGGAAGTTAGAACAGGAATTCAAACAGAACAGGACCCTGGAGGCAGGAGCAGATGCAGAGACTAGAGAGGGGTGCTGCTTACTTCACATGACTTGCTCAGCTTGCTTTATTATAGAACCCAGGTCTCGCAGTCCAGAGACAGCACCACCTACAATAATAGGCTGGGCCCTCCCTCACTGATCACCAATTAAGAAATGCCTTACAGCTGGGTCTTATGGAGGCCTTTTCTCAACTGAGGCTCCTTCCTCTCTGATGACTCTAGCTTGTGTCAAGATGACATAAAACAGGCCAATGTAGTACGTGCATGTGTGCATGTGTGTTAGCATGACTCACAGTGTATATGTGGAATTCATAGAACAACCTGCAGGATGCAGTTCTCCCCTTGTATATCGTGTGAATTCCAGGGGCCAAGCTCAGCTTGGCTGTCAAATGCCTTTAACCCACAAAGCCATTTCACCAGACTCACCATCTGTTTCTCCACAAGAGTCATTCTGTCTTAGGTGAGATGGAATTGTAAAGTAATTTAATTTGTGTTTTCTTGGTGGCTAAAAATGCTGAACACTCTTAAGAAATATTTTGAGGCTATTTTTATTTTTTTTTCTTCTGAGAAGCGTCTGTTCAACCCATTTATTGATTGGCAGGGTTTTGATTTTTTGCAGTTTAGCTCTTCACATATTAAAGACATTAGCAGATTTTCTGAAGCCTAGCTGGCAAAGATTTTTCTCCCATTATGTAGGCTGTTTGCTTTGTTAGTAGTTTCTTTTGCTGGGGAGAAGATTTTCAGTTTCATGTGATTCCACTCGCCAGTTTCTGTGCTACTTGTGTTCTATTAAAAAGTTCTTGCCTGAAAATCTTAGCTAAAGCTGTATGGCAAGAGAAAGATGCTAAGTTGATAAGAGTTGAAAAGGGAGAAGTTCAAGTATCACTCCTTACAGATGGCATAATTCTGCCCTTAAGAGATCCCACAGAGTCCACAGGAAAATTGTGGTGCCCATAAACATTTTTTGTAAAGTTGTAGGATTCAGGATCAACACCCAATAATCAGTATTTGTTGAGAATGGAATTAGGAAAAAAATATCCCATTAACAATGGCCTTATAATAATTAAAATATCTAGGAATAAACATAACCAATGAGATGAAAGATCTCTATAAGGAGAATTTTAAATATTGAAAACAGAATTTGAGGAAGACACTAGGCAATTGAAAGCTTCTATGGTTCCTGGATTGGCAGATGTAAGGGTGTAAATATGGCTGTCTTACCCAAAGCAATCTGCAGATGCAGTGTAATTCCCATAAAAATTCCAGTGACATTATATTCAGAACTAGAAAAAATACACCAGAATTTATATGAACACAAAAAACCACTGATTTCTTTTAGATATTATCTTCCATTTACCTATTTCCCCTGGAAGATGAAAATCAGTCCTGTTGGATAACTGCCACATCGGTCTTACCCTTGTTCCTAATAGAACTGTATCATGGTTCAAACTGGATCAAAAGCTACCATTTATGTACCATTTATGTGAATGTGGTCTTTGGCCACAGTTGAGTCATATAGCACATCTGCTATTTTCTTCCCTGTTTAACGTCTTGTTCCTCTTGCTAATACTGGCCTGGTTTGCATCCGTTTGGTTATCTGTATAGGGATCAGCGATTCAGGCCCAGCGCTCTGTGGGATGTGGGGATTCCTGCTGCTGACCCATGTTAGGCTCCTGAATAGCCTGATGATCCTCAGAGCCTGCCATCTCTATCATGCTGGAAATCACTTTTTCCTCAACTCTTTGAAGCAATAGCTCTATTGTTTCCTATTCTAGTTTTGGTATCTGGTAATATGGTATTCTGATTCGTGATCCTTTTCTATCTGGTGTTTTTTTTTTTCCCCTGTCTCTGTATTAGTTTTGTTCATCACAAGCACCTTTTAGCTATTGCTTCCTTGTTTTTTTGGCTACTCTGTCAGACTCTCTTCAAACACTGGTAGTCTCTGGATTTCCACTCACACCTAGAAAAGACTTTGGAAACAGTGGGCACAATGGATTTTACATAGGAGAAGGAATTGGTGACCCAGGGGCCACCTCTATTTGGAATATGTCTTGACGGTGAGTTTTAACATTGACCACCATGCATGGAAATATACAAACATAATATTTCTATGAGACACGAAACTTGTCTTTGTTTTTATTCCAGTTAGCTTCTTGTAGAGAAACAGGATGAATGACGACCCCTGCTTGCTGCGATTACCATGGATGAAAGCTCACTGTCATTCTACTCCGTAGTTTGTTTTCTTAATTAAGAATATTCCTGACCTCTCATCATCCCTGGTGCCACCTGGGAGAGCACCCAGGCACCCACACAACAGTTCCCTCGTCCTTATTTTCCAGCCTGCTTACTTCCCAGATTGGTGCTGAGCTGCACTGAGACCCACAGTGAAGACTATGCAGTGAAGACTATGGATAATAAAGGATGTGCTTTAGGGGGCAGGCCTGTAGAACTAACTAGTCAAGTTAGGTGAGCCCGTGGGAGGCATCAAGGGCCAGAATTATCACAGTTATAACAGAGCTTCCCAGGCAGTGACTAAGAAAGGAGAACCTCAGATACTGGTGCCCAAGTTTTTTACAGTCTTCAAGGAGCCTTCACATAAAAAGACCACATTTTTTTTTAATAAGGAGAATTGGATCCCGGGGCTAATGTAGGGTGCTTCGTAGTAGGAATGAATCAACAACGAATTGATAAGAGGTGGCTGGTATAAACTGTTAGAAATTGTCTACCCATCACCAAAGGAGAGCAGATGTTTGAGGGTTGGTCTGTACTTTGGCTCTGTAATGGGACCGGGCCGGAAGGGCACCAAAGAGGCAGGATGGGAGGTAGAAGGTCATAGAGTAGAATATGTGCATGCTCAATGGGGAAAGATACTTGTATCGTTCTTTAAGATGAATGGAATCCTAAAATACTCATTTTCCATTACTTGATCACAAAGAACAGCCTGCGGGTTCTTATCGCCTTTAGCTCCAATGTAAGGTCTCTGAGTGTGCGTTTGCAGGCTCTCACCTCTGGCCTCTCCGGTCTCTCTCCGATCTCTTACTGCGCAGTTTCCGCACTGGGCACTCAGCTCAACCCACCCAGCCTCCGTGGCTCCTTGAACAGGCCCAGCCAGTTTCCTTCCCAGGGTGTTGCTCTTCCCTCTGCCCTGTTTCCTCAGCTGACGGGTGACTTGGTTCTTCATTCCATTCAGGTGTCTGGTTGACTGATGTCTCCTCACAGATCTTCCCTAACCATCCTCTCCGAGAAGGTCCCCACCCATCCCTGGGAAGGTCGAGTCTCTGAGCAGGCTTTTGTCTGTTTCATTTCAGACCTATCCCGCCCCCCCCCCCCCCCTTTCTCTCTGTGCCGCAGAGGCAGATCCATGCAAATTATACCTCCCAGTTTTCTCTTCCCATCCATTTCCAGTTTAGTTTGGCCAATGATAGATCAATTACCCTGAGGCATGGCGTTTGAAGGAGAGGTTGGGGAGGTAATGGAGGGAACCTGAAATATTTGTCTCCTTTGTTCCCTTTTGGCTGGCATCAGAAATAACCTCAATTACTCCACATTTTCCAACATTTTCTGAGTTGCGTTGGCTTCTGGGTTTCTACAATCTGATTTCTTTCCTTTATTCTGAAACAACAATGGCTGTATCTCCAGGAAGTCTTCTCACACCTGGTTTCTCTTCAGATATTTCTGACATTGCTGTAGCTGATTCCCCACCTCAGAGTCTGGTTGGATGCTTTATTGGACCACTTTTCCTGGCTGGATCCTGATTGGTCTACCCTGTTTCTTGTCTTCCACAGCATTTATGACTTACTACTATTATTGATTTCCATGTTTATATTGAGTTTCCCCCATTTGAGGCAAGTATACTAATGATATTGTATGGCGACTTGGAACAGACATTTGAACCTGTAATAGAGATCCAATCATCTCTGCATCCTCACTAATGTCCTGTTAGCCAATCACAAAGAAAAAAAGAAAAGTTAATGTTGGGTGAGATGAGCTGTGTGGTGCTGTATCCTAAATCTCTCCTATAATTAACTATAGTGTGAGTGTGTATGACTACCTCAATGCACAAAACAATATTAAACTTCACATTTAAAAAATAAAAACAACCTCGAGCTCTGTCTTCTTCAAATTGGGCAACTTACGTTGTCGCTAAAGTGTTGGTTTACTTGCTACAGAGTGAATCAGTGATTCAAATAAATACTCAAATGTCAATCCCAGATACACTCCGCAATATCAGATAAGTGTAACTGCTTTGCTAAACATAGACAATGGATAGAAATGCAGGCTTCTCACAGAGGACTCCAGTAACACATGGGCTCTTCATACATTGGGTAGCCATTTCTGTTTCCAAGGGTCACTTAGGAATGCATATCTTAGCTTCCATGTAGCTAGAATTGCTTGGCCGTACTTATTTATTCAGTTTTACTGGATTAAATTTACATAAAGTGGCTGGTAAAATCTCTAATTTTGCTAATGGCACTTGTTTTGTGTTTGTTTTTTGCAGCCAGTACATAATTGATTTTGTAAATGTTCCCTAGGCCTGAAAGGAAAAAGAGGCTGTTATCTATTTGAGCATCTCTACTTACAGTGCTATGACATTGTTTATTACACTATTTTTTTTCTTATTTCTACTTATTCTTATTGGCCTATTTTAGAAAGAAATACTTCACTGCTTGATTTATTGATTTGTGGTGTCACAGATCAAATTCAGGGCATTACGCATGTTGGGTAAGTATTTTACAACTGAGCTATAACCCAAGCGAAAAATAAACACTTTAAAAATTACATTGTTTTTACATTTCTAAAGATTTATCTTGTTTATATAGTTTATAACTATATATATTATATAAACAAGTTAGATAAATGTCATCTTATTTGAAAGTATGACTTTTATGACTTGTGACCTTTATCATCATATTTTCTCTTTATCCTGTGTTCTATTTTGAGACAATTTTAATTTATTTTTACATTTTTGTACATGTATAGTAAGTATACTGAGCACATTCCCCATGCTACCTTCCTTCCCTTTCTCGTCTTTCCCTCTCATAAGTTTCCTGTGTCCCCCTATACAATTTCACTTCCACTTTCATGCCAAACATCCAGACATGATTTTTATGTGCTTCTATAAAATACAGGAGCCACAAATGATAGGGTATGAGCTTGGCTTAATTCACTTAATATGGTTACCTTCAGTTGCAACCTTTGTCTTGCAAATGCTATAACTTTGTTCTTCTTTACAGATGAAAAAGTCCATTGTGCATATGCCATATCTTCCTTATCTGTTAATCTGATCAGGCCCTGTGTGAGTGGGCTCATAATTTAGCTATTGTGAATAGTGTAATAAATATTGATGTATCAGTATTTCTTTGATACATTGACTTAGAGTCTTTGGGGTAAATACCCAAGAATGGTGAAACTGGACCATATGGAAGATGTATTTTTAGTTTCTTAAGAAACCTCCTTGATGATTTCCATAGTTTCTAAACTATTTTACATTCAGACTAGCAGCGTATAAAAGGTTCTCTTATCCATTTTTCTTAATGACTGACTGGGTTAAGATGGAATTTCAGTGTAGAACGTCTGTGTGTCTCTCTGATAGCTAGTGAGGTTGATATACTTTTTTCATATCTTTATTGGCAATTTGTATTCCATATTTTGGGAACTGTCAACTCATATTCCTTTGCTGGTTACTTCTGTGTGATTATCTATTGCTATTCTGTCCAGTTTTGCTCTTAGCTTGTCTTGTTTTCTTTCTAGTTGCTGTAACAAAATATGCTCACAAAAGCAATTTAGAGGACAGAGGGTTTATGGGTTGTGTATCAAGGTTCCAGTTTTTGAGGGAGGGGAAGTCACAGTAGCAGGAACTTAAGGGAGCTGGCCACATCCCATCCATCATCAGTAACTGAGGGCAAATGAACACATACTGCACTTGGCTTACTCTTGCCTTTTCATTCTGATTAGGGCCCAGACCATGAAATCTTGCCACCTGTATCCACTGTGGGTCTTCTCCTGCAGTTATTCCAATTCAGATAATCTCCCACAGACATCCCATTAACCCAATCCAATCTAAGCAATACCTCTTTAAGATTCTCTTTCCAGAAGATTATAGATTGTGTCAAGTTGACAATTAAAACTATCCATCACATAGCTCTTTAAAAAATGTCCATTATTGAAAGTATGTGTTTTATAAACAACATTGTTATGGTTTGCATGCAAAGTGCTCAACCTCCAAATGTGTTAGAATACTTGGTCCTGAGCTGGTGGGCTGGTTGGACAAGCTATGGAACCTTTGAGAGGTGGGCCCTGGCTGACACAGAGCAGGGTCACCAGGGCCAGGCCTTGGGGGTTACACCTGCTTCTGGTTCCAGTTGGAACTCTCTTTCTGTCTGTGTGGTATAGGAGTCTTGGTTTCACACTCTGTTGTCATCATCCACCATGTCTGTCTGATCATGGTGGGCTGCATCCACTGATTTGAGCCCAAACAAACCTTTCTACTTCTAAAGTCATTCTGACAATGACAACAATGATGAAAAGGTGACTGACGTAAACCTAGAGTTCAGATTTTCTTTCAACACCAAAGTAAGAATACACATCTTTAAGGAGAAAAACTTGGTCACACTCTGTAGAATAATCAAAATGCTTGGTTTTATTCTACCCATTTAAATTAATTTTTACAATTACATTTATTGTATTTATTTCTTCTTTTTCAAAAACAACATTTTTTTTTTTTTTTTGGAAATAGCATTTTGCTATGTTATCTAGGTTGGTATCAGGCTCCTGGACTCAATCTTCCTGCATTGGGCATCCAAAGGCTAAAGCCACAGGCATGGAATATCACTGTCTTTCTTCTTATTTTCATAATTTCAATGGACTGTCTCTCCATTCATTAATTATTCTTGACACTTTACAAGTTCTTCTAAATGTTTCTAATCTACCATTGGTGTTTGCTATTCCTTTACTCCTTTGACTGAAGGTGTATTTATCTACTTGGTTAACCCCTGTTTTGAACCATTCAAAACCTGAAAGCTTCTGTTCAACTCACAGGTGAGAGATGAGCTATGAATGGGAAAAAGTAGGTGGCCTATGGTGGAGTTCCTTTAGAGTTAAGATCAGGAAGACATAAGTGAGACATAAGGCTTCACTTGGTATTAACATAAGACTCAAGATGAGCCAGAATGATGAGAAAATGTCATCACAAGACTTCTGCTATCTGCTGTAACTGCAGGGAAAAGTCAGCAAATATGATTTGATAGAACCACAGGCCCTAGGTCTTCCAGGGTCTGCTTAGGAGAAGGCATTAGCTTTCCTGTGGCTAGGAGGTCAGAGAAAGTGGAGGTTAGTTAAGCTCTCTGTGGGAGGGAACCAGAGCAGGCACTAGCAAGGAATAGGATTTCACACAAATGTTGAATAGCAGTTAAACCTGTTAATGAATCCACATGCTCTTTCAGTTAAATCCTGGGGCTGGCTCCCTCTATTAAACATGACAGCAATGAACTTAAGACCATGGTAGTATCCATGGAAATATTAATAAATAGCTAAATTAGAGAATCTAATCCTTGTCTAATCACGAGACAGCACCATGTTTGCTTCATCTCTCTGTGGCCAGCTCCCTCAGGCTTCTGTGAATTTGGACTTCATTTCTCAGGGTCTCACTTCCTAATAGACAGAATGTACTAGGGGCTTGTCTGGAAGTGGAGGCACAATGTCCACCTCTGTGGCTAATTTCTTCCCCATTCCAGTGTTTTGGTTTTTTTTTTTCAACTGACCTTGGAAAAGTTTACTTTGCTTGCTTCCTTTCAACATGTTTAGATTTTATAATTTTCTTCAGCATTTTTCTGAGATTCATTATTTTCTGGGAAGAATTTCAGGAATAATCTTAATTCATGTTAAAGTTTTGATTTGGTCTTTCTCTCTCTATCCCCACCAAGCTTTGTCTAGAAGCTCATTGTGTGTGTATGTGTGTATAGTTTTATATATATATAAATACATATATATATGTATGTATTGTAAGAAGAATTTTAAGAACAAAAATGTGTACTCTGCTTGGTTTGTTCATTTTAACTCGAGAGTCCCTGTATGTGGGGTTTAGATATTTAAAACATATTTATTTAATACTTATACAGGAAGCAGAGAAACACACAAATAATAAGAGAAAGAGACTTAAAGACATCAGAAGAATAGTTATTTTAGGAACATCTACAGAAATATCAATGAATTAAAACCTATTTTTTAATGTTTATTTATTACTTCAAGTTACATCTCCACCACAGTACCTTCCCTCCACCCCTCCCAGGCCCACCTTTCCATCCTCTCCCCCCTCTTGCACCTATCCTATTCCTCCAGTGTGGGGTGCCCCTACATATCAGCCCACCTCAGTTCAACAGCCATATGAGGGCTAAGAGCTTCATCTTGCACTGGGGCCCTACTTGGTAGCTCCACTAGGGCAAAGTGTTCCACTAACAGGTAACAAAGTCTATGTTCCTGTTCCTTTTGGTCTTTTGGTTATAGGGTAGCTATCCTGTACTATAGGGCTAAAATCCAGTTATAAGTGAATAGATGCCGTGTGCATCTTTCTGGGTCTGGGTTAGCTCACTCAGGATGAGCTTTTCTAGATCTATCCATTTGGCAGCAAATTTCATGATTTCCTTGTTTCTGGTGGCCCAGTAACATGCCATTGTGTAAATGTACCACAGTTTTTTTTTTTAACCATTTCTATTGAGGGACATCTGGGTTGCTTCCAGTTTCTAGCTATTACAAATAAAGCTGCTATGAACATAGTTGAGGAGATGTCCTTGTGGTTTGGTGAGGAATAATTTGGATGTATACCCAGGACTGGTATAGCTAGTTCTTAGGGTAGAGCTATTCCAAGTTTTCTAAGATATCACCAGACTGATTTCCATACTGATTGTAAAATTTTGCACTCCCACCAGTAATGAAGGAGTGTTCCCCTTTCTCTACAACCTTCCCAGCATGTGCTGTCTTTTGAGTTATTGATCTTAGCCATTCTGACAGGTGTGAGATGGAATCTTCGAGTCATTTTTGAGTTGCAATTCTCTGATGATTAAGGATGTTGAACATTTCTTCAAGTGTCTCTGGGCCATTAGAAATTCCTCTTTTGTGAATTCTTGGTTTAGCTCTATTCTCCATTTTCTGATTGGATTATTTGGTTTCTTGGTGTTTAATTTCTTGAGTTCTTTATAAATTTTGGAGATTAGTCCTCTGTCAGATGTGGGGTTGGTAAAGATCTTTTCCCAATCTGTAGGTTGCCCTTTTGTCATGGATAGGTAGGATCAACATAATAAGAATGGCCATCCTACCAAAAGTAATATACAGATTCAATGCAATTCCTATCAAAATACCAACACAATTATTTACAGACCTTGAAAGAACAATTCTCAACTTCATATGGAATAACAAAAAACCAAGAATAGCTAAATCAATCCTGTACAATAAAAAAATCCAGAGGTATCACCATCCCTGATTTCAAGCTATACTACAGAACAGTAGTAATAAGAACAGCATGGTACTGGTATAGAAACAGACTAGTTGATCAATGGATTTGAATCACAGAACCAGAAATAAACCCACACACCTATGGTCGCTTAATTTTTGACAAAGAAGGCAAAACCGTACAATGGAAAAAGGAAAGTATGTTCAACAAATGGTGGTGGTCTAACTGGATGTCAACATGTAGAAGAATGCAAATAGACCCACCTTGCATAAAACTTAAGTCCAAGTGGATCAAAGACCTTAACATAAAACCTGACACATTAAGTGTAATAAAAGAGAAAGTGGGGAAAAGCCTTGAACTCATCCGCACAGGTGACAACTTCCTGAACAGAACACCAATAGCTCAGGCTCTAAGACCAACAATCAATAAATGGAACCTCATGAAACTGAAAAGCTTCTGGAAGGCAAGACACTTATTTTTTGAACTATAAAAAATTGGTGGAACAGAATTCTAGAATTAAATGCTATTGAAAATGAGGAAAGATGCAATAACAATGATAACTGCATGGAGGACATGAAAGCTTTCACAGAGGAGCAGACACAGAAGTCTCTCTTTACACCTTGAAGAGAAGCACTCGATCTTGTTCTTAGTAAGGGAAATTTGTGTCAGAACTGACATAGACTTCTGATGCTCAAGGCGGAATGAAGAGCACCACATTTAACTTTCTGTTAAAAACTGAAAAAAACTAGATAAAATAAAAATTTTTAAATTTGTAAAAGTTGGACAATAAGCAACCAGGGTATAGAATCCTAAAAGAAAACAAAGACAAGGTAGAAAACAGTAAGAAAGGGGTGGGTGAGGGGAATGGAAGGGAGGAAACAAAAGAAGGAAGGAGCAAGGTAGGGAGTGAAGGAAGACAACAAGCTTTAAATACACTAATGTGGTGGAGCTGGAGACTTTTCTAGACTTCTGGTGTCTAGAAACCCCACTTGGGCTGTCCTACTGAGAGGGGGATATTGAGTCTGGAATACAGTGCTGGGATTCATGAAGCCAAGCCTGAGAGAAGAGAATAGCTGTGAGGGAGGCCAGGTTGTGGGGATTTGCAGGACACTCTGAGTCTTTCAAGGGTTGTTAGTCTGGACAGGCATGAGAGGAAACTACCTGAGACTGGGTTCAAAAATCACTGAAAATCAGTATGCAGATAAATTCCAGGACTTCACACATGACTGGAAATAGCTTATGTTCATGCTAGCCTGGAATTGAATAGAATCCTAAGAAGTAGGGCAAAATTGGCCCTAAAGACTGACTAGATTTATCCTAACTAAGTTTAAAAAGCAAGTCTTGGAAAGGTCCAATTGGCCTCAAATTCCTCAGTTGTGTCTAACAACACAATTATTTAGATGAATAAAAGAAAATTAGCAACAAACATAAAACCACAACATCCTCCTAAAAATGTAAAAAAAAAAGTTAATAAATGCAAATAGACAGAAATTATGGCACTAGAATACAAGAATGCTAAGCTAACTGTGATAAATATGCTTTACATGTTTAAGAAAACTTTGAAACTTGGGCACTGTCACGAGAGTAAGGGAAGCCATGAAAACATAAAGAAATTCTACCTGTGATGGCTAATTTTTGCCAACGTGGCTGAATTTAGATCTATTTAGGAAACACACATGTCTGTGAAGGAATTTCCAGAGATGATTAACTGAGGAGAGAGAACCTACCCTGAGTGCTATTGGCTGGGGTTCTGGACTGAATAAAAGGGAGGGAGCATTCAGCTTACTGACTGCTAGCATTACTTCTCTGTTTTCTTACTGAGAACACAATGTGACCAGCGAATGGGGGTGCTACCATGACTCGATACCCAGCCATGATGAACTCTATCCCTTCCTAAATCATGAACCCAAATCAACCCTTCCCTCTCATAGTCAAGTATTTCGTCACCTCAAAAAGATTAACCACTGTAGTTCTCAAATGAATAGAAACTCAATAGCTGAAATGGGTTAAGCAGGTGTGAGAGTTAATTTTGATTGCTAATTTGATTGGATCTGAAGTCAACTAGGAGACACGCCTCTGGGAAGTCTGTGAAGGCCTTTCCAGGAAAGACTGAGGGGAGAGAAGACCCTCCCACAGAAAGGGCAGAACTTTCTGTCAGCACCCTAACTAAGAGAGGAGAAAGAAAATCACTACTTACCTGCTGCACACATGCCTTCATGTTGAAGAATTGTGCTATCCATTTTTTTGTGGCTGCTTCCCTTTTTTTCCTCTCCCAGGAGAACCCAATTTCCTCTGCCCACACAGTGGACTGAAGACCAGAGGCTCTCCAGGAGTTCTATGAGCCATCAGCACCCAGCCTCATGGGCTGGTCAGCCACTGGGTTTGCAGCTTCTCCATTGTGCAGACAGCCATGGTTGGACCACCATGTGGGTATTATGTAAGCCAATCTAATAAAAGTCTCTTAGTAATAAATATATTATTTATTATCAGCTCTGTTTCTTTAGAGAACTCTGACTAATGTAGTAAAGTTACCTGTAAATCGGCCATTAAAGAATAAGTGATCAGTAAATTTGAAGAGACCAATAGGAAATACCTAAAGTGAGCAGATCAGAAGAAATATACTGAACAAAATAACTGATCATCAATGGTTTATTATATGCCATTAATTTGTCTAATATACATTTAATTAACAGAAAATGGAGCAAGGATAGAAATATTTGAAGAAATACTGATCAAAAAACTCCAAATTAGATGAAAATCAGAAACCCATAATTTCAAGAAATTCAATTAATCTAGGAGATAAAAATGTGAAATTAGGATGAAACATTATTGAAAACACAAACAAAAAAACCCTTAATATCAGAAAGATAATATACACATACCTACATAAGAACAATGTTAGGATTGACAGAATTCTTGTCAGATAGTAGGCAAATCAGAAGCCAATAGAGAGATACCTTTAATGTACTAAAGGGAACCTTTCACCTAGAAATTTTTAACTAGTCAAAATGAGAAATGGAAAAAAAAAGAGAGACAGATACATTGTTTTTGTTTGAATATGAAATGTCCCCTATAAATTAATGTATTTGATCATTTGGTTCCCAGCTGACAGTTCTGTTTGGGAAGGTTGTAGAACCTTCAAGAGGTGGATACTTGCGGGAGGAAGTGAGTCACTTGGGGGTAGGCTTTCAGGTTTTATTGCTCAACCGCACTTCCTGTTCTCTTGTTTCTTCCTGAGCTTGCTCCTACCACCATGCCTTCCCTGCCTGTTGTCATGTCATACCCACCACAATGGTCCCTATCCTTCTAGAACTGTGAGCCCAAACAAACTCTTTCTTACATCGTTTTTTATCAAGGCACGTTCACACAGCAAAAGAAAAGAAGTTAATCCAGAAATTGGTACTGGGATGTGGTGCCATTGCTGTGTTCAACCTGTTTAGGCCCTTAACACTGTTAGGCCTTTGTTTGTGGACGGAGCATGGAAGATTTTGGAACCTTGGGCTAGAAAATTCACTGGATGCTGTAAACAGAGATTAATGGTCCATCCTATTGAGAACTTGGGAGAAAGTAATGCTGAGAGGAATGTGAACAGTGGAGGTCTGGCACCTGAAGTTTTAAAGGGAAACAAGGACCCTATTGAACCAGAGGCCATTCATGTGAAAATTTGACAAAGAATCCAGCTTCATTCTGCCACTGTTCTAAGAATTTGAGTATGGATGAATTACAATATAGTGGACTAATTTATTTGGTGGTAAAAATTTCAGTAGCATAACACTGAGTCTGTGGAATCATTATTACTGGTTATCACATACTATACTTATGTGGGTCTACAATGAAAAAGAGCAATAAGTAGTGTTGAAAGAAATTTTTAAATGTACAATTTAGAAAGGAAATGTTCACTAAGGTTACAACTAAAACATGTGCCGAAAAAGAGGCTGTAATTACTAAAGATATGAATGCTATTAAAGAGAAGCTCCCACTGTGCGATGGAACAATAAGGCAAAGTGTCTTGAGGGCAAGAGCCCACCCACCAAAGGCTCCACCATGAAAGGAAAGAGCCCAAGGGGTTTTCCTGCTCTAGGAAAGTTTTCAACTTGTAGCAGATACTGCAGCGGTGATCCAAGGTGGCCAGGCTCCATTCTAAGCTAACAGCAAAACATGGTAGTGTCATCTACTTCCTACAGGTTTTGGAAGGATGAAAGATTCAAGACTGAGGAAGTTGGTGGATTCTTCTTTTGTGTTTTGGAGAGCTGCTGAGACAAGGCAACACATGGCAGGGTTGGAGTACCTGCAAGGAGATCCCAAGAGACCCTTCATGAAGTCATGAAGGTGTAGCCTGGGCTATAGTGGAGATTTCAGAATATTGGAGATGTGAGAGCAACAGATGGCTGCCAAGAAAGGCTATATGTATACTGAGGGTTTGCAAATGACTGAAATAATGAAAGAAACAGGACAGAAATGAACAAACAGCTTATATTAATTTAAAGTCAGACATGCTATACATGTAAGCAGATTAAATGTCCGAATTAATATGTGAATATTGTTACATTGTATAAAAGTTCAGGACTGAATGATATACTGTTCATAAAAAGGCCATATGGAATCTAAAGACAAAAGTAAAAGTGAAAAATGAAAAACAAAACAAAACAAAAAAACCCCAACAACAGCAACAAAATAGCCAGGGAAAAGTTGTAGCATTTTGTACCATGTGCTGTGGAACACTTTCCTAGTATAACAAATCTGGCCATTTTTATCAAAGAGTACCAAGATTAGGCTTGTTGACATTCCCTTATAGAGGTGAGAGGGATATGGGGGGGGGGGGTGTCATTAGTCCCTCACATGAAGGAATGTGCTTCTTTGCTAACTGTATATAATTCTGTTCCAGTCACCCTTGGTCTCAGGCAGGGCTGGAGTAATTGATATGTAAGGTTAACAATGGAGAGGGGCTCGGGTTGCCATCCATAGTGTGGTGAGATTTGTGTGTGTGTGATGTGGCTGATTTGGGGTCACTCACATTCCTCTAACTAATACCCTCATCCATGCTTCTATAAATAAACCCCCAAATATTTGTTGGTTCAATAAGGTAGGCCTGGGAGGGATGAATACTTTGTTTTGTCATTGGCACTGTATCTGGGATGAATAGATGTTTTTTTCAATATCACCAAGAAGAATTCATACACCAGGTAAACACTTACTAAATAAAAAGGCTACCAGTGTGCGATAACATTCGCCTGTAACCCAGCACTTGAGAGACTGACACAAGCAGATTGAGATTTTGAAGCTAGCCTGAGAAAGCAAAAACCAGATCTTGTGTCAGAAAAGAGAAAGCAAAAAACAAAACAAACAAGCAAACAAAACAACAACAAAACCTAGACTAGATAGCAAACAGAACAGATTTTATAACAGAAAATACTAATAGTGTGTTGGCTAGTTTTTGTGTCAACTCAACACAAACTGAGAGGATGAAACTTCAGTTTAGAAAACGCCTCCTTAAGATCAGGCTATAGGCAAGCCAGTAGGGCATTTTCTTAATTAGTGACTGATGTAGAGGGCCCAGATTACTTGGGGAAGTGTCACTCTAGGCTGGCGGTCGGTCGGTCCTGGGTTCTATAAGAAATCTGGCTAGGCAAGCCATGAAGAGCAAGCTAGCAAGCAGCATTCTTCCATGAGCTCGGCATCAGCTCCCACATCCAGCTTCTGCCCTGCTTGAGTTCCTGCCCTGACTTGCTTCGACAAACTGTGATACAGAAGTGTAAGCACCGTAAGCATGCATTACGCCTGATCAAAAAACTTGCACCAAACGTCATAAACATGTCAACCAGAAAATAACCCCCAAAACAAAAAACAAACAAACAAAACCCAAACCTTATATCTTAAATCACAATCACTGGTTAAAGCCCTAAGTGTTCCTCTTTGAATCCACAGCAGAAGTGGGCTGGAGAGATGGCTTCTCAGTTAAGAACATTTTTTGTTCTTCAGGAGGTTCTGCCTCCTAGGGCTGGTGCCATGCATATACTCACACAAACATAATTAAAGGCCATGTTTATGGCTTGGAAGAGTTAATAGTATGATGACAATTTTTAAATGATGTTAATTTATCTGTAATTTTATCATGATATCAACTAAAATTCAAGTACATTTATAAAATTGACAAGTTAATTCTAAAATATCTATGGAAATAAGCTCCTAGAATAACCAACATGACTTTGAACAATAAAACTGGAGGACTCACACATCCTACTTTAATGGTTATTATAAAGCTATACTCATTAGGTAGTGCAATGTTGGTATGCAGGGAGGCATGCAGACCAATGAACCAGATGGATATGACTGTGAGATGTTTGGCTATGGTGTCAGAGTGGCCTTTTCATCTATTCAGAAGTGTGAAGGAGAAGTTCAACTCCTGCCTTACATTATACACAAAAAATAAAATAAGTTATTGATAGAAATATAAATGTGAAATGACTTCACTATCCAAAACGTAAGAAAGCTTAGTGTCTTTGTTAGATAAGAAACTGAGAGTACAAGCTATAAGCTCATACATTGTTACACGGAATTTTATCAGAATTAAAAAGAAATAAAACATGAAGCTCAGCAAGTTAGTACACACGTTCAAGAGGTGGAGGCAGGAGAACTGTGAGTTTGAGGCCAGCCTGGGATAAGCAGAAAGACTCTGGTCTCAGAACACAACCCTAACCTTCCAGTTCCCTTTGCCAGTGTCCTGATGGTCACAAAGAAGGAAGCATACTCATTGGCCTCACAGCATTGTAGCCTGGTCTAGCATGTGGGATGGGTTCTGAGAGGCTGAACTCTCTTTGTAAATGGGGTAATCTGAGAATTAAAGGGAGATGAATGTGAAGCTCTGGGCAGTTGCAGTGACTGCTATAAATACTTGGAGGAAATCGTTCTTGTCTTTTAAGAATTTTTTAAAAATCTGTATAAGTTATTGAAAGAATAAAAACAGTAAATAGAAAAATGCTAGAATCATTTGTTCTTCAAAAGACTGTTGAGAAAATGAAAAGAAAGCCATATAATAGAAGAAAATATGTGTAAAATCTCTCTCTGTGTATATGTATGTGTGTTCTCTCTCTGTTCCTGTCTTTCTCTGCATGTAAGTGTGTGTTCTCTCTTTCTCTCTGTCTGGTCTCTCTCTGTCTCTCTGTCTCTCTCTCTGTCTCTGTCTCTCTCTCTCTCTGTGTGTGTGTGTGTGTGTGTGTGTGTGTGTGTGGTGCTTGAGATTGAATTCAAGCCTCGTATGGTGTAAGTGTGTTTGAACTACCCTTAGTTCTGATACTGTACTGGAATATAAAAGAATATTTAAACTCGATAACAACAAATATTCATATATAGGCTGAGTGTCCCTAATCTGAAAACCTGAAATCTGCTCTTAAATCTGAAACTTTTGAGTGACAAGATGAATAAATAGAAAGTTCCTCACATGATCTATTGTAATAGATGACAATCAAAACATGGATACTTAAAAAAATTGTATAAAAAAGCTTTCCAGCTATGCATGCAAGATGTTTGTGAAACACATCCCCAACATAGCTCATGATGTATAAATATTCTTAAGTCTGAAACTTGAGATAATGCTTGTCTCAGGAATTTCAGATAAGAAATTGCCCAATCTAGAGCCGGGCGGTGGTGGCGCACGCCTTTAATCCCAGCACTTGGGAGGCAGAGGCAGGCGGATCTTTGCGAGTTCGAGGCCAGCCTGGTCTACAAAGCGAGTCCAGGACAGCCAGAGATACTCAGAGAAACCCTGTCTCGAAAAACCAAAAAAAAAAAAAAAAAAAAAGAATTTGCCCAATCTGTAAGGATGTGAAAAGATACCCTGTCAAAGAAGATGTATAAGTGGCACAGGCAATGACTCTCAACATTGACTATGACAAGAAGAAAAAGCAAGCTAAACCTTCAGTTACCAGCATGTAGCCTCCCAAGTGACTGCGGTTAAAAACTGGTGATATTTTGTACTGGTGATAATGTGGTGTAAATGAGGATGAGTGAGGGAAGGATGCTCACACACTGTTAGAGGGGTTTAAGAAAATGGCACAGCCACTTCGGAAAATAATGACAGCCTCTTATAGGGCTAAAAATAGACATCACACCACTCACTAATCTTGTAGTTCTTTTAGTTGTTTATATGAGAGGATGAAAACATATCTTTATACAAACATTTATATTTAATCATTTGTAGTGGGTTCATTCATTACAGTCCTAAGCAGGACATGATGATATATGCTCGTCAACTGGTAAGTGGGCAAAAGAAAGGTTTGGCTTATCATACTGTGTTAGCCAGGTCCTCTAGAAGAATAGGAGTCTATGTATATTAAAAGGGGGACTTATTAGAGTGGCTTACAGACTGTGGTCTGGCTAGTTCAAAAAAGGCTGTCTTTCGACACCTTCAAACCTTGCAATAGATTATTGCTCATTAAGCAAAACAATTAAAATTAAAATTAAAGATCAGCACACACATTGGCACAGAAGATTCTCACAAGCTTTCACTAAGGGAAGATGGCATTCAGAGTATATACTGTATGATCCTTTAAACCAAGCTCTGTTAAGGAGGAGCACTATGGTGACTGAACAGCAATGGGTGGTTATCAGGGCCTAAAGACGGAAACAGGGTTTAGATATGAAAGGAAAGGAGCGATCCTCGTGGTTCATGGAGACATTCTGTGCCCTACTTGTGGTAGTGACTGCATAAGTATATGCACCTGCAAAAAAAGTCAAATGATTTACAACAGGTTTTCTTATGTTAATTAAACTTCAATAAAGGTGATTTAAAAGCTGCTATCATTAATAAGTTTTTTTTTTTCCAGCCATGAAACTGACAGACCCTTTAAAAGTTTGGCCATGCATTGCATGAGCAAAACCTTGAAGAGACAGGTATTCATAGATTCTGTGGGTATAAGATAAGATCATATTTGCTTTTATCAGTCAAAGTTGCAAATGCATATAGTAATAGTCTCAGCTATTTTATTTCTTGTAAATTACTCTATTCATCAGAAAAGATGGAAGACTACATTTTTACATTGTTCTTTTCTAGTGTAAGGTATAGAAACCAAGTAGTGGCTTAGAAATAAAAGGATAAAATGAGGAATTAACAAAGTCTACATAATACCAATGCAGATGTTGCAGGAAAAGTATCTAGAGAAGAAAGAAATGTTTCTAAGGGGAAAAGAAAGACCATGGTGCTAAAAAAGGATTTGGAGGGAACTAATTATGATGCAAATTGATTAGACATTTAATTAATGTTCTTAAATCTTTCAGACATGCATGAAAGATGAACAAATGATGTCTATAAAGGAAGTTATGAACATCTTGAAAACATACTCATTAAAATGTATTAAAAGCATTCAACTCAGCCTCACTAGCTACAGATGACATTATTAAGGTAATTACCATCTTTATTCAAGACATACTCACTGTAGCTATATCATTGAGACTATAGAATCTACCAGCAAGACCTTTCTTCAGAAACTTAAGAATTCTTTATTCATTTAATTTATTTTTGATGGGGGAGGGCCTCAAGAGGCTGCCCAGGGTCAGGAACTCCTAATCTCAAGCAATTCTCCTGCCTTAGCCTTCTGAGTAAGCTAAGTCTACAGGTTCTAGCTGTCTAGAAAGGTAAGATATTTTGAACAACAAGATACAAACTCATTAAAAATTTAAAATAATCATAAGTTGGATTATGGCACGAAATGCCTGCAGGCTTTATGGAAGGGGTGGTCAGTGAGGCAAGGCAAGGTAGGGTAGGAATGAAGTGGGTGGAGATATTTTCCAGAGGGAGGAGCATCTTTGAATGGTGGAAGGAGCAAGAAGACATGAGTAACATGCTCTGAGAGAAGGACTTCAGATGAGAGGTAGGGAAGATGAAGCAGGGTGAGAGAGGAGACATTAGTATGGAGAACTTGAGCACTAGCTTGCATACCTAAACTTATAAGGCACAGGATGTCATGGGAAGCTCTGAGCAGGCAGGAGCCCCACTCAGTGGAATTTTAAAACAGCCCATCTGCAGCAACCACTAGGATGGGTAGCAGGGTGAGTGATTGCAGACAGAGACCAGTTAGGAAATGGCTTTAATAAGTGAGCTGTGAAGTGGCAGCTGGAGTTCTGGACAAGGATGTGGCTGTGAAGTATAAAAAAACGCATGACTACACAACAGAATACCACAAAAAACCTGTAAATGTGGTGGCTGATCAGATGTATATGAGGGAAGGAGGGAGGGAGGGAAGACTCAGAGGTGGCTCTGGGGTCTGAGATTGTCATATAAACAGAATGTTAGCAACCTTGACAGAAATGATGAGGCCAAAAGATTGACTGGTTTAGAAGAGTCTTTATTTTTCTATGAATCTTAACTACTGGGTTGGAGTACAGCACTGAATATCAAGTAAAACTATTGAGAGGGTACTTAGAAAAGGAAGTCAAATACTGACCTTAAAGACATACAGCTTCAACTTCCACCTCTGCAATTCTTCCCTCAAATACACAGTCACCTTGTATAACTGTGGCTGGGTTTTCTTGCCTGCCTTTTGTAACACTTGAGTAAGTAGGTGAATACCTACTTTGGGGGCGAGAGTCTCTTCTGCAGCCCCAGAAACCAATCAGCCCTCCACCTCCTGCCCATGGGAACAGTTGACTTCCTAAGCATCACATATTTGTGGATATTTTCCCCTGTCCTCTTTTCCTTTGGCCTTCCTGCTGTTACTCATCAGCAAGGCTACCTGTCAGCTTTCCTTCAATCGAATATTCATTTCTCTCTTTTCCTTTATCTTTCCAGCCTTTCTTATGACTTTTAAAAATTATCCAAGTCTGATCTCTCTCCCTCGCCTCTCTCTCATTACTGGGATGGTTTCTATATAGCTGTATCATACTTATAGTAAGTTGGAGGGAGGGTTGACCTTTTTTTTTTTTAAATCAGTTGATATATTTGAAAGAATGACAACCTTCATAGAAAAATGAGAAATAAAGTCCTGGCATCCCAGAGTGGGGAAAAACCGTCTAGAACCCCACAGGATAAGCCGAGCTACCAGATATGTGCCATCTATACCAAACACTGAGGACTTTTCCATTGAACGTTGCAGTCCCCATTGCTTCCTATGCCCCATACATAGTTGCTCTCCTTTTCCCTGGATGAGTTCCAGTCTGTGTCTCAAGGCCCTTGCAGTTCCTGGGCTTTCTAATGTCAGAGCATCTAAAAGAAAGAAAAACATTGCAATACCCAGTGATTCTGGGCGAGACTATGCTAACTTTGTCTGGGGGCGCTGTATTATTTCAGTGAAGGGGCTCAGTGGATGTTTTCCAGAGTTGTTTTCTTTTGAGGTACCTCCTGGGGCCGACCCCCTTCCTGTCCCCTCTGGACAACTGATTGTGCCTTGAGTGCTCTTGCTTCTGCTTTCCCTGTGTGTTTCCACTTGCTAGAGCGTTCCTTTCATCTCCTTCTGTTTAATTGCCATGCAAAACCCTCTGTTGAGCTTTTAATTAGCGAGTTATCCCCATCTGAAGACTGGAAACCCCAGGCTCTTTCGGCATATATTAGACAAGCTAAAATATGAAATTAAAGAAAACACAGTTTTAGCCAACAGAAACAAGTGACTCATTTCCTTGTGAAAACATACTAGGTTTATGTTACTCTGGCAACAATATTCCAGAATAGAGTCCCTCCTCTCCCCATTTGGAGCCTTTATATGTTTCTGTTACTGTCTGTGTTCCATGGTGACCTCATGTTGAACCAAGTCTCTTAGTGATTCATGAGGCATAAGAGCACTGGGCTTTCTTTGAGATAGCTCATCCCCTGTTCCTTTGACCAGAGGAAGGAAAGTTTACGTTGTGCAAGGGGAGGAATTGTAAAAGGAAAAAAGGAACTCTTGGCCAGGGCTGCTCTGGGATAGAAGTGTGGTCCTGCTGTTACTCTCAAAACACCACATTCTAATGTGCTTGAATTCCAAGTGCCTGTTTTTCTAAAAATAGCTGATTAAATCATAATATGCAACCTGTGTGTGTAGCACATGGGGAAATGAAGATTTGGAGATCCACTCACTGCACAAGACTCCAGATGCTTCTTGAGACTCACACCATGGGTGGGAATTTCATGGTGCTTGGGTCAAATCTTTGACCTAAACCACCCAAATCTCTACAGCAAGAATGTGCTGTACAGAAGGCGTCCAGCTTGCTGTCCTCTGCGAGTTTTTCAGTGCTCTGAGGCTCTTGAGCGGAAGTGAAGAACATCTTCAATTTATCAAGCACTTGCTGCTTGGGATTTCAAGTTTCTAGATGTTTTGTGAACAGCTTTACACTTTGGTTGGATGGTCAGAAAAGTGTGTAACTATTAGGATGAACTGACTGAGAGTGATTGGTATATAGAGATTTTTAGTTTCTCCCTGGTTGCTGTCTCCAAAGGACAATTCCAGTTCTGTTTAATTATGTTTCCCTCCCCATAAGCTGTCTTTCCAGTTCTCCTGGATTTGTAGAGAAAGAGCATATCAAACAACCTAGTGGTAGATTGGACAGTGGGATCATGAAGGGGGATGATTTAGTGACAATGTATACTGAAAATCTAATTCAATACAATGTCAATTTTTGTAAGAAAAAGCCAGAGAAGGGAAGCTGAAAATAATAATAATAAAAAAAGGATGCAAGCTGAGGCAGAAGTGACTGATTTTTGTTTTGTTTTATTTTGCTTGTCTTCGAAACTTGAGGAGAAAGGTCCAATAGTATTTATTACATATGATGGGAAGGAAGACAAAAAGGATTTTGTTGTTATTGTTTTTTCAAGACTGGGTTTCTCTTCATAGCCCTGGCTGTCCTAGAATTCTCCCTTGTAGACCAGGCTGGCCTCAGAGATTAGCCTGCCCCACCTCCAGAGTGCAGGCATTAAAGGCATGCACCAGCACCACCCAGCAACAAAGAGAGTCGTAAGGAGAACTCCCAGGACTCATATCCTCATCATTAGAATAGAAACAGAAGCAAACTACTTCACTTCTGATAGTAAACCTATCTGCAAGGATTATATACACTTAACCATGATGTTGCTCTAACAATGAACTGATGAGGCCATGACATGACATTGTAAAACAACCGCAAGTATTGTTATTAATAATAGCACATGCTTGTAATCCCAGGTGGAGGCAAAAGGATTAGGAGTTCAAGGTCATTCGTGGGTACATGAGAGTTCAAGCCAGTCTGGGCTACATGATAAATGTCTAAATAAATAAATGAATGAATGAATAAATAAATAAATAAATACATATCAACTACATGAGACCCTTCCTCATTCAACCCATTCAGCTATCAATCAATCAAAACAAAGGTAACATGATGGAACTATGAAGTTATTCCTACTGAATTAGTAAGTCTCAATTCTTGGGGAATGTTCAGCAGAAATACTTTTCTCTCTTTTTTTACATTTTGTGTGTGTGTGTGTGTGTGTGTGTGTGTGTATGTGTGTGGCCAAATACTAAGATGCAAAGCAAAGATAATCTAGGTCAGCACTGTTGTGTGCAGTAACCCTGGTGAGCAGGTCCTTTCTCTCCAGTGCAAACAAATGAAAAACATTGGAGAAAATATTCACTTCTAATCAGTCCATTCTGACTTTTCATGTTTTGTTTCTTTTTAAATAAATAAATGTATTTGCATGTTTAAGCTGCAAGTTATGTTTTTCCCCAAATATCAACTCTGTGGGAATATTTGAAAAAGTATTTCATCAGTTATGCATTGGACTTGTGAGGCTAAAATTACAAATCCCCAGTAGGAATACTAATATATATTTTCTTGTTTGAAGTGAATAGTAACCTGAAGCAGTTGCAAAAGGGTTTCCACTTATTTAACAATGAAATTGAGAATGCTCAACTCTCTGCACAGGGTGATGAAGTTGGTCTTGCATGTTATGGACTATCATTTTTTAATTGTTAATGGCCACATATATGAACATCTGTGTGACAGTTTGCATCTATTTCAAACTTGCTAGGCAAAATATCAGTGAATATAATGGCTACAAAAACCAAACCTTGGTAGACATTGGCTGGGACCATGATCACCAGCCTTTGCATAGGCATTTCCAACCATGTATCAGTGATGGAATGTAGTATTATTTAAAAAGAATAAATATAAACTGTCAGATTCCCCAGCTCTTTTCTGCATAAATATTAAGTTTCATTAGAAATTGTCTGTAACCGATCTTTTAAATTATTATTTAACACTTATTTATTTATTACTAAATTCTCTTATAACAAACACCAACAATTTCTTAACTATTAATCTTATAAATTCCTACAACCCCTTTAACCTATCCACTAAACCTATTGATAATTATAACAACTACTTTCATAACCTTTTAGAATGATACAGTCTCTGGGGCAGGTCCTCAGTCGTCAGGAACACAGTCTTTGTTGTAGATTCTTTAACACACTTAGCAGTCCTTTTTCTGGATCTCTCAGATGCAGGTTCGTCAGGGTAGTTGGTTATTGCAGTCTCACCTTAAATAAGGCTTCATGCTTTCTTCTCTGTGGGAGACCCCAGCCGTCTGCAGGCCAACTTCTTTTGAATCAGGAACTCAGCTGCTCTGCCTCAGTCCTTAAAGCCAGGCACAGTTTCCCCTAGGCCACTGATCGGACAGATCAAACCCCTCCAGGCAAAAGCTGAGCCACAGGGTCCAGTCCTTGGCCTTTTGGTATCTTGCTCAGGCTTTCTTTGCTCACCAGCTTCTTTCTGCTTCAGGGAGAGAGCTGGTCATCAATGGCCAGCCCTTTTTTACAGCAGGACTCTTGGAGCTCTCTAGTGTCAGGGGCCTCTTCTTCTTCTGGGCTCCATGCACTGTCCTTAAATAGGAGGAACTCTGTTTCAGCTTAATTTGGGCTCCGCCCACTTAGCAGCTGAAAACAATGTCAGACCAGATACTTTGTTTCTTCAAGTCTATTGAGTCTTTCCTGTTTTCCTGACTTCAACCTTGTTTTTCAGTCTATTGAGTCTTTCCTGTTTTTGTTGACTTCATGCTGATAATGCTCTTCAGGCCCCGAATTAAGAGACAGTATCAGAAACTCCTATATATTTTCTAAATCTAATTTATCTAACCCCTACAATTGTCCTTTTACAAACTTCTTTTACAAAAGAAGTAAATTCTTATGATTATTATTTCATAAAAAATATTTGTAGATTATTTTTGGAATAAGTTCTAAAGAGAACTCCAAAATCATAGAAATCAAAAAAGCTTTGATTAACTAAAAATATTCTAATTGTAGATAAATACTTACAACATAAGATTTATTAATTTAGCCACATTAAGCAAATTCATCAGGGCTGTTAGGTATGCTCATGTTACTGCATGTCTAATCTCTAGAATTCCTTCATCTCATAAACTTGAAATTTCATATCTATTAAGCATATACATATCTCACCCCACCCCCATTTCTAACTCCTGGTAAGAACTGTTCAACCTTCTGTCACAATAAACTGACTGTTCTAGGCACTCGATATATGTAAAACCATGGGAAACTTGTCTTCTTGTGGCTTACTTTTTTCACTTAGCATAACATCCTTAGAGTTTGTCCATGATTAGTATGTAGTACAAAATTTATTCCTTATACTGAATTGTATTCATTTACTTTTATATTTCTTTATCCATCTATGAATACCTAGGGGGCTTTCATCTTTTGATTATAGTAAATAATGCTGCTATGGGGATACAGATATCTGTTCAGTCTACTCTCAGGTATTTTGAGTTGACATTAAAAGTGAGACTACTAGATCATAATATAATTCTGTTCTTGAACTTCAGAATGTCTGCCATATTATTTTCCATATTGGCTGTGGGAAAATTTGCCATCTTCACCAGCAAGCTGTAAAAACTCCAATTTCCCTATATCCGTTTCAATTCTTTTACTCTCTGTTTCCTTGATACTAGTCATCCTAATTGTTGTGGGTGGTCCTTGATTTATTTCAACTAAGTCCAAATATTGAAAATTTTAATCAGAGCAAAATATAGTGATATAGATGTATGAAACTACTATAATGAAATCCTTTGTATGCTAACCTAAAAATTAATTTAAAGTATTAGAAAGTTAGGATCTTGGCTGTTGCACATTTAGAAAAACCTGCAACTCAGATAATTTTTGCTATCTCTGCTCAAGTTATCAATTTTTAAAATTAATTTTAAAACTTTTTTAACTTTTAAAAATTATTCATTTTATATTCTCTCATATATTACATCCTGATGGCAACCTTCCCTTCTTCCCTTTCCCCTGGGCTCTCTCCCCTGGCAGAATGGCTAATATCAAAACCACATGCTGGCAAGGATGGGGAACAAGGTGAATACCCCTCCATTGCTGGTGGGAATGTAAACTTGTACAACCGTTATGGAAATCAATAGATTAAAGATTTCACAGGTTCAGGTTTCCTGTCACATACAGAAAACACAATCTAGTTGCAGATGTCCTGGTCCCCTGGCTCTTACAGTCTTTCTACCTTCTCTTCTGTGATTTTTTTCCCTGAGCCTTGGGTGTAGGGGTTGCATTATAGATACACAAGTTAGCAATAGATGGTGGAAGGGGATTCCAAGATGGCGGTGCCCAGTGTGCTCTGTATCTGAGTAGCAGGAGGTTGAGCTCAGTCACTGCAGAGAGATTGTGAGGCCATGCTGCTGACTGTGAAAACCAGACTCTGTCTGTGTTGCCCTTGTGAATGATGGGACTAGCCACTTTCCTGAAGAGGGCCTCTGGGCTTCAGATTCAACCAGTCTCCAACCACTTGGAGTCCAAGCAACACATGGATCCAACCTCCAATTCATGGCTGGGCTGTACCTGATTTCCTGAGGTGACCTGTTGGGACTCCAGAGACACATTGTTCCAGTGAACATTAGGACTATCCACTGCCCCAACAAAGACCCCTGGGCTCCAGGATCAACCAGCCTTTGGCCTTCCAGCTCTACCCAACCCCTGAGGAGACCAGCTGGACCACAGACTCATCCAGGTTAGACACGCCCCCCAGCTCAATCCTTTGCCTGTGGGTCCAATAGGAATGCAGTCTGCAGAGGTGAGTTGCAAGCTATTCCCTGACATCTAACCTCCATCCCAAGGAGTACGGTCTCCAGGATCATCCAGCCTCTGGACCAAAATTTACAAAGAACTCAAGAAATTAAATGCCAAGAAACCAAATAATCCAAGCAAAAAATGGGGAAAAGAACTAAACAGAGAATTCACAAAGGAGGAATCCCTAAAGGCTGAGAGACACTTGAAGAAATGCTCAGCATCCTTAACCATCAGAGAAATGCAACTCAAGACGACTCTAAGATTACATCTCACACCTGACAGAATGGCTAAGATCAAAAGCTCATATGACAGCACATGCTGGCAGGGGTGTGGAGAAAGGGGAACCCTCCTCCATTGCTGGTGGGAGTGCAGGCTTGTGCAACCACTATGGAGGTCAGTATGGCGATATCTTACAAAACTTGGAATAGCTCTGCCTCGGGACCCAGCCATACCACTTCTGGGTATACATCCAAATGACTCCTCACCGAATCACAAGGAAGTTTCCTCATCTATGTTCTCAGCAGCCTTATTTGTAATAGCTAGAAAATGGAAACAACTCAGATGTTCCTCAACTGAAGAATAGATTAAAAAACTGTGGTACATCTACACAATGGAATACTACTCAGCTATTAGAAACAATGAAATTATGCAATTTGCAGCCAAATGGATGGAACTAGAGAAGCTCATCCTGAGTGAGCTAACCCAGACTCAGAAGGATGCACATGGCATCTATTCAATTATAGTTGGATTTTAACCATATAGTACAGAATATCTATACTTCAACCAATGCACCAAAGGGAACATGGACATAGACTTTTTTTTTTTTTTCCTGTCAATGAGACACTTTTCCCTAGTGGTGCTGCCCTGTAGGCCCCCAGTGTATGAGGAGGCTCTTGGCCCTCATATGACTGCTGAACTGGGGCCGTGGGACTGTTATGTAGGGACACTTCACTCCAGAGGAGTGGGATGGAAGGGTTAGGGGATAGAGGGTGGGAGGGCGGGACTGGGAAGGGTGGAAAGAGGGCACTATGACAGAGATGTAACCTGAAGCAATAAATAAATACATTAAAAAAAAAACAAAGAAGAGCTAACACCAAAACTCCTCAAACTATTCCACAAAATAGAAACAGAAGGACCATTGCCAAACTCATTCTATGAAGCCACAGCCACCCTGATACCTAAACCACACAAAGACCCAATACAGAAAGAGAATTAGAGACCAATTTCCCTTATGAACATTGATGCAAAAATACTCAATAAATTACTCACAAACTGAATCCAAAATCATCCACCATAATTAAGCAGGCTTCATCCCAGGGATGCAGGGGTGGTTCAGTATAAGAAAGCCTATTCCTTGGTAAGAAAAATTCCTTGCTTCAACTGTAGACAGAATGCTGTCCAAATAGGACAATACTTGGAAGCAGGTAAGTTGACAGCTTAGCTCTGCCAAGACAGGGTAGGCAAGTCCTTCATAATTCCTGCTTTACAATCAATGTCTGTCAGAGAAACAGGGCCAAATGGCTGAAGATTGATGCTGTAATGTATGGAGAGAAAATGGGAACTGTCCAGGCAGCCACTTGTATGTCCTTTCTTAGTTTTGGAAACTGTTGACCCTGCACTTCCTGTATAACCAGATATATTTATCCTTCTCAGATCTCTGAGGTGGTTGAAGACTGGATAGCTAGAGTCTCATAGTTAAATTTTGAGTTGTTTAGGAATTAAGATGGTGTTCTGGATCTAAGAGGATATTTTTTTTAATAATTTATTTTTTATTTCTTCAAGTTACATCTCAATCACAATCCCCTCCCTACTCCCCCCTCCAGTCCCACTCTTCCACTCTCCTCCCCTCAACCCCACATCCTCTTCCCTTCATTATTTTTTTTTTTTTTTTTTTTTTAGTTTAAGGTATTTCTTTTTCCCCCCAACAGCTCTCCCTTTCAGTCCAAAAAAATGGTTCTTTTTCTTATAACTATAAATACAATACAAAACAACAGAAATAAATAGGCCACAATTATAAGAGTTATATGGCTTAGCATACATTCCCAATGTCCAGTCCATATGTATTTGGCACCTGACTTTAACATTCTACTATCTAACCATCTCCATGAGTTTAAAGTTCTATATTTAACTCAGCTTTCATACTAACTTGCCTCACAATTTTAAAAATATCTTCTTAGATCCAGAACACCCTCTTGATTCCTAAACAACTCAAAATTTACCTATGAGACTCTAGCTATCTATTTTTCAACCACCTCAGAGACCTGAGAGGGATAAATATATCTGATTATATAGGAAGTGCAGGGCCTGCAGCTTCCAAAACTAAAAAATGACATACCAGTGGCTGCCTGGACAGTTCCCATTTTCTCTCCATACATTACAGCATCAATCTTCAGCCATTTGGCCCCGTTTCTCTGACAGACATTGATTGTAGAGCAGGAATTATGAAGGACTTACCTACCCTGTCTTGGCAGAGCTAGGCTGTCGACTTATCTGCTTCCAAGTTTTGTCCTTTTTGGACAGAAGTCTGTCTACAGTTGAAGCAAGGGGTTTTTCTGGCCAAGAGAAATGCAAGTTAGGATGTTGGGAATGTATGCTAAGCCCCTTAACTCTCATAATTGTGGCCTAATTATTTCTGTTGTTTTGTATTGTATTTATTGTTATAAGAGAAAGAGCCATTTGTTGGACTGAAAGGGGGAGCTGTTGGGGAGAAAAGATATACCTTAAACTTAAAAAAAAAAAAAGGAAGGTGATGGGTGGGTTGAGGGAGAAGGGGGTGTAAGTGTGGGACTGGAGTGGGGAGTAGGGAGGGAATTGCGATTGAGATGTAACTTGAAGAAATAAAAAATAAATTAAAAAAAGAAAAAAAAGAAAATCCATCAAAGTAATCCTCCATATAAACAAACTGAAAGAAAAATCATCTCATTCATTACTGAAAAAGTCATTGAGAAAATTGAGCACCTTTTCATGATCAAACTCTTGGAGAGATCAGGGACACATGGCCTATGTCAAAACATAATAAAGGCAATATACAGCAAACCGATAGCCAACATCAAATAAAATGGAGAAAAACTCAAAGAAATTCCACTAAAATCAGACAAGTCTGCCTACTCTCTCCAAATCTCTTTATTTGGGTACAGAGCTTAACCGAGAATTAACAGCAGAGGAATCTCTAATGGCTGAGAAATACTCGAAGAAATGCTCAACATCCTTAGTCATCAGGGAAATGAAAATCAAAATGACTCTGAGATTTCATCTTATACCAGTCAGAATGACTAAGATCAAAAACTCAAGTGACAACACATGCTGGCAAGTATGCAGAGAAAGGGGAGCATTTCTGCATTGCTGATGGGAGTGCAAACTTGTACAACCACTCTGGAAATCAATCTGGTGTTATCTCAGAAAATTAGAAACAGTTCTACCTCAGGACCCAGCTATACCACTCCTGGGCATATACCCAAAAAATGCTCCACCAGACAGCAAGGACATTGACTCTACTATGTTCATGGCAGCTTTTATTTGAAATTGCCAGTATCTGGAACCAACCCAGATGTCCTTTAGCAGATGAATGGATAAAGAAACTGTGGTACATTTATACAATGGAATACTACTTAGCTATTAGAAACAAGGAAATCATGCAATTTGTAGACAAATGGATGGAACTAGAAAAGATCATCCTGAGTGGGGTAAACCCAGAACCAGAAAGATACATGTGGTATGTACTCACTTACAAGTGGATCGTATTGTACAGGATAACTATCCTGCAATTTTACAGACAGGAACCTAGAATAAGTATCCTTTGAGAGGCTTGACCCAACAGTGGATCAAAACAGATGCTGAGACCCACAGACAAACATTAGGTGGAGCTCGGGGAGTCTTGTAGAAGAGTGGGAGGAAGAATAGATGGATCTAGAGTGGACATGACCTCCACAAAAACTAACAGATTTATCGAACCTAGGCCCCTGGGGCTTACAGAGTCTAAAGCACCAACCAAAAATGCATGTATGGACTGGACCTAGTTCCCCTACACATGTGTAGCTCATAGGCAGCTTGGTCTTTGTGTAGATCCCAAAACAAGTGAAGCAGGGACTGTCCCTGACATGGACTCTATTGCCTGTTTGTGGATCACTTTACCTTAACTGGATTCCTTGCCTGACCTCAGTGTAAGAGGGTGATGCTCTTAGTCCTGATGTGACTTGAAGAACAGTGGTGGATAGATGGGGGAGGTTCACCTTGTCTTAGGAGAAAGGGGGAGGAGAAAGAGGACAGGAGGGTGGGACTGGATAGAGAGGAGGGAAAGGGCTCCAACTGGAGTATAAAATGAATAAATAAACAAACAAACAAACAAAAACAAGATAGCAATAGACACCTCATAGTCAGTTTTCTCTGCATTTTGACCAGTTGTAGATTTCTGTAATAGTCTCTGTTGCAAAGAAACTTCTTTGATAAGGGGTAAGAGCTAAATTTATCTGTAGATACAAGCAGAAGTATTTAGAAAGCAGTTAGAGGTTATATTGGTTTAGGGAAATGGTGGTAGGGTCTATGAGCTCTGCAGTTATGAGTAGGTTTATAGTACCAGGCATGAATTTTATTCTATGGAGTGAACCTTAAGTACAATTGAGTAGCTGCTGGTTATTCTCAAGATAAAAGTTCCACTATCACATCATTGGGATATCCTGAGGCCTGGTCATTGTTAAAGTTCACAATCTTTACAGCTGGTTAGGACCATTGATTTCTTTTTTTACTTGGCAGCTTGTACAGTACCTTCTGATACTATGAGAGCTAGTTCTCAGAGAAGTTTCTATATAATTTCCAGCTACATTCTTCTAAATTCTGTGTCTAACGTGTGTGGTGTTTTCAGCCATAAGGTCTTAACTTCAGGTTCTGAGAGGCAACCAAGTACAATGGCAATAGTCTACATTGTCTTAAAAAAGACATGCATAGTGAAAATGCCAATTGACATGTCAACATGAACTATAGTATCTAAAGGGGCCATAGCATCACAAGACAGTACCACTAGCTAGAGAACATGAGTTCAAACACATGAGCCTCTAGGGGACATTGCACATTTCAATAAAAATACCAGTTCTTACAAAATTCCAGGTATAGTTCCACACTAAAAGTAATTGTTCCTTGACCATTCCTTGGGACTAGGAGTGCTAACATCAGAGATGTGTAACAACCACCATCTGAAGGTGACTCAGGGAAGAAGCCTGTAGAACTCTGAGGCCTACATGGCACTCAGGCAGCATTATGCAAGGAATGCCATACTCTGAAGTACACCAAAGGAGATCTGGAAGTGGAGATGTGGGTTGTAAGAGGCCATATCTACTTAGCCTTGTTTCCTTGGCTTCTGGCAGTGGAACAGTTGGAAGAGAATCTGAGTCTTAAATAACTCAGAATCCAGAGCAGGTAGCCTCCTGCCTGCATGGCAGGTTAGCACCTGTAGAAAAGCCAGGGGACATGAGCAGAGCTGCTCTCTACCTGTGTTCCTCTCTAGATACCATTTTACAGCTAAGAGCATCTCGCTTCTTCCTGTTTTTTTTTTCTTCTCTGTGTGTGGTTTATTATTATTTTAAATTTTCCTCCTTTTTTCACTCACCCTTTTTGTCTTTCCATTTTCTTTTCACTTCTTTTTTAGTTTTGGATCACTTTTCCAGGTCTGTCCAGCTTCTCTTATTTTACAGTGCATGATCTATCCCATCTGTACACAGCTAATGGTGCTGAGACTGTTAAATGGCATTCTTTATCACAGGTACATCTACAAGGAATGGCTGCCGTGGTTTGGCTAGAGTGATGCCATTGCCTCTCGTTATCTGAATTCCTAAGTCACTTTTCTGTGGATCAAAGCTGGAGCCTGAGACTGTGTGCCATGCTTCTCATTTCTGCACTCATAGTTCCAGACTTTACAAACCACATTTTATAACACAAGAGTCATTTTACTGCAGGGCAACAAAAGATGGCTTGCCCTGTTGACCACCAACTGTGCAGGAACAACATTTATTAGAACCGTTATTGCTTGGAAAGGGTTTGTGGAAAGTTTGAGTCGAAATCGCTGTCTTGTGAACGACCTTTCCCCGTTCAGGTTTTGCTTCATTTTAATTCAAGGACCTTCCCAGACGCTTTGGATCAATTGGATCCAAACTGTCCTCCTTAAGCTTCTCAGTCGTTCTGATGAAATCCTGACTGAGAGCGACCTGAAGCAGTACTGGCAAGGGTTTGTTTCATCTTACAGGTTACAGTGAGTCGTGGGGGAAAGACAATGCGGGGACTAAAGGGAGGAACTTGACACAGAAGCTATGGAGGAACACTGCTTACTGGCTTGCTTTCTGCCCCTGGTCAGTTTTCTTATGTAGCTCTGGCCCACCTACCTATGGATGGGCCTTCCTATGTCAGCTATCAGTCCAGAAACTGTCTCACAGATATGGCCACAGATATGTCTCAAGAAATATGGCCATTTCTTCAGTGGCAGTTACATCTTTCCAGGCATATGAAGTTGACAACTAAGATTAGTCACCACAGAAACCAATGTGATGATATTAGTTTACTCCCCATGCAAGCCCTTTCCCCATTCTGATTCATTTTTCCTTTGTAACTTTCTCTTTGAATCAAAAAGATGGTTCTGTTTCCTATTGAGCAGCGCATTTCCTGCTCCTCAATTAAAAGTTACTTTAGTTTCTACAGAACTCATACACCCTCCATGCCCAGATGTGGCATGCTGAGAGGTAACTAAATTATGTGCCAATCACCTGGCCTTTTCTATCATACTGCTGCTCGCTTTCATCCCTAAGCTCTAAATACTAATATATGTTCTTTACAAAAATGGACAACTGAGATGCAAGAAAGACATACCATGATAAAGACTCCTGAATATTAATTGCACAGAGAAGAAAAGGCATCCTGACTTTAACACCTTAGCATTTAAGCAAAGTTGAAGCCTCCATTGTCATTATATTCATATGTCAAGACGCTCCCACTATACCATAAATGTACAAGATTAATGATACCATGAAGTAAAACAAAAATGGATTTAAAAATAGATCTTTCAGTTCCTAATCCCCGAAGGTATAATTTGAGTATTGAGAAGTGAAGCATGGAAGGTATGGACCATTACAAAATGTTTCAGTTTTTCTGGCCTGATCTCTCTATTAGTTTTTATATTCTGAAGAGTTTTGAAAGATGTAAGTTTTATAAAGAATGTACATGGTTGCTTTCAGTTCCTAGTACATAAAATTTGAAATATCACAAAGAAGAACTATCAAAAATTTCTTCATCTCAAGATCTCATTTATTACTATGCATATAATGAGATTAAATAAAAAATGATTTTTTCCATAACAAAATTATCCTAAGCAATGTTTTTCAATATTTCTAGCAATATATATGTATATATGTGTGTGTTATATAAGCAACATATATATGTTATATAAGCAACATATACATTTGGTATAAAATTTCAAACTATATGAGAGTTCAACATAAAAACAATCAAGATTTTCTTTGGAAAATATAACATGTATTATGATGGCATGAATTTGTGCCATCCTAAAGAAAATATTACTGAAGCAAATAAGTAGGAGAAAATGAGAGAGAAAAGATGCTTTAATTCCCTTTCTCTCTTTCTTTCCTATTAAAGCATGTTTTGTATTTCTTTAAAAGATAGTATAGTTATCTCTTGCACAAAATTTGTTTTCCTTTTTAAAATACTCTTGTTGGAAACTGACTCCATGTCATGCTTTAATTATTATTTTATAAGGTTGCAGATTGTTGTCAACTGAATTTTATTTTGACTCAGCCTTATTGTTCTTTGGATTTTATAAATTTTCTGTGTCTAAAATTCATCTGTTTTGTACTTTTATCTAGTTGGTATTTTAGGCAGGTATAATTATGAATTCCAAATCTTTTTAAGTTTGACAGCACTCTTTTTCACGTACCTTCATAAAGAGCTGTTCTTCCTGGAATCATGCAGGCTCTTACCCTTATCACTGGCATTCTGAATAGCACCTGGGTCATTTCTGCAGTGGGTTAGTTTGGTGCTTGGTGATACAGTATGTCATGGTGGGAGTGTGTGACTAAGCAAACCACTTATCTCATGATCATGGAGTGAATTATACAAAGACTACAATCTCACAATTCCATTTGAAGCACACTTCTTATAACCTAAAGTCCGTCCCCTATGTCTCATTTCTCAAAAAGATTCCATCATTTCCAAGAACTTCTGAGTTGAGGTCCATGCCTTCAAAAGAGAGCTTTGGAAGACACTGAATATCTAAGTAATGGGTCTGAGACATTGTTTTGACATGGTGCAGCTGAGTGCTCCATTCTCTGGGTTGTGCTCAGTTGACTGCAGAGATGGGCTGGAAGAACCATAATGATTCCTTTATAGTCTTTGCTGCCTTGGTGTCCTGTCACATATGTTCTTCTACTCATTGGTCTTCATTTGATTGAGTTCTCTTGCAGTCTGGCCCCTGGCATTTCCAGAAAAGGAGGATAGAGGTGTGTAGCCATTATTATGCCTACACACAGAAGCTTTGTTCTATTAGTCAAGGAACGTTGTGAGATTTAGTCTAAGTTTGGTTTTGCTAAAAAGTGTGACAAATTTCCATTGGAAAAATTATGGGATAGGAAATATCATCAGCTGTTTTTAGAAGCAATCTACCATAAACATATAGTCCAAAGATATTTTCAATTCTAGAAGATCTCTTTTCGTTATTTAATTGATCATTATCTTCTCTGTTCTACAATCTAGAAATTCTCATTAAATATGTATTAAAATGACTGAAAGGATCTTCTGTTTCTTTTCTTCCAAGTTGAGTTATTTTTGGTTAGATTTAATTGACTCCTCCCCTAAATACATGATTGATTCTTTTTATGTTTTTGACATTGAAATTTCTGTGAGTTCTTTGGTGCTCTCTGGTTGCATGTTTCTTAGCAGTGTGTGTTTGTTTTCCTTAAAGTTGAGAATTACTATCTGTTGCCTTAACCATTGCTGGATCTTTTCTTATTCATTGTTCTCTGTCTTCATCCTATGATGAACAATGGGCAACAGACAAACATGTGTAGTACACTTGACCAACTTGAATTTCCTCTGCAGCTCCCCAGGCTGGCTGAACCAATGAGTTCCTCCCCATCGTGGAGGGCCTGAGTGTGAATATGCTCATTGGAATGCTCCCTTGATAAGATCACTGAAAGCAGACCAGCTGACCAACTGATCCTGGTTCACACTAATGAGAGAAGCTTTTGCTCTGGAATGCTTTCCTTCCTTAGTGGCCCTGCCAGGCACCTGGCTCTTTAAACCTTAGTTCTTTGCTTTTGATCCTGGAGGGAAGTATTATGATTATCTTAGGGAGGGGAGAGAGGGGTTAAAGAGGACTACATTTAAAAACTGCAGTGCAAATAATCCTTGAGGATATCATCTTGATCTTTGCTTCTCTTACTATCTAGTTCCCCCAACTACAGAGCTTCTCATCTTGTTTGCAAAAGAAAATGACTCCTGCTCCTGTTATTGCCTTCCCAATGCCCATTCTGTGTGCTCTCTTCCAGTCACTTATAGAGAGCCCGGGTTTCCTAATATGAGCTCCTTTTCATTGCAATATTATCTTGTGTTTATTCTTTTTTGTGCCCTTTTTTAAAGGCTTATTTTTATTTATATGTATGCATGTGTCTGTGTGCCACTTATGTTTGGGTGCCTATAGAATCCAGAAGACAGCAAAAAAAATTCCCTGGATCTAGAGTTACAAGCTGCTTGACTAGCTGGAAACTGAGCGTGGGTTCTTTGGAACAATAGTATGTTCTTTTAACCACTGAACCAATTCCATTCCCTCCTTCTTTTAAACTATGCTTTCTGACTGCCCTTTCTTTGAGATGTGCTCTGTGTTTCATAGGACTCCTACATAATGGTTACTTGATATTATGCAATATGCATAAACTGTAATTTATTTAATTAATCCCCTATATTTTAGCCGCTGGTTTCCCTCTATTGTTTGGCTGTTACTCTTGGAAATGTATAAGAAGAAATAATATATTTTTTCAAATTGGCTAGATGAGTCAGTGGTCTACTGAAAATTTTTCACAAATTGAAGTAATTTCTGAGCCAGGCATTATGACATATGTCATAATCTAGACTTGGGAAGCTGAGACTGAGGATCACCACAAGTTCAAAACCAGTTCTGGAATTCATAGTGAGACCTTATCCCTAAGAAAAATTGTATTAGTCTGCTTTCTGTTGCTGTGATAAAACATTGCCCAAAAACAGCTTATGGAGGAAATATTTTGTTTGGCTTACACATACCAGTCTCCGCCATTGTTGAGGGAAACCAAGGACTCCAGGGAGGAATCTGGGGTCAGAACTGAGTCAGAGACGATGGATGAAAGCTGCTTGCTGGCCTGCTTTCCATGACTTGATCAGCTTGCTTTCTTATACAACATAGGACCCCCCTCTCCAGGGGTGGTACCTCCCAGAGTAGGCTGGACCCTTCCACATCAATTAATAAAACAACAAACCAACCAACCAACCAACCCCCAAACCCACAGACTTGCCTACAGGCTGTTCTTTTTTTTTTTGGAGGCAATTCTTACACTGAGGCTCCCTCTTCTCAGGTGACCTCAAATTGTCAAGCTGACAAAAACTAACCAACAAGAGCATTAAAAAAAAAAAAAAGTAAGCTGTCTTTTGCAGTTGTTGTTTGTTTTGTTTTGGTTTTTGAAAGAGAAAACGAGTCAGGGAAGAAAGAAGATTAAAAGCCTGAGGATGATCAGCCAAGTAACAAGAAACCAAATCCCAGGTAGAAGAGACAACAAAGGCAGGAGCCTTCTTCTGAGACATCTGGTGCTAATCTGTCAACTCTCCTTGGCTCCCTGCAGCCTCTCTGTGGCTGCACACATGCAATAGGATGGCTGTGCCCAGTGTTCTGAAAAACTAGAGACTGGACAGTATCTGGTAGTGAAAGGAGATATTATGGAGACTAAATAAATAAATAAATAAATGTGCAGCTGGAGTTAGGTCTTTGGAAGCAGATGGGATGGAGAGAAACAGAAGCAAGCTCCACTCCTAATGACCCATAGGTCTTCAGAGAAGTTGGGTTTCCTACTACAGGAGAGATAAGGGTTTGTAACAATGTTTGCAGGAAACTTGAAGTGCTGATTCTTTACATCAGTTCTCTCCCATTCCTTCTTCTACTGTCCTTACCTGGTATACCGTCAGACCAAATCCCCTTCCTTAATCAGAAAAAGAGTCCATGAGGCCTTAGAAAGGAGTAGATAGGTGGCTGAGTGGATTTACCAAAATCCTAATAAAATAAATGTCTAGGATTGGCCAAAAGTGTGCTCTCGAGGCTCAAACTGCCTCTTAGCATATCTTTAGAAGTCTCTTAAAGGGCTCTCCATGCACCCCTGCCCTCACATATATATCAAATAACTCCAAGATTAGAGAGAGAAGATGTCATCCTTTCTCTGAGGAGGAAACTTTCTCTCCCAGTCTCTATTCTCAGTTATTTAGATAAATCCTGTACCATTTATGGGAGAGGGGACCACCAGGATTAGATAGAACTGGGGGAGAGAGAAGAATGGATGTTAGAGAAACCTCCTCAGTCTCCAAGATGTCTCATAGGGTTGTCCTCTTCCATCTCTGATGCCCATATAACAGAAGATCACAATTTAATATTGATTTCTTCATGTTCTCTTTCTGAACCTAGACTATTCCATTTCCTTAGTTGGATTTTCATCATTTAAAGCGGCTAGGGAGATGGCTCAGCACATAAACCAATTGTCAAGATGCATGAGAATGGGAGTTCAAGTCTCCAGAACCTATGTAAATATCAGGTGGGCAAGGTGGTGTGCTTATAATTCTAGCATTTGGACAGTGGAAACAGGGGATACCCAGGACAAGATGGCTGGCCAGACAAGCCTAATTAGTGAGCTGTAGATTCAGTTGATAGACCCTCCATCAAAGAATGAAAAGAGTGATCAAGGAAGAAACCCAGCATCAATCATCCTGTAGCTTGCACACACACACACTAGTGCCCACACAAATGTGAACATACCCAAGGAGAAATTATTTTCTCTACAGTAACTACATACTTTTGACTTCACCTTTTACCCTTTGTGCATATGTCACTGTCCCCAGCTGTCTCTGATGCTACCAGGACAATACCACACCTCTTCCCACATCTGCTCTATGAATTTTCAGTATGCTATCTAAGAGAGAGTATATGAATTTCAAAAAGCTATTAAATTTGAAAATTATGATATTTTTAATAGTCTTCAAAAAAGACCACACCAAATTTTAAGTAAATGAAATAGAAATACGTATTTATTTTTGTCACATATTATCTATTCAGTACACCAGCAAGCTTTTTTTTTTGTCATTGTACATTTTGTAAGTTAAAAATGGCAATGGTTAATCTTATGATTCTCTTGAGCAGATAGAGAATGACTTTAAGTAAATTTTTGATGAAACATTTTCTAAGGTCTTGTATGTCTAGTGCTCTTATATGCATGCACATGAAGAGCAAATATGAGAGGTCTAGGCTGACTATTGTACCATTGCATCTTATTTACTGAAAAGAACTGATAAGACTAGTCTGATTTTCAGTTTCACACATAGGCACGTAGATTGATAAGGATTTGTGTCTGATGAATGTGTGTGCATGTGTATGTGTGCATTCTGATGCATGTGTGTGTATTCTATTGTGTGTCCATATGTGTGTATTCTGGCATGTGTGCATGTGTGTGTATTCTATTGTGTGTGTGTGTATTCTGGTATGTGTGTGCGTGTGTGTGTGTTCTAATGCACATATGTATGTGTGTTTGTGTGTGTGTATGTATCTAGATAACCTTGAGAATATTTTCTTATAGTTTTATTACTGCCTCTGGTTTCTTCCTCAGGCATAAATACAGTCATGGAACTGTTTATTGACTCCCTATTCTCTGTGTCTATCATTTTATATCTTGTACACTTCTCAACATGTATCTTTCTTACACAGTTTAAAACACTAGAATATTTTTGCTTTTTTAAATGTATTTTATTAGTAGGACACTTGAACTTTTTTCATTCTGAGTATATGTATAATAAATATACTTACAAAAGGTTTTCATTGTCTATAACCCAATATAATTTTGGAACAAATATGTACACTTTACAAAATACCTTGTCTATGAAAGTCTCAGCCCACTGCTTGTATAAACACATCTATGCTGGGAATTAAAAGCACCAGGAGTGACATGTATTTAACATTACATATTGTCTCAATTATGAGCTTACTCTCAGAAAGACTGAATAATTAAACTTTAGATAGCCACAGAATTCTTGCAAACAACCATTCTCCACTTCTAACTGCTAGCATCAATATTTATACATAAATGGGTTTCATGAATCACTTGTCAAGGCAATTGTGGGTGAATTGGCTGGAACAATTGTGGAGAAACCACAGCCAGTCAAACCTTCATGTATTGGTAGTAAGAACAACATAGAAGGTGCTTTAAAATGTCCTGGTTGCTCATCAGAAACATTGGTGATCCACAAATAACCTACACATTCTAAGCTTTCTAGGTACATAGCCCATTTAATACATGGTAGCTATTTAGATGCTTCAAACTGTCTAGGCATACTGCAGTGGGTCAACCTACTAGCCACCAAAATATGCAATGCATATTGGGTTTGATTCTGCAGCTGTATCTTCAGTGATTTGTCTCATAGAGTTATTTAAATGTTATATACAAAGGTTCAGTGCTGAGGTGTTATTGTTGATTCATTCAACAAGTATTCATGGGGTCCAAATTTAAATCCAGCACTCTTCTAAACACTATGAATAACGTGAGGCCTTTAGGAAGGTCATGATCATGAGGTGTCAGACTTTCTGTGGCTGTGACAAAGTATCTGCCCTAAATGATTCAAGGGAAGAAAGAAGACACACGTATTTAACTCCTGGTTTCAAAGGCTTGAATCAGCTGCAGCACACAAGTCCTGGTGAGGGAGCACACATCATGGTGAACAGGAAGCACAGAGAGAAGGAACTAGAGAGCCCTCATACCTTCAATGGCTTACTCCTTCCAGTATGGCCCTACCTTTTTTAGTCTCTACTACTATAGAGGAATTTTAATCCAGCAACATGGCTGCTCTGGAAAGGGATCAGATCCAAAAGTCTATGTGAACTGGCTAGAATGCAGACATACTCTGGATTATATTATGCTCTGGCTGGAATATGATTTGCTCTTAGTACACACCTTTAATTCCAAACAATGAAGGTAAGTTAGTTTGTAGAAAGAAGCAGCCATGTTTGGAATCGACATCTAGTTTAGGGGCAGACAAAATAATGAATCAGAGAAAGATTTGACAGAATGAGTCAGAGATAGGATATGCCCGACTCTCATGATAACAAGACAGGAAAGAGAGGCTATTTAGGAGCAGCACAGGGAAAGAGAAGGAACATTTTTTTTAATTTTTTATTTTTACTGAGAGGTTTTTACTTGGACAGTTTTAGAGAGAGAGGTGGCAAAGAGAACAAGCTAGACACAGGTGAAGACAGAATGAGCCAGAGAATGAGAAGGAGCCAGAAGCTTAAAATATATTGTCAGAATTAGTTTGAGGCCAGGCAGAGCCATTCAGGCAGAAGCCAAGAGAATCCGGAGTTTGGGCATGAACAGCTAAGTTGAACCAGCCAGCCAGAGTTCAGAAAGAGCTAGAAAGGCTTAGAAATGGCTTTCATCCCCTCATCTGAGGAAATAAAAACTTTTTACGAAGTGCCTCTCCAAGTAGTGCTGTAAGTTTAAAAGGGCAACCATTCCGCATACATCAGCCTCTGAGAGATACTGTGTCTATTAACCACAGCACTTGACAAAGGCCCAAGTGATAAACATAGAAACAAATAAACTAGAAAGGAGCAGGCGGTTAGAAACACTATGTAGGGAAGCCGAACATGCTGAGGCTCCTTGGAACTTTTTCTTATCACTCAGTATTGAAGGAGGCACTATGGTTTTTTTTTTTTTTAACTTCTTTCTTCCTTAATTTTTGTGTTTCTAGTCTACTATGGAAATCTGTGCCAAGAGAAGGATTGATAAAGACATCTCTCTCCACCAGAATTCCAGGGCAGAGAAGCAAGCCCTGGATCCTTTCCTGTTCTTAGATGCTCTCAATTTTACCAAGCCTGCCTGCCTGCCTGCCTTCCTTCCTCCCTTCTCTTTCTTCCTTCCTCCCTCTCTCTCCCTCCTTACCTCCTCCCTCCCTCATTCCTTTCTCCCTCCTTCCCTCTTTCCCCTCTTTCCTTATTTTAACAAAATATGCACAATCATTTTAATCACTTGAAGTCCAGGTCAGGAGTGTTCACATTATTGCACCACCCGCTCCATCATCCACTCAAGAGTTTTCATCTTCCCCACATAAAACTCTACCTAGTAAACAACAGCTGAGCTTTCTCCTCCCCGGGAAGTAATAGGATTTACTTTCTATGAATTTGAGTATTCTAGTTCCTTACAGAAGTGGAGTTATATAGTGCTTGTTCCCTAAGGGTTAACTTACTCCACTCAGCATGGTGTACTTAAGATACAAAAGTATATAGCAACTGTCAGGGTTTTCTTCCCTTTTAAGACTGAGTTTGGTATATTCCACATTTTATTTGTCCTTCTGCCAGATGTGCATCTGCTTCAGCAGTTTTACCATATCTTGGTTGCTGTGAACGATTTAGTGATTACCTGGATTTATGTATCTACTCTAGATGCTGTTTTCAACTCCTTTGAGTTTATACCCAGAGTAAACTTGCTACACCACACACCACACAGTAACTTGATTTTTGACCTTTTTTTTTTTTCAGAAAGGGACATACTTTTTTCTCCCACTGTGACTACTATATTTACCTTTCTAGTTACAATGCACAAAGGTTTCAACTTTATTACATCACCAATACTTATTTTCTGCATTTAATAAAAAGTTTTGTAATAGTTATCTCATGTGGGTTTAAATAAAAAATGTCCCCCATAGGCTCAAGTACCTAAACACCTGGTCCCTAGTTGGTGGCACTGTTTAGGGAAGTTGTGGCATGTTTAAGAGATACAGGCTTGCTGGAGGAAGTACATCATTGGGGGCAGGCAGTGAGGGTCATTGGGAATGGGCTTTGAGGGTCATTGAGAGTGGGCTTTGAGGGTCATTGAGAGTGGGCTTTGAGGGTCATTG
>CAJQZJ010032097.1:12490125-12534221 GCA_907164525.1 Lophiomys imhausi
GAGTGGGCTTTGAGGGTCATTGGGAGTGGGCTTTGAGGGTCATTGGGAGTGGGCTTTGAGGGTCATTGGGAGTGGGCTTTGAGGGTCATCAGGAATGGTTTTTGAGGAGCAATACCTGCTCCTTGTCCTGGTTGTTCTCACTGCTTCCTGGGACAATGAAGATGTGATCTCTCAGCTTCATGCTTCTGCTGCCATGCCTTCCATGGTATTATGGACATCTACACCTCTGGAACTGCAAGCCAAAATAAACTGGACTTTAAGTTGTCTTTGGTCATAGTATTCCTATCACAGAACACAAAAGTAAGAGATTTGCTAACCTAACAGGCTAAGGTGACATCATAGCTCTAATTGCATATTCATTATGAGTAGTAATGTTTGGCATCTTTTCACAAGAATATTGGCCATTTGTCTGCCTTCTTTGTCCCCTGTTGTTGTTGAAGTGTGTGGTGATTTATACTAGATACCGATCCCTTACCAAATAATGTAGTTTATATTTTCTCCTCTTCTCTAGTTTGTCTTTTGACTGTTCCTGAAAATTCACCATCAACTTGATAATCTGATTTGCGAGCAATGCATTTCACCCTCTGTGTATGATTGTCTATGAATTCATCTTTTTATAGTTCTAGTATATTTTGTACAACATGCTTAAAATTTTGTTTGCTGTGTGTTTTCCCATTGAACTATTCCTTTTTTAATCAGTTAAAAATATAACTAAAATATGTTTTTCTCATAAATCTAGCTTATCAGATGTTTACTGGTGCTAACAATTGTACAGTTGCCTTTAAAATTTAAGATTTTATACTGAGAAACTATTTTCCTATATATATGTGTGTGTGTGTGTGTGTGTGTGCGTGTATGTGTGTGTGTGTGTGTGTGTGTGTGTGTATGTACACACCTACCCAGTGTCTTCCTCTACTATGTCCCACATTATTTTTTGAGATACAGTTTTTCACTTAACCTAGAGCCTACTGATTGACTGGTCTAGCTAGCCAGGGAGCCCACAGGATTTCTTGTCTCTGTCTACCTCCAGGGCTGGGACAGAAGGTGCACATCTCCAACTCCATCCCCCCTTTATGAACTAGATACTGGGAATAGGAAATCAAGCCCTCATGCTTGAACAGCAAGCACTTTATCCACCAACCCATCCCTCTAGCCCTGAAAAAAAAAAAAAAAAAGGATTTTTTTTTTACAGAACTAGTCCAGGCTGACCTTAAAGTCTCCATTCTCCTGACTCAGCATACAGAGAGTGGGAGTTATTGGCATGTGCTAAAACTTCTGGCTTCAAAAAATATTTTAAACTCATTTATTTTATTTTTATGGGTATGTTTATATGTGTGAGTGTATATTTGCTGCACCATATTCATGTAGGAGCCTGCAGAGGTCAGAAGAGGGCATTAGATCCCTTGAAACTCCTTGTAAGACACCTTGTAGGCACTGAGAATTGAACCCTGGTCTTTTGCAATAACACTAAGTGCTCTTAACTGCTGACCCATCCCTCCAGGCTGGGCTTCAATTTATTTATTTTTCTCAGTACTTTGATAGCCATTTATTTGCTTGTTTTTCTTTTTGAGACAGGGTTATTTTTTGTTTGTTTGTTTTTTGATTTTTTTGTGTAGACCTGGCTGTCCTGGAACTCACTCTGTAGACCAGGCTGGCCTTGAACTCATAGAGATCCGCCTGCCTCTGCCTCCCGAGTGCTGATATTAAAGGCACATGCCACAACCACCAGGCATTTTGTTAAGCCTTTTCACTGTTTTCTTATAATTGGTATGTCTTACCAATCTTGTATTTTATATGGTTTATTTTTCTTTCTACAAAGTTTTTCTCTCTGTAGTTTTGCAATTTCACAATGATGTTTGGGTTTTTTTTAATGTTTATTTTATCACATATGTATGTTTGTTTGTTTGTATGTGTATTATGTACCTTCTTAGTTCCTGAGGCGGTCAGAAGCAGAGGAAAAAGGGCAGAAGAGGGCATTAGATCCCTTGGAATTGGAATTGTAGGTGGTTTTGAGTCAACATGTGGGCACTGGGAATTGAATTCAGCAAGAGCACCAAGTGCTCTAAACACTGTGCCACCTCTCCAGTCCCTGCCAGTGTTTCTACAATCCCTCTGCCTGCCTTTTAAATATAAGAATTCAAAGTTTCATTTTACTTAAATTTTATTTCATGATTTTGTTGGTTATTTTCACAGCTTTACTCTCTATTCTCTCTACTTTTTCCTGGAGTTTGTCTAGTAGATTGAGGGCCTCTAAGTCTATTGCTTGTGTCTCTCTGATAATGTCCAAGCTTTCACAGTACTATCCACATATGCTGAACTGTGAGCCATTTGGGGGCTGACCTAACTTAATAAGTTATTCTCTGGCTGTGAATATCCTCTTATTCAAATATCTTTAATATTCTCTTATTGAAATATATGTTAGTTAGCATCATCCATGACCTCTGATTCATGGGAATTTTCAAAAACTTTCCCTTTCTTAACTCTTGTGTACATTAATTTTACTTATTTTAAAGTCTGCTGTTTAACATATGACCAAAGGATAAGCCCTCCTGGGAAAGGAGTTTCAGGCCTCTCTAATACGGTTTCTATTGCTTGTCCTCAAATATTTAGGAAACTCTAGGCTGTTTGATTATCTCTTCATGTGGAAATGCCTTTTAACTTATCTGTGACTATCGGCTATGCTAATTTTACAAACCCACTGATGACGGTAAGCAGGAGCCGAGACAGGGAACTCGAAGGTGGACCACGTTTCATCTCTTTATCCAGCAGTTTTGCTTTTCCTCTTGGGGATGAGCAGCTGCCTCATCTTGGGCACAAATGTGTCATGGCGTTCTTGGTCTCGCCTGTACTTTAGTTCCTTTTCTCGTTGCTGTGATAGGAACCATCCAACAGAAACGCAGCTTGAGGAAGGAAAGGGTTGTTGTGTCTCACAGTTCGAGGGTCTAGTCCAGGATGGAGGTGCAGTTCTATCAGCAGGAGCTTGAAGCAGCTGCTTATGTTGCATGTGCATCAGGTTGGTTTGTGGTTCTCAGCTAGCGTCCTCCTTCTTGAGCATTCCAGGGCCTAAGCCTGTTTTTAGGGAACATCTTCCCATCTCAACCAACCCAATCAAGACAACCCGGTCACAGGCACCACCAGAAACTAAGCTATCTAGACAATTCCTTACAAGCATACCCAGACGTCTATCTCTTAGGAGATCCTAGATCCTGCCACCTTGAAAACCAGCATCACCCTCTGACCATCCACTGCAGCTTCCTGCTTCAGCATAAGCAGGAAGCAAGGGAGAGTGTGATGGTAGAACCAATTGCAAGTCAGCCTTGTGCTCAGCTTTGTAAGTGTCCTGTGTGTTTCCTCCTCCTTCCCACCAGTTCTAGGCGGTGATTAGCATTCTCAGTGGACCACTGTTACCCTGGAAGCATTCTTCCAAGGCATGTTTTTTTGGATGGTGTCTTCCTTTGTAGAGAGCTGCGACGTGCCGCGCCCTAAAGATGGCGCCGGTTTCCACCTTCCACCAGCCCGACGGTGAGCGCTCTCAGTGGTAAACAAGTCCATATTTGGCAAAGACCGCTGATCTGGCTTGCTTCCGCATACGTGGGCCTCTAAGATAGCACCACGTGGCTTTACTTGATTGGCTGTTCATATAGTATTTAGCCTGTGGGTTGGGTCTGCCCGGGCATTCGGAAGACTGTTTTCAAGGGACCTGAATAAACTGCTGGAGAAGAGCTTTTGAGAGTTGCGTCGTTCTTGCTGGTCGAGGTCGACGCGACATTCCTTCAGTTTCATTTTTTTAAATAAAGGTATGATTCCATCTGTTTGGTATATTTCAAGCATAACTCAAAAATTCCAACCTATTTTCCAATAGATAATACATTGAATTATCAACACTATTTTAAAGCATTTCATTATTCCAAGAAGTTTGGAGGCAGTGGATTAGTTGATGTTGGGTCTCCAAAGCAGAAATATTTCTAGAAAATTTAAGGCAGAAAGAGCAGGAAACTGGGTGTTCAAAAAGCTCGTGGGAAAGCCTACTCCTTAGTTGGTTTTTATTGATATTTGTGATTAAATGAATAAAGTGGAAATGGACAGATGAAAAGAAAGAAAAATCATTCTTAATGTTGAAACAAAAGAATTATAAAAAGTTTACAAATGAAGAAATTACTTAATCAGAGGGGGAAATAGTTAACAGACAGTGTATTCTGTAACTGGTGAAAACAGAATCGGAGAATGTGCACAAATATTGCAGCTCCTTCATTTAATAGTTCATTTTATGCTTCATTTAGGGAATCAGGAAATCAGAATGGACAACAAAAAATAGTGAATCAGGAGACTGAGCAGGAACAAGAACTTAACTTGATGATGAATTGAAAAATAAATTGTATGTGACAAATATTTGAAAAAATACATTGAGGTCAGCATATGTGAACTTGAATTCTCTAGAATTTGATGGTTGTGATGAGACTGGGAAGGTACCACTGTTTCATTATAGAAGATAATTCTTACAACATAAAGATTATATTAATTCAATCTAGAAAAACTATTGAGAAGTAGTATAAAGTTTTTCATTTTTAAATCCCCAGACAAGACGTTGATTAGTGACTGTCCATCAACACTTAGACTAAACGAACTTCAGGTAGATTACTCTGGCAGACTTCTCTTGACAGACACTGAACCTAGAATGCATGGAAGTGTTATTAGTGATAGTTCATTGTCCATATGAAGTGCCATAAAAAGGATTTATGGACTGGTAGCCTCTAGATGCCCTAGATGACATGATGTGGGGGTAGGAGATCTCTTCAAGGATCTCGGATAACACTAGGCAGAGGCTCTAGAGAAGTTTGCCTGGACTTTATGACTCACTAAGGAAAGAGCAAACTTCATCTGGGCAGGAGAAACTTGGGCTACAATCTCATATGTTCCTTTTCCTGGGATCCTAGAGTATGAAGCATGGGGATGTGCAACTATCAGAGGGGACAGATGCTTGTTCTTTGGAACATAGTCAGAGGTTGGGAAACTCGCCTTCTTGACTAATTTAAATACGAAGAAGAGGATGGCCTGAAAGACAGTGCTACTGAGGGTTAGGTCCTAGGTGCAGAGCTACACCTCCATTAATAGTGCAGGTGACAGAATAGATTGGAGAGCAGGGCTTGAGTTTCCAGACCTATGCACCATCACAAGGACTGCAAGAGGCAGACAGGTGCAGCCAGCCAGACTTCAGGCTAACCCGGTTTTATATTTAATGGAACGAATAAGAATCCCAGTGCAGGAAATAGAGAGATGGATCAATGGTTAGGAGTATTGGTTGCTTTTCTAGAGGACTGGGGTTTAATTCCCTGCAACAACATGCCAGTTCACAGCCATCCATAACTGTAGTCCCAAGGGATCCACTGGCTTCTTCTGGTCTCTGTGGGTACTGCTCTCATGTGCTGCACAGACTTACATACAAGTGAAACATCCATAGGCATAAAATAAACATTAAAAAAAACTTAAAAGAATCCTAGAACATGACTGGATGGAGTAAGGTTAACTATGCGCATACTTAGCTTCAAAATTAATAATGTTGAACACGAGTCAGAGACCAACAGTTAACAACAACTACAACAACAGCAATAATAAAATATCAGGTAATGACAGCTAGAACATTCACCCAATGGCAGTCAACTTCTGTACCATTTCCTGTGTTAACTCTGGGTTGTAAAGAAAAAAAAATATGATTTTTATATATTTTAATCCTTGATATAGTCCTAATAGGTAAGAGCCGATGCTACCAGTACTGACTGAAGAAATGAACTTGGAACAAGCCAGTTATTTGCCTGAGTTATTCAGAAAGCCAGGGCTTCTCAACTCTGCAGTAAAGCCTCTTTTCCTAGTCCTTAAATGAGACTTCATTTGACTGGCATGTTGGTAACTCACAAAAACGAACTGGAAAAAAGAGAAGTTCAGAAAACCTGCCTGATGCTCTCACAGGCTTTCTGTTCTAGGTACCTTTTTCTAAGTAGCAAGTAGTTCAAGACTACAAAATAACAATCTTTTTAATCTGCCCCCAGATCAGATTGGGCATACATAGTAGGGATTGCTTGTCTGTTCCACAGTACCTGGAATTTCAGCCTGGAAAACTTGAATGGATGCAGCTGTTGGTATCAGCCAGGTCTGAGATTATCTGGAATCTTCTTTCTGGCCCTTGGCACCTGGGCTGCGAGAACCAATAGGGACAAGTCAGCTGGGTCTGTTGACCAAAACTCTCAGAATGATCTCACTGTAGAGGTTAGGTCTTCCCAAAAAAGGAGGCTGAGTTCCAAGAGGGAGCTGAGGAGAGACCATCTTAAAGGCAACTGTTCCAAGAAAGCCAAGTGGGAACTCTATGACCTTTTCTAATTCACTCATGGAAGCCATGTTTTATGGGCTACCAGCATGTTTCCAAGGTCACATCAGATTCTAAAGAAAGCAATGAGATTTCACTTCTGCATGGGGAATGTGCAGGACACAGAGGAGCAGATGGAATGGGAAAAACTCTTCAGTTGGGCTCCTTCTGTCTCCTTAATGAGCACTGTGAGGGTAAATCAACTATTTTAGGACAGGGCAGTGGAAGGCCGGTGATCCGAATGCAGACCCACCCTGTCCCTGTGCTTTGTGTCCTGAAGTTTCCTCAGTCTTATGCTAAGAATGATTAGGTTTGGTGACATTGGCAATGGACTTCTCTCTGCCTGTGTCTGGAAGAGCAACGCCTAGATCGATATTCCTTAAATACTGGTTTACACACTTTGTTCTGAAGTCATTGGTAACTTTTGTGTAGATTTTTATGCCGCCAATTTACAAAAGTGTAGTGTAAATGTGAAATTAAATCCATGGCATGAAATGCGCAAGATGAATAAAACTCCAGTCTCTGTTGAGTAGGCTTACTTAGGGCATCACCGAGCCTGAATAACAGGGAACAGCTGTCAGCGAAAACTCTACACTCTGCAAAATCAGCCCACATAAATATTTTATTTAGCTGAGATAGTAACAGATTCATAGAATAACATTTTTTAACTGTTGCACTCAAATACAATCTGTAATGTCTCAACTGCAAATTTATCTCTAGTGAAGTAGAGTTATTTAGATAAAGGAAAAAAATTATCAGGACCATTCTCTTAGAACAGCATGTGTCTCAAACCCAGTCATCTAGTACAGGGGGTTTCTACTTTATTGAAAGTGACTATTTTTTCAGTTAAGATAAATATAAGTTACATGTAATTTTTACAGCAGTATTTTATTTTATTGATTTTGAAACTTAATTATGAGTGACTAGGCATAATTTGAAATTTCTAGGAACTTGAAACATACAGGATAAACTGTCATTATGCTGACCACATTTTCCTTGACAGCCACCTGTATTTCTATTGTCCATCTCTACCCAAGCAGTTTAATTCGTAAGAGATGAATTATGGGGCAGGAGAACCTGTCCCTGAGAGCTGTTAGCCAACAGCTGTGGATACTTGCAAATAATCCTCTCCTAGTTTCAAGTTGGCCCCGATTGGGAAGGTAACTGTCACCCTGCTCCAGAAAGAATTGCTAGAGTGTTTATCAGTGAAGACTTCTCCAGTCCTGGTTCACAAACACCAGAGGTCTTAGGGAGATGGAAATTGGATAGAAAATGCTTTGTTCCCAGGCACAGAGACAGGATTAGTTTATTCTGCATTCTTTCGCTCACCACTTCAGGATTACAGTACTTTCTTCCTAAAGGTGGACATGTAGTCATGGTAAGACCACAGCAGCCCCTAGAACAAAGACAGCTGAATCTGCTTATGGAAATGGCTGTACTTGATCTGTGAAATGTCATACACGGTGACATTTTTCTCTTTCATTCATATACTGTTTTAAAAATAAATGTTCTATTTTGATGATTCACACGTTTATGCTTGAAATGATTTAAGACGTTTAAAACTACTGAAAGTCTAGTTTGAGGACTAATAAAGCTATTTCCTTTCTTCTTTCTTTCTTCTTTTTGAGAAGACTAATCAAATAACTCAGTATTTTTTTTAAAAAGCTCTTTCATGTAAATGAACAAAATGGTACAAATGAGATAGGTGAAAAATGTTAAACATTAGTAATCAGGTGGTATTTTCAGAGTTCTGGACATGTACAGGTGTAACCGAACTTTTAAATTATTATTTATCACTTATTTATTTATTACTAAATTCACTTATAACAAACACCAACAATTTCTTAACTATTAATCCTATAAATTCCTACAACCCCTTTAACCTATCCACTAAACCTATTGATAATTATTTTTCTAACCTTTTAGAATGATACAGTCTATGGGGCAGGTCCTCAGTCATCAGGAACACAGTGTTTGTTGTAGATTCTTTAACGCACTTAGCAGTCCTTTTTCTGGATCTCTCAGATGCAGGTTCATCAGGGTAAGTTGGTTATTGCAGTCTCACCTTAAATAAGGTTTCATGCTTTCTTCTCTGTGGGAGACCCCAGCCTCATTGCATCAGCAACTCTGCCACTCTACGTCAGAGTCCTTAAAGCCAGGCACAGTTTCCTTTAGGCCACTGTTGGGACAGATCAAACCCCTCTAGGCAAAAGCTGAGCCACAGGGTTTAGTCCTTGGCCTTTTGGTGTCTTGCTCAGGCTTTCTTTGCTCACCAGCTTCTTTCTGCTTCAGGGAAATCTGGCCATCAAACGATGGCCAGCACTTTTTTCAGCAGGACTCTTGGAGCTCTCTAGCATCAGGGGCCTCTTCCCTCTCTGGGCTCCTTGCACTGTCCTTAAATAGGAGGAACTCTGTTTCAGCTTAATTTGGGCTCCGCCCACTTAGCAGCTGAAAACAATGTCAGGCCAGATACTTTGTTTCTTCAAGTCCATTGAGTCTTTCCTGTTTTCCTGACTTCAACCTCGTTTTTCAGTCTATTGAGTCTTTACTGTTTTTCCTGACTTCAACCTTGTTTTTCAGTTTATTAAGTCTCCTGTTTGTTTCCTGTTTTTAGTCCACATGCTGATAATGCTCTTCATGCCCCGAATTAAGAGACAGTATCAGAAACCCCTATATATTTTCTAAATCTAATTTATCTAACCCCTACATACAGGGACTGTGTATATATGTCTTCTTATATATTCTCTAGTTTCTCTAGTAGTTACCACAAATCCCTAAAGTAGACAACCTCATTATCCCCCCATTTTACAGGTGAGAACCTGAGGTTTGTAGAGTTTAAGTATATCGCTTTAAATAAAAAACTAATTACTAAGTGTCACAACCAGACTGGACACTAGTTCTCTGTGCCTCCCATGCTTCCTTCTAGTTCAAGAAGCATGATAACTGAATTCAGTGTCAGGCTGATGCGGCAAAATCAGAAATTGCTTGGTTCCAGTGATTGACAAACACAGTTGGCTCAAGAAAATTCTTAACCAGGGGATCCAAGATGGCGGCGGCCGGCACGGACATATTTTGATTTCGGGGTCAACAGTCACAAGGCAGCAAGTGTTCCAGGATGCTGTACAAAGGGCACGACCCCTTCTAAATCTCACCCAGCTACACAGGGACCACGGAAGATCCCTGGGCAGGACGCCCCTTCCAACTCTCGGACACGCTAGGAGGCCTCTGGACCAGGGAATCGGGATCACCCATCCCCCAAAAGGAGAGACCCCCGGTAAGCTCCAACCTAATACCCAGCCAGCAGATTCAGAAACCACGCAGAGATAATCCCCACCATACTGGGCACTCCCAGGTCTCACATGGATGATCCAATTATCTGGCGAAAGATTGTGACCCCTGGAAGTGAGCGGGAGATCCGCTGCAAAGCACCTTCAGACCACAGATCGCAGTCTGTGATGCCACTGGCCAGTTTCCAAGCCGCGGGAGTGGCAAGGCTACTGAAGCTGAACTGCAGATTTACCCATTACAGGAACCAACCCCGGGCAAACTGCGAGATATTTGAAACTGTCGTATATTGGTCTTATGTACTAGCACAGGCTCTTCCGGCGGGGAACCAGAGCTTACTTGTACACAGCTCCACCACCTGAATTAATTAGGTCTCCACCTGGGAGGCGGGACTGAATGACTCACCTTATAGGGATGGACTAAGGCAACTCGAATCCTACACCACAGTGCCCCCTTTGGACCCAAGTCCAGAAGATAGCAAAAAAAAATTCCACATGGCCAGAGGCACCAGACCAAAAAAAAAAAACAGAGCGAAATGTTTCCAACAAAAGAAAGCAACACTATTCCGTCCAGCCCGAACCACCTCACCACAACTGAAACACATGAAAACGATGACAATTCTACATTATGGAAAGTGATAAAGTCCCTTCAAGAAGAACTTAAAACTATGAAGAAATTCAAAGAAGCCACAATTTTACAAGTCAAAACAATGAATAACATAATTAAAGAGCTCCAAGCCAAGGTGACCCAGCTTGAACAGGAAAAGGATAAAGCAATGAAAGATCTCCAGACAAAAACAAGCAAACTGGAGAAGGAAATGTACAAAATGAACACTACCATTCAAGACATGAAAATAGAAATGGAAACAATAAAGAAAACACAGTCAGAGTTAAAAGAGGAAATGGAGAATCAAGAGAAGAGAACAGGAACTATGGATGTGAGTATGAAAAATAGAATGCAAGAGATAGAAGACAGGATCTCAGGCATGGAAGATTCGATGGAAGAAATCAGTACAACATCCAAAGAAAATGAGAAGGCTAAAAAATCTCTCACCCACAACATCCAAGAAATCAAGGACTCAATGAAAAGAAGGAACCTAAGAATTATAGGCATAGAGGAAAGAGAAGACTCCCGACTCCGTGGTCCAGGAAATATCTTCAACAAAATCATAGAAGAAAACTTCCCAAACCTAAAGAAAGAGATGCCAGTAAAAATCCAAGAGGCTTACAGAACACCAAACAGATTAGATCAGAAAAGAAACTCCTCTCGCCACATAATAATAGAAACTCCAAATGTAGAGAACAAAGAAAGGATATTAAAAGCTGTAAAAGAAAAAGGCCAAGTCACATACAATGGCAGACCCATCAGAATCACATCTGACTTCTTCTCAGAAACTTTAAAAGCTAGAAGGGCCTGGACGGATGTCCTACAAGCCCTGAGAGAACATAGGTGCCCAGCCAGACTACTATACCCAACAAAACTCTCTATCAACATAGAAGGAGAAAACAAGATATTCCATGACAAAATCAAATTCAAACAATATCTCCTCACAAACCCAGCCCTACAGAAGATCCTAGAAGGAAAATTCCAACCCAGAGAAGATAACTACACCCAAGAAAACAGAGGAAATAGAAACCTCCACAGCAACTAAACAAAAGAGAAACACAAGACAGCCAGCTATACCAAAATAATGGGAAATAACAACCCCTGGTCACTAATATCCATCAACATCAATGGACTCAACTCGCCAATAAAAAGACACAGACTTACAGACTGGATCTGTAAACAAGACCCATATTTTTGCTGTATACAAGAAACACATCTCACTATTGAAGATAAACACTACCTCAGAGTAAAGGGCTGGGAAAAGGTTTTCCAAGCAAATGGACCGAGGAAACAAGCTGGAGTAGCCACCCTAATATCAAACAAAATAGACTTCCAATTGAAGTTAATAAAAAAAGACAGAGAAGGGCATTACATACTCATTAAAGGAAATATCCACCAAGAGGTCATCTCAATATTGAACATCTATGCCCCAAATACAAAGGCACCTACATTTATAAAAGAAACACTTCTAAAACTTAAATCGCACATTGATCCAAACACTTTAATAGTGGGAGACTTCAACACCCCACTCACAACTATGGACAGATCATCAAGACAGAAGCCAAACAGAGAAATAATGAGTCTAACAGAGATCATGACCCAAATGGACCTAACAGATCTCTACAGAACGTTTCACCCAAACACAAAATAATACACCTTCTTCTCAGCACCTCACGGAACCTTCTCCAAAATCGACCATATAGTTGGACACAAAGATAGCCTCAACAGATACAAGAAAAATGAAATAACCCCTTGTATCTTATCAGACCACCATGGAATAAAGCTGGACTTCAATAGCAAAAGAATCAACAGAAAGTCTACACTCACATGGAAATTGAACAACTCTTTACTAGAGGACCACTGGGTCAGGGAAGAAATAAAAAAGGGAAATCAAAGACTTCTTAAAATCCAACGAAAATGAAGACACAACATACCCAAACCTATGGAACAAAATGAAAGCTGTGCTACGAGGAAAGTTCATAGCACTAAGTGCCTTCAAAAAGAAAATTGTGACAGCTCATATTAGCGAATTAACAGCTAAACTGGGTGAATTGGAAAAAAAAAGAAGCAAACACTCCCAAGGGGAGCAGAAGGCAGGAGATCATCAAACTTAGGGCTGAAATCAACAACTTAGAAACAAAAAGAACTATACAAAGAATCAATGAAACCAAGAGTTGGTTCTTCGAGAAAATCAACAAAATAGATAGACCCTTAGCCAAATTAACTAAAAGACAGAGGGAGAAAACACAAATCAACAAAATCAGAAATGAAAAGGGAGAAATAACAACAGACATTGAAGAAATCCAGAGAATATTTGGATCCTACTTTAAAAATCTATACTCTACAAAATTTGAAAACTTAAGTGAAATGGACAATTTTCTTGATAGATTCCACCTACTGAAGCTAAATCAAGATCAGATAAACAGATTAAACAGCCCTATAACCCATAAGGAAATAGAAACAGCCATTAAAAATCTCCCAACCAAAAAAATCCCAGGGCCAGATGGCTTTAGCACGGAATTCTACCGGACCTTCAAAGAGGAGCTAACACCAATACTTTTCAAACTCTTTCACCAAACAGAATCTGAAAGAACATTGCCAAACTCATTCTACGAGGCCACAATCACCCTGATTCCTAAACCACACAAAGACCCAACAAAGAAAGAGAACTTCAGACCAATCTCCCTCATGAACATAGATGCAAAAATACTTAATAAAATACTAGCAAACCGAATTCAAGAACACATCAAAAGTATCATACACCATGATCAAGTTGGCTTCATCCCAGGGATGCAGGGATGCTTCAAAATACGAAAGTCTATCAACGTCATTCACCATATAAACAAGATGAAAGAAAAAAACCACATGATAATTCTCACTAGATGAAAAAAAAGCATTTGACAAAATCCAACACCCCTTCATTCTAAAAGTTCTGGAGAGAACGGGCATACAGGGCCATACCTAGAAATAATAAAGGCAATATACAGCAGGCCAGTGGCCAACATCAAAATAAATGGAGAGAAACTTGAAGCATTTCCTGTAAACTCAGGGACAAGACAATGATGCCAACTTTTACCATGTCTCTTCAATATAGTACTTGAAGTTCTTGCTAGAGCAATAAGACAACTAAAGGATATCAAGGGGATACAAATTGGAAATGAAGAACTCAAATTATCCCTGTTTGCAGACGATATGATAGTATACATAAGTGACACCAAAAATTCCACCAGAGAACTCTTACAGCTGATAAACACCTTCAGTAAGGTGGCTGGATACAAAATTAATTCAAAAAAATCAGAACCCCTCTTTATACAACAAATAAATGGGCTGAGAAAGAAATCAGGGAAACAACTCCCTTCACAATAGCCACAAACAACATAAAATACCTGGGGGTAACTCTAACCAAGCAAGTAAAGGACCTGTACAACAAGAACTTCAAGCCCTTAAGAAAGAAATGGAAGAGGCCTTTAGAAGATGGAAAGATCTCCCATGCTCATGGATAGGTAGGATCAACATAATAAAAATGGCCATCCTACCAAAAGCAATATATAGATTCAATGCAATTCCTATCAAAATACCAACACAATTTTTTATAGACTTGGAAAGAGCTACTCTCAATTTCATATGGAACAACAAAAAGCCCAGAATAGCTAAATCAATCCTGTACAATAAAAAAACATCTGGAGGTATCACCATCCCAGATTTCAAGCTGTACTACAGAGCAATAGTTGTAAAAACAGCATGGTATTGGTATAGAAACAGACCAGTAGATCAATGGAATCGAATTGAAGATCCAGAAATAGACCCACACACTTATGGCCACCTAATTTTTGACAAAGAAGCCAAAACGGCACAATGGAAGAAGGACAGCATCTTCAACAAATGGTGCTGGTCCAACTGGATGTCCATTTGTAAAAGAATGAAGTTAGACCCATACTTATCACTTTGTACAAAACTTAAGTCCAAGTGGATCAAAGACCTTGCTCTATTCCCACTAGCAAGGAAACAGAACTAGCCATGATGCCCATCAATATGAATAAGTAATGAATATATATACATATATATGCCAAATGGAATTGTATTCTACAGTTAAAAAAATTAAAATTTTTAATTTTAATTAAAAATTAAAAAAAAGACCTTAACATAAGGCCGGTCACACTAAATCTACCAGAAGAAAAAGTGGGAGAAACCCTCGAACTAATTGGCACAGGCGACAACTTCCTGAACAGAACACCAACAGCTCAGGACTTGAGATCAACAATCAATAAATGGGACCTCATGAAACTGAAAAGCTTCTGTCATTCGAACAAAACGGCAGCCTACAGACTGGGAGAAAATCTTCACCAACCCCACATCTGACAGAGGGCTAATATCTAAAATCTACAAAGAACTCAAGAAATTAAATGCCAAGAAACCAAATAATCCAATCAAAAAATGGAGGACAGAGCTAAATAGAGAATTCACAAAGGAGGAATCCCTAATGGCTGAGAGACACTTGAAGAAATGCTCAACATCCTTAATCATCAGAGAAATGCAACTCAAGACAACTCTGAGATTCTATCTCACACCTGTCAGAATGGCTAAGATCAAAAACTCAAATGACAGCACATGCTGGAGAGGGTGTGGAGAAAGGGGTACCCTACTCCATTGATAGTGGGAATGAGGCTTGTGCAACCACTATGGAGGTCAGTCTGGCAATATCTTAGAAAACTTGGAATAGCTCTGCCTCAGGACCCATTCATACCACTTCTGGGTATACACCCAAAAGCCTCTTCACGGAATCATAAGGAAGTTTCCTCATCTATGTTTATAGCAGCCTTATTTGTAATAGCTAGAAACTGGAAACAACCCAGATGTCCCTCAACCGAAGAATGGGTCAAAAAACTGTGGTACATCTACACAATGGAATATTATTCAGCTATCAGGATCAATGAAATTATGCAATTTGCAGCCAAATGGATGGAACTAGAAAAGCTCATCCTGAGTGAACTAGCCCAGACTCAGAAGGACACCTATGGCATCTATTCAGTTATAGTAGGTTTTAGCTATATAGTACAAGGTATCAATACTACAACTAACACACCAAAGGGAACTTGGACATAGACTTCTTATTTTTAATTTTTATTCTTTATTTATTTTTTATATATTAGTTATATTTTTTCTATTTTTTAGTCTTTTTTATCTATTGTATGCTTATTGGTTTGTTTGTTTGTTTAGTAGTTCTCTCTCCTGGGCAACGAGACACTTTTCACTGATGGTACTGCTTCGTAGATCCCCAATGAATGAAGAGGCTCTTGGCCCTCATACGACCTCTCAACTGAGATGAGGGACTGTTATATAAGGACACCCCACCCCAGAGAAATGGGATGGAAGGGTTAGGAGGTAACGAAAAAAAATGAAATGTGATGTTTCGGCCTTTTACTACTAATTGTCATAAACTGTTTAAGATAGTTAAGAAATGCAAACTAATGGTTATGCAAGCCGGTCATTCTGTTAGGTACTATGACAGCCTATTGTAGTTACTTGCTAAGCTAATCATAAATAAACCTGCTAAGAGACAAGCAGCATCTGCTTACCCTAATATAAGAGATAAATAGGGCCTCTGCAAAAACCTCAAGAGATCTGCAGAAAATGGCATTCAAAGATGTTTTCATAACTTTAGATTTTTTTATATGAAGACATATCAACTCCTGACAGCACCCCCTATTCTCCTCCAAGTAGAAGATGAGTATAGAAGAATCTCCAGTGGGAGATGATTGAATTAGTCGCAAGCCTATCTCTTGGTAGGAAAAGCCTCTTGCCCCAACTGTAGACAGAATGCTGTCCAAAAAGAACAAAACCTGGAAGCAGGTAAGTCGACAGCCTAGTTCTGCCAAGACAGGGTAGGTAAGTCCTTCATAACCCCTGCTCTACAATCAATGTCTGTCAGAGAAGCGGGGCCAAATGACTGAAGATCGATGCTGTAATGTATGGAGAGAAAATGGGAACTGTCCAGGCAGCCAATGGTATGTCATTTCTTAGTTTGGGAAGCTGCAGGCCCTGTACTTCCTATAAAATCAGATATATTTATCCCTCTCAGGTCTCTGAGGTGGTTGAAGAACAGATAGCTAGAAACTCATAATTAAATTTTGAGTTGTTTAGGAGTCAAGAGAGTGTTATAGATCTAAGAAGATACTTTTAAAATTGTGTTGCAATTAGTATGAATGTTGAGTCAGATATAGAACTTTAAACTCATGGAGATGTTTAGATAGTAGAATGTTAAAGTCAGGTACCAAATACATATGGACTGGTCATTGGGAATGTACGTTAAGCCATATAACCCTCATAACTGTGGCCAATTACCTCTGTTGTACTGTACTGTATTTATTATTATAAGAGAAAGAGCCATTTGTTGGACTGAAAGGGGAAACTGTGGGGGGAAATAAGATATACCTTAAACTTAAAAGGAAAAAAAAAGGGAAGAGGATGGGGGGTTTAGGGTGGGAGGGTGGGACTGGAGGGGGAATAGGGAAGGGACTGCAACTGAGATGTAACTTGAAGAAATAAAAAATAAAAAAGTAAAAAAAAAGAAAAGTCTTAACCAGTCAAAGCTCCAACTCAGGACACACTGAATTGATGCTGGGAGGCTGAGGACATTATTTTGACAAATGAGGTATGCACATTGTCACCCTTGAGCAAGGAAGTAAGCTTTCTGAACAAAGTCGCTCAGTTTGCCAGTATTATAAATCTCAACTTTAGTATCTCAAGATTGAAATGAAATCCCAACTGGGCATTAAGGACTCAGATGGGGAATAGGGCAACAAATCATAACCAACTCAAGTGTTCTGTTGATCATAGGCTGTGTGCCTAAGGTGGAAAATCCCCAGTAGACTCTACAATTTGTAATAAAAATGTTATCTAAAATGTTTTCTGATCAAAAGGTAATTCTTGGCAAATACTAATTTCTTCAGATGTTAGTGTTAATGGGTGCTTTGCTGAACCCTGGCACCTTGTTGAGCTTTATGGATGTAGACTGAATGTGAACACCAAATAGAGCATGTTATTATGACCGTCTCTAGTGGATAAGGCTTAGGCTTAGGAACTTAAAAGTTTCCCTAAAGTTAGGTGGTATGTAGGCCAACCAGATTTCTACCACTCTAAAGCATGTTATGGTTCCCATGACAGATAGGTAAAGAGGATGAGAAGAAGAAAAGGCCAGCAAGCCAATGCCAGGAAGGAGGAAGGAAGGGTGCTGTTGCCTCTTTTATCTGTTCTCATGAAGACAGTTCTTTCAAGATCTGCTCCTCTGTTGATAGAAATTTGGCCACCATTTATATCTCCTGGTCTGTGGATGTGTTCCTGGTTCCTTTCTCTCTCTCTCTCTCTCTCTCTCTCTCTCTCTCTCTCTCTCTCTCTCCTTGCAGTTTAGCTGTATATTCTATATACTCACCTACTCTCTAGCCAGCCCCACTGTTTACATCCTCCCCTGTGTTCTCATGTAACCTGCCATCTAAACCTCCATTCCTGGGTGGATCTAGGCATGACTGATCTCTGAACTAAACTGAACTGCCTCTTAGAGATCCCTCTAGCCTGGTGGTGTTCCCTGTACCTTAGTGCTAGAGTATCCAAGGAGTCCTCAGTCTGCCTCACAGCTCCAATCAAGGGCACCCCAATTCCCTCAAGTCTTGACTCCATATCTCTACTACTTTGCACATCCTCTCTCCCAAGAGAAGGCCTCCTCCTACCTTTCAACTGCATCTAAGTTGAACTTCTCTCGTCCATCCCATGCCCACAACACTCCCATCTGGACTCTCTTTTCACAGGAAGAAGTAGATTCCATTGGAACATTTTATGGAAGGCCTCCATAAATTTTTTTTTCTTGGCTCAGTTTTGAGGGCGATCACACCCGAGCCCAGTGATAAGGGCAATCCCAGGGGATTCAGGGTGGAACTTGACATTTATTACATGTGCTAAGGAACAAAGTGACGAACAGAGAAGAGATTAGCAGAGAGGGAAGGGATCCAGGAAAATGTGAAGTTTGAAAGACTCATGGAAAGAGCTTATTCAAAGAACAAAGGGCACAGTGTTAAGTGCCCCTGGGGGGTCAACATAGTAATTGAAACCCAACTATTAGATTTTTGCATAAGCTTCAACAGGTACGGTTTGCCCAAGCAGATTCAGTAGAGGTCCTGAACCATGAAGAAAGACTGCTGTGTGTTAAAGGAGAAGTTCCAGAAGATACTATGGAAACTGAATATATAGAATGCTGTGATAGCAGAGTTTGCGGGCCTCTACCTCACCACTTGTCTTGTAAGGGTTTACTTTCTTGGCTTTGCTACAAATGCTTGTGGTTTACCAAAGCCCACAGACAGAACTACAGAATCTTTCAAGATATTTGATGGTAGTAGGCAATAGAGAAATTGCAGAGGCTAAAGATGAATGCAGGACTAGGAAGAAGGCCGTTTCACTTTTTTTTTTTAAGATAGAAAAGATTGGGGCTATAGAGACAGCTCAGCGGTTAAGGCCACTGGCTGCTCTTCCAAAAGACCTGGGTTCAATTCCCAGCACCCACATGGCAGTTCACAGCTGTCTGTAATTGCTGCCTGTGGTGGTGCATGCCTTTAATCCCAGCACTTGGAGGCAGAGGCAGGCAGGTCTCTGTGAGTTCTAGGCCAGCCTGGTCTACAAAGGACACGCAGGGATACACAGAGAAACCCTGTCCTGAAAAACCAAACCAAAACAACACAATAAAAAAAGACTGAAAAGATTTGCATATCATTAAAGAAATCACCAATGATATAGCAAACTTGAAGTCAGAGTTCTTGCTTTATTTACTCTGTGTGTGTGTGTGTGTGTGTGTGTGTGTGTGTGTGTGTGTGTGTGTGGTGTGCCTGAGTGTATGTATGTGCATCATGTGAGAGTATCAGCCCATGGAGATCATAGGAGGGCATTAGATCCTATGGAATTGGAACTACAGAAGGTCTTGAACCACCATATGAGTGCTGGAAATTGAATCTAGGTCCTCTGAAAGAGCAATAGGTGCTTTGTGTTGCTGAGCCGTCTGGTCTCTCCAGTCCCTAGGGCTCTTGCTTTTATGATGCAAAAGACCAGGGTAAACAATAGACACTAAACAAGTAATTAATTATTATACAGACTCTACTATAGAGCATTTTAATAAGAAACAATGCCATGAAGTATCAGACATTCTGGGAATAGAATACAGGAACTCTCCATGGGTTTAAGGAGGGATAAAGGAAGTTGGTTGGGTTAAAAGGATGATGTCAGAGGAGTACTCAGGCTCAGTAGAAGAACTATGCAAAAGCCCCAAGGGGACAGGTGAGAATATAGTACTTAAGTATAACCCAAGAGGTATAATAAGACTTGGCTGCAGACAAGGGGGTCACAGGGAAGATAAAGTTGCAAATAAGGAAGAAAGGTGTAGTTGCCAAGGAGCCCCCTGGAGAAGTCAGAAGGGAACGGAACCCCTTAGGCAGCTGCTTCATTGGGGTGCACTAGAGCTGAAGTCAACATGTCAAAAATGGAAATAGCCCCTCATTGGTTTATGCTCCAGCCTTCCTGAGGCTTTCTTCCCAAACCTCTGTGTTCACCTCTGCAATTAGTATGCTCCTTCCTGGTCAGGAGGTTAACCTCTGACTGAGATGTCTGTTTTTGAAAGTGTTAGCCCTGGGGGAGAGGTCACCTTAGGCTCCTAGCAGGACTCACCCACTCACCTTCACCACTCAGTCCTGTCAAATGCCGGCCTTAACAGATTTCAAATCTCTTCCCTTCCTCTGACCAAGAGACACTGCCCTACTTTAATCTTCTCTTCCTTGTTTGGGCAGTTGCTACAGCTTCCCAACCTTCCTGCCACCCACCAATGGAGGATACATTTCACAAGTGTCTTTAATATGCAGATATATAGATGTGACTCTTCTCCATAAGAGAAACCCTTGACACTTCCCCCTCTGTCTGGAAAATAGAGTCCAGACTCCTCTGCTTAGCTCCCATGCCTCTTGGCATCTGAAACCTTTACAATATGATCTCTTGCTTTGCTCTATGAGGCATATTTCGTGGCTGTTTGAAATCCCTCTACTCATGTGGAGTCAGGCTATAAATTCCCTTTTCACTATCTCCAGGAAGTCATTTCTACTTATTTCTGTAACAGGCCCTCAGACATTAGCATTACTGAAGCCGTGATGGAAGTATCTTCCAGGCCTTAGAACTCAGTACCTAGGCAGCACCACCTGCCAAAACAGACACAAAAACCTAATCCTTCAAAGTCCACAGTACTGGGAAAGTCCGTAAATGTGCTAACCTTGCTTTTCGGCCTCTGTAGTTCTGCTTCTGGCTAGCTGTTCTTGTTAGCTGAGGGGTGTCAACCCAGAATGTGGGGTTGTGATTAAAAGCTCACCCTCAAAAAGACTTGAGACTGCACTGAGATCCTAAGCACCCAATGGAGTTGTCATCTAGCTAATGAAGACTTTCTATTGGCTTAAGACCATGGCTGAGTGGTCACCTTTAGAGAGTCTCAGACCTTCCCTCCTCTGGCAGGTTATTGACCTTCACCATGTGCCATTCTGCTGTGTGCAAGTGCCACACACAGCACTCAACAACATTGTCACAACTGTGCATCTGGCTGCTCCCGTTTAAACATGTTTAATGACTGAGAGTTGTGAATTTTGAGATTCCCTGAATCTAGCACAGTGCCTGCCATTAGGTAGATAACCATCATGAAGGAAGAATGGAACCACTTTCTCTGGCAGTTAACTAAGGGAAGAAGTTCAAGCTCACGGTGAAACCAGGTTGAGATTTGGGATTAAAAGGCAGGCTGTTGACGAATCAAGCCTTACCCATGACCTGTAATGACAACAAGAAACAACTGAGACCCGCTTTTAGACACCTATTATAATTCAATGCATTTAGTTTTGTATTATCTTCTCTGTGTTTTCCAAAAGAGACATGAAGTAGCCTGGAAGGATAACAAAATTTCAGCGGATGATGGTAGTGTTGACTGAAAGTTGTTAATTACTCTCTTTTCATCAACAACATCTGATATTTTTCCAGGCAGACATGGGCCAAATGAATAAATTAATCAACTTATTACAGTTGGCATTGTCCCATCCAGTCATGATTGGTCATGTGACAGAACTCCTCATAAGATAAGATGAAATGGCAGGTGCTTAAGGACATTTGTGAGTCTTCTTTCCATTAAACTATGGGAGTGGAACAGGTGCTTAAGGACATTTGTGAGTCTTCTTTCCATTAAACTATGGGAGTGGAACAGCCATGCTGGGAACAGGAGATGAAGTGATGGGAGGTTCTCACATTCTCTCCTATGATGTGAGCACCATAAGATGACTTGCTTAAGCACCTCTGTGTGGAATATCCCTTGCTCAAGCCAGGTCTAATTCCTATCTGACACAATAATTAATACACAAGCTGTTGGGAAACAGCAAATGAAGGGAAAACAAAAGGCAAAAGCATCAAGCAGGGTTGAGTGTACCAGTAGGAATCCGTGTGTGTGTGTGTGTGTGTGTGTGTGTGTGTGTGTGTGTGTGTGTGTTCACCATGAAATGCTTCATATATATGGAAAGGTAATGTAGTTGTTTCTAAGATATCTGGAAGGCAGTAAGGAAGGGAAAATGGGGATAGTTGCTTGTCTACAAGAGATGATAAAACTTTGAACGAGAAAATTAATTTTAAAATCAAGACAAGACAGAGCATTCTTTCTGAGATCTCTTATAAAAGGGAGACAGCAGCAGAGAGGACTTCTGCCATAACATGCCTGAATTATCATATAAAATAGGTAAACAACTGTGCTGGGCTATCCAGGACTGAAGGGTTTCCTGGCACACGAAATTTCAGTGCTATGTTCAGGACAGCCCGAGGTCAACGGGGGTAAGTGTGGAACCATATAGCTTAATAGTGTAGGTGTGTGATCATGTGAGTGTGTGTGTTCAAGTGCACATGGCTCTTTTATGAAGACTAAGGGGTACACTAGGATACATGGTTGAATCCACAGATATCTGCAATATCCAGGATTCTCACTGACTGGACTGGGATCTTGTTCCATTAAATCAATTATATTCATTTTTAAAAACTTTTCATTATTCTTTGTGAGTTTCACATCATTCACCCTGATCCTGCTCATCTCCCAGTTCCTTCATATCCTCCCTCCATCATGGCAACCTACCCTGCCAAAAGAAAACAAAAACAAACAAACAAAATTAAAACAAGACAAACAACCAACAACAAAAACCATCTTGCCATGGAATCTTTGCTGTATCCCCACAGTATACCCTCCTGCCCAAACAGCTTTATTTGCAAATGTTCTTTGCAATGAATCATTGGTTTGATTTGAAGCCTTTGCTTCTGCTACGCAATCAATACTGGATCCTCACCGAGACTCCTCTTGGATATTTGGGATATCCTGTTGTGGCCCTGTGTCATGGAGATCCTGTAGCTTTGGATGGGACAGAATTGCCCTTTCAGTCACTCCTGTAGTTGATAGATAGGGTAGATGTTGGGGTGGGCCAACTTAGAGCCCTGGATCTGGGCCTGGGTGAAAGCTGAGTTGGTCAGCTTGCTAGCTCTAACACGCCCAGCTCTTTTGGTGACTGATGCAGGGGCATCTCTCCCATACCCACATCACTAGGGCTGCAAGAGTCCCCCTCCCTCCCCCCAGGGCTAACTCTCTCATTCTCACACTCCCTGAACCAGCTCACCCCACTTGCCGTAGGTGTGTGTAGGGGCTGTGCACAAGCCACCACAAGGCAGACAAGGGGGAGGACCCAGATTTCTGAAGTGCTGCAGCTGGTGAGGGGCAGGCCAGCTCAACCCAGTGCTCAGACAGCAACATGGCCTCAGGCAGCAGCCCAGACCAGGGACATCTAAATGGCCTTTGGTGGTGATGCAATCCTAGGACATCAGCACAGACGCTGATTTTGATAAGACCATGAACCCAGACATGGCCTCCTGTGGCAGCATGGGCCCAGATGTCACCGTGGTCTCAGGTGGAGGTGTAAACCAAACATATCAGTACGTCCTGTGGCAGCAGCATGTCCCTCAGACATCCACATGGTCTCAGGTGGCAGCCCAGACCGCTGACATCTGGATGGCCTTCGGTGGCAACACAGGCCACAGATAGCAGCACAGTCCCCAGCTGTGGTAGGTATGGACCCAGATATGGCCCTAGGTGACTGTTGGGGCTTGGATATCACCATGGCCTCAGGTGACTGCGCAGGCTCCTCATATCTGCCTGGTCCTCACCAATGTCAGATTCCAGTTCCACCTCTCCCCACCAGTGCACGACTGGGCTTCGCTTTCTCTCTCAGTTCTCCACAGGGTACCCCATCTTTCCGTCTCTCCATCACATATTGTAATGACATCAGCCTCAGTGAGGGGGTGAGGTGGCTCTTGGGTCACAGGGCCCTCATTAAATCAATTTTAAATGACTACCAATAATTGAGCATGTTCTTCAGGTAGGTTAGTCACTTTTCTCGTTTCTGTGACCAGTAAGAAATATAGGAATAGAAAGGCAGAGTTATTTGGGCTGGTGGACTGAGAGGATGCAGCCCTCCATGGTGGAGAAGGCATGGCAGTTCAAGGCTACAGCTTACTTTGTATCCATTTTGGAAACAGAGATAAATACTGGTCCTCATCAGACTTACTCCATTTCCTCCATTGATTCAGTCCAGGCCTCTGCCTCACACTTACAATGGGTCTTCCTCTTCAGATAAATGTCTCTGCAAACACCCTCAGAGATGTTCCTAGGGGGGTCTCTACCACCGTGATTCTAAATTCAGCCAAGGGCTGGTGAGATGACTCAGCAGGTAATGGCATTTGCTACCAAATCTGATGAACTGACTTTGATCCCTGTGGCAGGAGAAAACCCAAACCCACAAATTGTCTTTTGACTTCCATATGGTGGTGTACACACACACACACACACACACACACACACACACACACACACACAATTTAAAAGAAATGCTTTTAGAATTCAGCCAAGTTGACAATGAAGTTTAACCATTACAAAAACAATCTACAGTGGTTGACACATCTGCTACACTCTCATACAAAAGCCATGTCACCTAGAAATAAAAAAATAAAACAAAACTGTCCACTGACTAACCTCTCACAGGAAGACTTCCCAATAGCTGAATAAACAACAAGAAGACTTAAGAGACAGAGATGTGTCCAGAGGCATTTTCTTACCCTCTTCTGCAATCATCTATCTCTCTGTCAGAAGACTTTTCCCTATTGATAAGTAGTATTTTCCATAAACTTTGGAAGATTTTTTAGCACTAATCTTCTAAATTCAAGTATCTTGGCCAGCACCTGCCCCTGAGATTAAGCAGGAAAAAACACTGCACATTGACTACAAAGAACTTGATGGTTTGGGGGGTAACATGTCAGTTCTTTTTCCTGAAAACAGTTATTTCTCTGAATTTCTATTGCATGCTGTAATTTTGTATTTCTTTTGTTGCTGTTTCTTTAATTTTACCTTACCAAGGAGCTTTTTTTGTTATTTGTAAACCATTTCTACTCTTTTTCTAGTTAAAAAACATATTTTATTTTTATTTTTAATTTTTTTTTTAAAGCAACCAGGGACTATACTCCCTGGTTGCAGTAATACAGTGACTGATCCTGATCCAAATTTGAACTAACCTCATTAACATACATCAAGTCTTTTCTATGTGTCCCCTTTTTTTAACAAGAACATTTCTGGAATATGATAAGAAAAGCTGTGTTGGAAATATTTCTGGACAAATTAAAAGCAGGAAATGCCAGAGATTTCATGTTCTGAACTCTCATGAGATCTATTGCCCAATTATGCAGTTTCAGTGTGAGCCTGGGATATGCCTGTGAACATTTTGGTGTGAATTCCAAGTGGACTAACATGGACAGTGTGGGTTATTTACCCATCACTTAGCATTTCTCTGATTAGGGGTTGGATGTCACCATTTATCACAAAGATAAACAAATTCTTGAATCTTTGGGTTCCTTTGAAACTAACAAGATAAGAAGAACAAACTAATAAACAGATCAAATTGTTCTAAGTCTACAGGGACCCAGATTTGTCTTAAGATTATTTAAATTTTATCTTTTCAGATGTTTTCAAAATGACTTCTAGGTAGCATTCTTAATTGGATGTGCTGCTCTGGATTGCATTGCTCTTTGTTAATGACAAACTTTGGTGTATGTAAAACCTGAAACCAGACAAAAACCTGAAACCACGTCTGGCCCCTTGGGTTTGTTGATCCCAAAACAACTGTCACTATCCTAATATTGTTGAGAAAATTAAGTAGGCAATTACATTAAATGGAACACATGGCTAATGGTCCGAATACAGTAAGTTCTTTCTCCTGATATTTTGATTTAGGGTAAAATGTTTTTCTAATTCTTTTCTCAAAATATTTTTAGTGACTCCTTCACTAGTGAGGCCAGAGGCCCGATGGAATATCCATCAATCTGTAATAAATGTTTTAATGTACTAAAATGTAAGGAAAGATAATCTATGGGTTTTTAAAACACGAACATAAATTTACTTATTGGACTGAGTCTTTAATTTCCTCAGATTATGTCTTCCCTACTTTTTGATATTAAAAAACTCTTTATTAAATGTTGATATTTGTAAATAAAACTTAAAAAACTGATTTAACTTGGCAAAATAAAACCTTGCCTATCTTAAAATGTCTTTGAAACTTACTAATCTATAAAATTCATCCATACCTCCAGGAAGCAGTCCATGCTTTTCCTAGCTCCTACAGCACCCATGTATGGCACTGTTCATGTGATACTGTAAAGCAGTATTTGCCTGATTGTCCAACGTAAAGAGGGATTCTCATAACAGAGCTTGGTTTTCTTCTGAATTTGTTTCTTTGTCTTCTCCATCTAAATTAGTAGTTGCACAACATAGGTATATGAACAACATGACTGATAGATGAATAAATGATGTCTATCAGCAGCTTTGCTTTCATTTATTTCTTCAGGCATTCGTAAGGATCTGTTATGAAATATCTTTGTTAGGCACCCTCATTGCTGCACAGTGGTTGCATGTAATACAATGGGGGAACACAAAAAACCCACGTAGGAAATGTTTTATAATCAATACTGCAAATTGATTAAAGATCTAGGCAATATGGAATGTGCACAAGAATCTATAATGTAACTATCAATATAACAGAGGTGATAAAGTGACCGTTTTTACAAGGAGACTATTCAAATGCGCATTAGCCACTGGTTTTTAAGAAGTGTATAGAAATAAATAAGGATATGAGAAACTCTGTTTGCTGTACAGCCAGGGGCATACAAAGTCAAGATTCCTATTCTCTTCCCAAGCCATTTCCGTCATCCATTTCTCAACCTCTTGACTCGTTGTCTGCTTATCGCCTGCTCCATCCTTCATATGTGACATTCACAATGACTTTTCTGCCTCTGATCTCTCAGATTTTCTTCCCCAAGTGTAATTGATACTTGCTGGTTGATTATACAGCCTCCATAAAGGCCTAGAGTAAATAACCAACTTGGCATTGTCTAGTCCCATCTTTTTATTTTATTGCCAAGAAATCTGAGATCAAAGCTGTCTACAACTCAGCAACTCACCTGAGACTCTCAGCTATCCTTATGGTTGGATCTTGGCATTTCACACTCTATGTGCTTGTTCGAAGTCAAGTGTAGTGTGCAGCCCCCTGAACTAAGATTTGTGGTCTTGGAAGCATGGTCAGCACTGTGCTCACCTCAGTGTGGATCGTCTATCCCTACAGTGCAGTGAGTGTGTAGTGGCTGGCTTCCTTACATGTGGATTCTGCAGGGTTTTATATTTCTAATTCCGATTTTACTTAAAATGTGGACATGAGAAAACTGCACCATGAACAATACACCAAGCATGATTCCTGCACGTTAGGTTTTTGAGGAACCTCTGACCTTCACTGGGATCTCATTTGGCTCAATGGTAGATTTAAGGAAGCAAGAATCACAAAGGTCTCATCTAACTTCTAGATTTTGGAATGATGTGCCATAGGAATTATGATAACATTGTTTAGTTTACCTAGCATTATTTACTTAATTTTTGAAACTTCAGACTATACACAAGTAAGTAAAATAAAAATTCCAACCAAATTCTTGTCTATACATACTTTCATTTACATAAATATATACACTTACATACACTGGTGCATAAAATCATGGAAATGGCTTAAAAGACACTGGTTCTCTTTTATGAGTTTATTCCTGAGTGTTTTTCAGGCTGTCTTTCAGAAGTTCTTGGGTAGGGGTGGCTACCCAAACATATCTTTCAATCTTCCTAATATAAGATATGAAAAGTGACTTATAAGAATTGCTTGTGTAATTATTTGCAAGTAAACAATTAGTTTTATTCATATTTGCAATAAAGTGGGGAAAGCCACACACTGTTTTCATTTTTATTGAAGTCTTTTGAATTATTTTCTTTTAAAATCTACTTCTAAGCAGCATTTAAATATGATTTTGTTTAATGTAGGCCAATTTGTACTCTGTGCATATTTACTGAGACAGGAGAGAAATCCGAGCCTTCCATTGTTTTGCTTCTGGTTTTTGGATGGAATCTTAGCAGTTTAATGAACTTCAATATTTATATTTAGTTAAAGCTTTGCTATCATTTCTAACCAGATGAGACAGCCATGAGAAGATGAATAGATAATTTATTCCTCTTGCACTGGAGAAGCAACGCTTGTATTTACCATATGCTAAGCACAGCATTTCACTGCCCAGCTTCCTAGTACTTGTGTACATTTTTATGGTGGGTTGTGACTTTCAAATTAAAAATGATTTGTTGCATGAATATTGACTAGGAAATGCATCTTGAGAGAAGACAACAGAGAAGAAGAAATGAGATTTTTCACTCCCCTTTGCCCTGGGCTATTCAAATAATGTTTCTTCTTTAAAGCTAAGAGGAAGAAAAGGGAGTCTGAAACTGAATGGCAGATGTTAAGACAGGAAATAGGAAACTCCGCCCTCCTCAGAGCTTCCAGACATCTCACTGACCTCTGTGGCCTTGTTGAAAGGCTTTCTCTAAATTGAATGACAACTCAGAGGCTGTGGGTGAGGTTGCAAATCAGAGAATGTGATGTGAATGGGAAGCCATGACCCTTGACCCAAGTGGTAGTTCACACCTGGGTTAGGAGGAGGGGAGGGATTGCACTTCCAGACTGCTAGCCTGGGGTTGGGGGTGGGGTTCAGTGTTGGGTGGTCTTGGAGGGTCTAAGTTCCTCCACCATGAGATGAGAACAGCTAAGAAATCTACTTACCCTTGATTCCTGCTCTGCAACAGTGATTCCATTCCCTTCCGGTGCTTTGAAACCGGCATGCAAGAGTTGGGTGTAGTATAACCCAGATGTCCCTTAGATTTAGTATAACCATGCAGGTGCAGATAACCACAGAATGTACCAGTAACACCTCCCATTTCAGGGAACTGACACAATGGAATGGCTTAGAACACACAGAGTCCCTGTAGAAGACAGCCTGTGGACATAAGTGACAGCAAGCACACTACTGAGAAGTCTTTTAAAGTAGGGATGTTTATTATTGGTTTTTAAGTATTGCAAAGATCAATGAAATGCCTAATCTTTTAGTACGAAGTTTAACAAATCGTGTGTGTGTATGGTGTGTGTGTGTGTTAAACGTTGCCAATTAATAAGTCTGAGCAATTCTCATTTTGAGTCTCTCATCTCCTGCTTCCCTCTCTTTCTCTATTTCCCACTTTACAATATCTTTTCTTCCCACATAATTGCTTGCCCACCTTATCACCCATGTGCTATCTGCTCTTCCACAGCTTTCTCTGCACTTCCTCATATGTAACCCGCTGCCCAAGAGTTGAAAATGATATTTATCACATCAGGGCAGGTTTTCATTGCTGATAAGTATCAGCTGTCTAGCAATCAGGCACAAGGAAGTTACACAATCAGTTTCTACAAGAACAAGACAGCATAGGGACACAGGAACTGCTAAAGGGACATGCTATTTCCAGGGCCAGTATAATTCTCAAGCAAGAAGAAGATACAGAAACTCAGGAAATCTCAAGAAAGAATGGGGGTGGGGGGATAATTTAACAGACAGGACATACTTTGGGGGTCAGGACAGGGTAGAGTATTTTATTAAAAGTGATTGTCTAGAACAATCATACTGGCAAGACCTTCAACTGAGTGTGGAGTTGGTTCTTAAGATGTAACCAAACATTTGCTTTGCTCATTTCTGCTCATTTCAGAGAATAGATGCTTTCTTATCCCACCTCCAAAGAAATAGAGTGTACAATGGTAGTCACCCTTGACCACTAACTACAAAATTTTTATCACAGCACCTGCCACATGTGTCTCCTTCTAGGGCAATGACAATCATCCCCACCCCCAAAATCGATGGACTGGAAGAGAGGGACAGGAAACTAAAGTAGTGATGTCATAGCCAAGGGCATTAGAGACACTGTGGTAAAGGCTCTACAGTGTTTATGGTACAATCCACTGTGGTGATCAGTCCTGGGATGTGGCCAGGGTAATCGGCAGCAAGAGTGAAGGAGAGGTATAAACCTTACACATCTTTAGTGTATAGTCTACCTAGATGAAAAAGCTTACTTATACCTGGTATGGTGGCACATGCCCTTAAGTTTGAGGCCAGCCTGCTCTACAGAACGAGGCCCAGAACAGCTAGGGTTACACAGAGAAACCCTGTCTCAACGAAACAAAAAACAAACAAAAAATCTTACTTATGTTCATTTTAAAAATATTTCTGACTTAGAATAAGATTAGAATAATGGAGGGAGTCTACTACCATATTTATAAATAAAATACTGCAAGGTCCTTGTGCCTCATCACCTCATCGTGTGTTTTGTTGCACATGGGTATCAAGATGGCCCAGCTGGAATTCTAATATGGATTACATTCAGTTTATTAATCTATTTAGACTGCATTGCCCTCGTTACCATGTCTTCTGATCCATACATTTGGGCTGTCTTTTCACTTATTTATATCCACTGGTGTATTTTAACAATGCTTTATGTTTATTCCTAAATATTTTATTCCACTAGGTACCCTTATAAATGCAATTGTTATCCTTTTTAAAAAAAACGTATTTACTTATTTATTTACTTACTTATGTGTGACTGTGTGTACTACATATTTTGTGTGGAGGTCAGAGGAAAACTTATGGGAGTTGGTTCTCTCCTTCTGTCCTGTGAGTCTGGGGATTGAACTCAGGCCATCAGGCTTGACAGCAAGTGCCTTTCTACTCACAGGGCTTCTTGCTTGCCCTGCTGTTGTTTTCTTAATGTCACTTTTACTGCTTTCATTGCTAACGCACAAAACTACAACTGACTCTTGTATGCTGATCTTTCATCCTGCAGCTTTGACAAATGTGTTCATATTTCCAGTAGCTATGTGTATTGGAGCTCAAGGATTTTCTTTAGAAAAGAGTATACAATCTGAAAATAGAAATTGTTTTTATTTCTCCTTTTCAAATCTCGGTGACTCTAGCTCATTTCCTTCTCTATCATGGCTTTACTTCTGGAGAAAAGCTTAATGGGAGGTGCAAGAGCGGGCATGTTTGACTTGAACATGATTTTAGGGAAATTTTCATTGATTTCTGCTCTAATACTATTGGTTGTTTTCTTTCTTCTGTTCAGCCTAGATTTAGTTTTCTCTTAGTTCTAGTTTCTTCCATTAGAGGCATAGGTTAGTCACATAGATATTTCTGTTTTCTAATGCAGATATTTAATGCTGCAAATTTCCCTCTGAACACTTCTTGGCTGCTTTTTGTAAATGCCAATATTTATATTGTCATTCACTTCAAAATACCTTGAAGTTTATCAGATTTCTCTTGAATCCAGATATTACTGAGAATTTGATATCACTGTATTACTGTTTTCTCAATTTTGCTGTGGTCATAAAATATGCCTTGTATTATTTCTACAGTCATGATTATTAAGGTTTTGCTGCAGTGCCTTCTGTAGTGTTTTTAGTGAATATCACATGTGTATCCAAGATGAATCTCTACTCAGCTGTCACTGGATGGGATGCTCTGTGGACATTTATTATAAGCTATTTTTTTTTTTTTGCACTGCTCAGGTTCCTATTGGGTTTCTGCTTCACTTACCAAGGAAAGTTGAAATATTCAACCATAACTTTGAACCCATCTCTTTCTCATTTCAGATTCTCACACTTTGCTTAATGCAATAGTTCTCAACCTGTGGGTCGTGGACCCTCTAAGGGTCAAGTGACCCTATCTCAGGAGTCGCCTAAGACCATCAGAAAACACAGATACTTTCATTACAATTTATACCAGTAGCAAAATTATAGTTATGAAGTAGCAATGAAAATAATTTTATGGTTGGGGGTATTAAAGGTTCACAGCATTAGGAAGGTTGAGAACCATTGAGTTAATGGTGTATAGGATCTGCTGCTGGGGGGATCCATATGTCTTTTGAAAGAATTATTTATTTCACCATTGTGTTGTGCCCATATTGCTCATATGTTGTGCCCTGAAAAACATCTTTCCTCTAAAATTTGTTATGATTGAAATGAACATAGTTATTCCAGTTCTCTCTTCATTAGTATCTGTTAGTATACTCTCTCTCTCTCTTTTTAGCTTCAGTCTAAGGCTGTGTTTTTAAACTAAGTTTATATATAGGTATAAAATAAAATCTACATTTCTTAAAGTTTCTACATGGCTGTTATCTGTATTTATCTACTACTTTCTAGCTACATAAATGAATACAACTGGCCTATTTTCTCAACATTTTTATGATGAAATCTAAGCCCTTTTCTTCCTTTCATGCATGTCAGGGAACTACAATAGAAGTTTATAAAGTTTCATCAAACTGTCTCAGAATCAGAAAACTCATCTCCTAAAGCCTCTTACGTCAGGAACACTCAGACATGAAGCATCACAGGAGACACTTGATTATGAGGGCAAGTGGTCCAAAGAGTTGAGAAGCTTTATTTCATTGTTTTTATTTTTCTGTGTCCTGTAACAACAGTGGCTGAGCTGAGTACAAGTCCACAACTGACGAGGCTAAGTCCAACCTTCTCAGTTCATAGACAAAGAAGATGAGGCACAGACTCATCTGGCTAAGTCTCCTCACATCCTTGTTTTGCTTGTACTCCAGGCAGAATGGTACATGTGACATTATGGCATTGTTGCTGTGATTGTTTTACCAGTGAGATCCATCACAGTTGCTGCTCAGTTGACACTTGTAAGTGATCATGGACCGGTCTCCCTGTCAGGCTATGATCCTCGTGTGTCATCTCTTACTGAGGCATTTATTGATATTCTTACATGGCCTTTCATATGTTTACTTTGTAATCTTGTATTATTAAAATTCCTACATTATATTTGACAGTTTCTATCCAGATTGACTTTCTTTAAAGATGAAGCTAGAGTTCTCTTTGTTCCTGAGTATTTTGTCTGAAAGCAAGAGAATTTACTTATATAAAGAACTGTAATTTAGCAACAGAGAAATCAATGTTCCAGATTTGCCTTTTCTAAAAACAAGTTATTACATGGGCCTATAAACATTAGGGTCAGTTTCATGTAAATAAATAAAAACCAAAACTTGAAGAGGAAAAAAAATAAAGATTATAATTGTAGAAGTTTAAATAGCTTTCTAAAATATAGTTCAAGGTTCAAAATAAGAATTATTCCTTGCATATTTAAGATGTTTTATGTAAAAGTTTTTAAATTAGAAAATGTCATCAAAATGTTTGTCCCATTTTTTCTTTGCAATGTTTAAGCTACTGTTTTTACTTTAGAGTGCTTCTTAATTCATACACAAGTCCTGCCTGCCTACGCTGCTTCAGAGGCTCTTTGCAGTGTACATATAATGACAGTGTTAGTATATCTTTCCAGGATTGCACAAACTCTATTTTTTTAAGTGCCGTTAGTAGGATACTGGGAATTCACTGGGTTAACAGTGGTGCTCTCTCTCCATTTAGAATTCCTTTCGCTTAATGAAAAGAATCTGAACCCGTGAACTCTGTCAGGGACTTAGGCATGTTTCCTGGGCCTGATTTTCATCCTCAGAAAATAGAGGTCAGATACATGTCAAGAATAAAAGGAGGGTCAGATTAGAGTAGTTAAAGGCTTTGCACACAACCAGAGATGACATTAATGTGTTGATCAAAGTGTCTGGGACCCGCCAAGGCATTTGGTGAGAGAACAGATGAGCAAATGAATGAATGAATAGGTCATGAATAAAATGGCAGCAAATACTCAGAGAAGCAATTAATTATATGTGTGATAAAACATCTCACTGTCAACACATCCACCTGGAGTAAATGGAGATGTCATAAAATGGATGTGGTATTCTCCATCCTGGTCCCTTTCTATGTATGGGCAACATTCATACAGAAGTGGGGCTTGGAACTAATTGAGTGCTCTCACGATTCCATGCTTTCTTACAGAACTGTGCGTTTACAATAACCACTGTAACTGAGGATTATGCCTCTATATCCCATGACAATTTTGTGACCTCACATATTTTGAAATACATGCAAAACAGCATTAAACAGGAATTCAACACTCTGTTCTGTCTGTGTGACTACAGTGGGTTCAAAAGCTTGAATATGCAAGATGTAAAACCATCCTCACTTTACCTGACTGGACTTGGCTCCTGGGTCTGAGCACTGTTTCTATTATATGGGAAGAAAGGGGGAAGACTCCAGGCCTTTGTTGGGAATCCTCTTTCTAGGGGATTTCTAGGAACTTGCACAGATTTAGAGGGAAGAATGCCGATGATCTTATTCTAGTCATTAGTACCATGGAGACTTTGCATATTCCTGCCTCTATGGCTTCATCAGGCTGACTACACCTCCATGACATGGGTCAGGGAGCTTTGGATGAAGTTACCTGAATTCTCATTGTGCTGGGTGTGAGTGCTGCTTCCTCTCATGTTTGGAGTTCCTTGTTGGGATGTACCTTCTCAGACTGACCCTTCATTTTCTCACCCCCAAGAGAACAGCAGTCTGGCTTGAGGAATGTTTTCTCTCTTCATATTTTTCTAAGACTTTAATCTGTAAATTTTGATGAAATAGATGCAAAAAAATGCTTGTGGGGACCTTCAATGATCTACTATACCATTATTGTTCTTTTAGGCTGATGTTCAGCTTGAAACAGAAGAAGAAAAATAAAGGCAAAGAAGGTGAAACAAAACAAAATAAAAACCCCAGAGAGCACTTTATTTACTGTCTCTCTCTCTCTCTCTCTCTCTCTCTCTCTCTCTCTCATCTCTAAATACTGTGTGAAATAGTATACACAATGAGACTGAGAGCACGGTGTTAGTAAAGCTGACCTACTGTTGAGCTGAGCTACTGAGTGAGCTACTGAGTGAGCTGAGGAACTGCTGAGCTGATGTACTGAGTGACCTGAGGTACTGAGCTGAGGTACTGAATGAGCTGAGGTACTGAGTGAGCTGAGGTACTGAGTGAGCTGAGGTACTGCTGAGCTGAGGTACTTTCCTCTGTTTACTTTGTTCCACCTCACAATCCCATAAAAATTAAATTAAAATTAAAATCTAGACAATGAAATTTAGTAAGGTAATTATTTAAATTTGGATTACAATAACAAAAATCTTTATAGTGATATTTCAGCCATGACCAGGGACCTAAAGTTACTGTCTAAAAGGCAACTTGCTCATTGCAGGACACAAAACAATCTTACTGAAATCCATGTGCTGTACCTTAACCAGGGAACAAAGCAGACTGTGATGCATTGTATTGAAATAACTATTTAGCAATGAAAAGAAATGAGCTTCTAATTCCCTCGCAATGTGGATGGATTTCAAATGTGTCCTGGTAAGTGAAGAAAGCCAAATTGAAAAGGTGACACAGTATGTGACTCCATTTGTGAGGGGCTAGAAAAAGGAGAGCTCGAGGGGCTGTTTCATATTTTGAGTGAAGCAGTGTAACATGACTGAGTGGCCATAACTCTAGCACTGGCCTGCTGTGGTGCCACACACCTATAATCCCAGAGCTTGGGAGTCTGAGGCAGGGAGATTGTGAACCTCACACATTTAGCCTGAACTACACGGCGAGACCCTGTCTCAAAAGCAATTATTTAAAAATCCAGTTATTTGTACCAATTATGTGGATAATATTATTTTAAATTATAAGATAACACTTAAATGGATGAAAAAAAAAGATTGATTAGCCCTGGGCACTTCATTATATTCATTAGGAATATCTTCCCTGAAATTTTTGAGGTATAATTTGGAAAACAGAATAAATTTAGCTCCTCAAAAACCAAATTTTTCTTAATTTTTTTTGTGTGTGTGTATACAGAATATATAGAAAACATATAATATACGATATGCATATGTGTATTTAATAGAGAGGTGGACATACATGCTACATATCTATTCATATGACTAGACAGATGTGCTGTACGTATATACATATATTTATATACATAACCCACAAAAGGCCCAGGAGTACTCCAAATATCATATCTCCTCAACTGGATAACCTAACCATTCTAGAATTAAGATACTTCTTGAAATCAACAAGGGAAAACTGCCAGTTGCATGTAGATCAATATGCTTTGATACAGTTGTAATTACCTTCCAAAGCACAAAACATACAAGATTAGCTTTTGAGCAATTAATATTGACCTTTGCTTGGACTTAGGTCTGATAGGTGTTCTTTAAAATGCTCTCAAAATGTTTACACTTGGCTGTATGTTATTATGATTGACTGACACCTGCCAGGCAGTTCAATTAAGGGAGTAGATATGGCTGAACCCTAAATAAGCAAATCTTTGAAAGGTGTGAGAATTTAGGGGCTTAACAATTACTACTCAAGCTCTCACCCCTTCTGTTTGCTAAGACTGCATCAGGTCACTAGGGAGGGCAGGAGAGGAACCAGCTAACTTCCCAGATTCTCACTAGGACCGGCAGAGGACTTCCTAGTAAAAGGAGAAAGATCCAGAAACCAGAAGGAAAAGAAGGGAGAAGAGACCATTTAGACAGGAGTGGCATTTAGACATCTGTTTGTTTTCTTCTGTTTGGTGGGGGTCCAGATGTAGAAGGAGAAAGAAAAAGATCACTTAAATAGATTTCTCTATGAGATATCAGAAAATTCTCTTCACATTAAAAAAAATATTGTGCTAAAATTAGAATTGCTTTTTTTTATTTCTAGACTAAGATTGTTGTTTTATATGGAAAGTGACACCTTGCCAAGATAGGGTAGAAAGAGGCTCAACTTTTGTGAATGGCATATCTGTCAAAAGCTTTGGGCTGACTTTTAAGAAAAGCTGTTTAACTTCCAGAATGTGTAATATAATGAAGGAAAAAATATAAAACTATTAGCTTAACAAAATAGAAAATTTAAAAAAATCCTCTGTGATATTTTTCAATATAGTTCAGAATCATACTGTCAATCACCCAGGGCTACAGAAACCAAGATAATGGACCCTGGTTATGAAAAACAACTTGTCACCATGATGCCAGACAGATCTGTCAAGGCTGAAAGTGAATCCAGGCAGTATACCAAGCAAACCTGCAACTCAAACTCTGCTCAGTGCACTAAAGGAAGTTTGCTGACAATTATATGGGCCCATGAGTGTTTTCCTCAGTTTTAAAAAAGTGTATGTTTATAAAATTAATTTGTGAATGTTTTCCTCCGAAAAGATTTATTAAATATTTGGTCCAGTTTATAATTTATTTCATATTAGAAGTGAGTTCTAGATATATAAACAATGATTCTCCAGCGACCACATTTAAGATATCCTTAGAGGTACTTGTTAAGTACTGTTTTGATCATGTTCCTACTTCCCATCTGGTTCCATAACCCGCACACATTCAGAACTCCTTGAATTTTGTTTCTTAAGCTATTTTATATTAGATCTCAACTTTGTTCCAAATTTTGATTTGCATCCCTATGTGAAATTATATCATTTGATGTAATACACACAACACACACACTTAATGTTCAATCTTTTGCCTGGTTCTATGAGCATTACTGGGTACATGAATACATCCTAACTCCCTGCAGAGGGGCTTAGGAAATGAGTTAGTAGCAGGGATAGAAGACAATAAAAAGGTGACAGCAAAAATTGTTGATATATCCTGCTTTGCCCAGAGTATGTACCTAGGCACCCATCTCCAAATGTCATGTCTGCATGAGACTACAGACAGGTGACAATGAAATAATGACATTGATTACTGGAATGGCTCTTTCCTTTGCATTAGTACCATAGGGATTGGCAGGCCTTGCTGTCCACAGTTTTGGGTCCTGCGTCTTTTCTGTCCATGTGGTTGGTAAAGAATCTACGAGTCAGAGCAAGACCTACCTTAGGGAATTTAGAGATATCTGTTCTCTGGAACCCGTGTTTGTAGATATTTCTAGTGTTAAGCCAGAACTGTGCAAAGACTTGAACGTATTGAGTGACACCTTGCAAAATGCTTTTTTATATGAAGAATGTCCCAAGGCTTGCTGGAGGCTCAACTGTAGGTCTCTGTGACTTGCACCATGAGCTCTGTCTCATCCGTCTCATTTATGTTTGAAAGAAGCAATAAAGATCGAATTAACTCTATAATTTAAACAATTTATTGGTATTTGTGAATATTAAATCATGTGAATCACTCTGTTTCCTTGAATATTAATAAGTCAGCAGTGTTTAATTACTTGCTGAGTATGCTTCTTCTGTTACAAAACTCAAGACTAAAACAAGAACCTAGAAAAAAAATTGACTGTCTAGGTTGAAGCAAACGCCCCCTATGTTTGACTTGATATCAGCATAGCAGAAACTGAAGAGGCCAGAGACTTACTGAGGTGTTAAATAGGAGCACTCTACCCTTTACACAGTATTTATCTGGCAAATGGCTCAGCTGTTTTCACACCATTATGAGTACATCAGTGAAATGCTAGTGTAGGAATGGTGCATGGCCGTGGTCCAAGAGTTCCTCACACAGACACAAACTATGTTTCGTATTGAACTTCTCTGAGTTCATTTCTTGAGGAATTTTATTCATTACCTATTGCCAGTTGTCTCCTTTATAAATGAAATGGCTAAGTGACATGCATCACAGATAAATCATATTTTTAAACCACATGAACATTAGTTCTGATAAACACAAGCATTCATGTTGAACAGGGAGAATCGTAACAGCAAGCTGAAATTGTTATAGCAACAATGAGAACACTTCAATATCCCGGCACCACCATTTTTCAAGAGTAAATGATACAATTAATGCTTGATACTGTATTGTTTACAGACTTCATTGTGACTCATTATTCTTCACATGTCAGTACTAAATGGATGCAAAGGTAAATGTATGGGATTGAAACATGACTCTGCTTTAAGAATAATCTTGACAGGCTTTTACCTACAATAGATTTACACCTCTGTTATTGCAGAAAACTTGAAAATTTGAATCTACAAATGTACCTTTTTCTACATTGTCAGCAGAGATCCAGGGCACACTACTCACAGACAAATTTTGTACATGCCTGAAGAAAATAGCAAAACAATGCGAGGCCTGGCTCTGTAGCTGTCAGCAGGCTGATGTCCAGCAGGTAACTTTCCATTCCTCTGCCTCAGTGTCCACATTTATAAAATGGAGATGACCAAGTACCTGTGTCACGGAGTTGCTGTGCCGATTAAAGGGGCTAATCTGTACCAAACGAGGGAAGTTTATCAAATGTGTTTACTCTTCTTGCATCTCTGAGACCATCTAGTTCGATATCTTCTTTTGAGCAGGATTTGGTGTCAGCAGCCTAAGGCTGTTTGTCTAACATTTTCGTTAAGCTTTCAATAAAACAAAGAAAGTAAATATATATATGTACATAAATATACATAAATATCTATTTCTATATATATATTTTTTTCCTACAGTGCTTGATTTAAAAAGTTATTTTCATTTTTCAGTATCACCTCAGGTCTTTCTCGGATGAGAATGCTAGGCACACAATGACGGGACTGGGTGGACTTTGAACTGATGGAGATGTGGTCAAGCAGAAACCCTGATTTCACCTTGTGAGAACAAAAACTGAGAGATTAAATGCTGCCTGTGTTAGTTGTCTCACTGTGGTGAGAGGATGCATGGCACCAGCAGCTAAAGGGCAGACGGATTTATTATGGCTGATCACTTTGAGGAGCTTAGCACATGGTTGCTTGGCCCCATGTGTGTGGGCAGAACATTATGGCTGTGGGAATGTGTGATAGATGCTGAACTTCACTTCTTGACAGAAAAGAAGCAGAAGAGAGAGAGAGAGAGAGAGAGAGAGAGAGAGAGAGAGAGATATGGGAAGGGGCCAGGGTGAAATATAGCTCCGAGGTCATGTCCCTGTCACTTATGTCCTCCAAAGGCCATACCTTCCACTTTTCACCATCTCTCAATGATGTCATCATATTACGAATACATAAAGAGATTAAAAAAAAAAAAAAAAACAACAGCCCGTTGGTTAGGCCAGAGTCCTCCTTGTGTTCTCTCTCCAGAAGTTCCTTTACAGACACATCCAGAAGTACGTGTCACTAAGCTGGTAGAATATTTCTTAATCTACTCATGTTGACAATCAAGTTTGATCATCACACTCTGCTTTAGCAGAAGTGACCAACATCTGACCTCTGTGGGCAGGCCCTGCCCCCTACACCTCATCTCTCTCCCAGCAAACTTCACACACCTTCATAAATACACAGCCAAACCTAAAAGGCTAACTTAAACCTGCAAAACGAAGTAACACAAAATGTTCTCTCTTGACAGAGATGATGTGACTAACAGGTTAACCAGCATCCGCCTCACGGAAAGAATTAAAGGGAGGTAGTGGAAGGAATACACAAAAGCTAAGACTGAAAGTCTTAAGTGGTCAGGCTCACAAATATTTTGAAATGATGATGAAGGGTCCCTTCGCTAGACCAAGCTGAGACAGTGTGCAGTGAACTAGATATTTATGTTCATTTCAAGTTCATGTGCTGAAATCTAATCCCTAGCACGATGATGTTAGGATATGGTGTCTTTCAAAGGTCATAATGTTTTAGGAATAAAACCCTGATGAATATGATCAATAATCCATTTGCTTCTTCCAGTTGTTGTAGCAAAATACCCTGACCAAAACAACTCAAGGGAAAAATGGATTATCCTAGCTTCCAATTCCAGGTTACAGTCCATCTGTGTAGAGAAGTCAAGCATGAAGAGTTTGAAGCAGCCGATCATATTATATCTGCAGTCAGGAGAAGAGAGCAATGAATCCGTTCATGCTAGTGCTCAAATAGCTTCCTCTACTATTATATTGTCCAATACTCTCTGCCTAGGGAATGGTGTCACCCATAGTGAACACCTCAGTTAACATAATCAAAATAATCTGACAGGCACACTCTGAGGCCCACCTCCTAAGTGATTCTGGATTTTTTCAAGTCTACAGTTAACATTAACTAGCAGAATAACCTTATAAAAAGGGAACGAAGAATGATCTTTTCTCCTTTCAATCCTGGGGAGATACAAAATCTGTAGCCCAGAACCTGAATGGATGTTAAACCGAACTATGTTGTCATTGTGATCTCAGGCTTCCAGATAAATTAATATTGTTTTTGAGACACCCAATATATGGTTCTTTCTTAAAGGAACCTGAACATGGAATTTTTAAAAGGATAATATACTTGGAGAGAGCTCCCACCTGCCCCCATGCAGTGTGGGTGGGGGTGAAGACATCCAAAGGCCTGGGCACCACTAAGATGAGCAAGTATGTGGTGGAGAGACAGGAGAGAAAGAAAAGCAGAATGGTGTGTGCGCAATGAAGAGAAGCAGAACTGGAAACTCAAGGGTAATGAGGAACTGGCTGATGTAACTAGCCTGAATTACCACCTAAGGCCATGGTGATGTTGGAAGGCTTTGGGGAGCTGGCCATGTCTGGTCAGTGTAGGAGAGTTGGCCTTGGTGGCATGAGTTTGCCAGAGCTGGCTCTTGTGATGTGAGCATGGGGGAACTTCCCTCCCCCTCTTCTGGGTATCTTTGGAGAGCTGGCCCCAAGGGTATGAGAGCATGAGAGCGGGCCCTGTCCTTCTCCAGCTGCAGCACTTAGGGGATCAGGCTGCACCTCATCTGAGAAGCACAGTAGAGCTGGCCCTGATGGAAAAAGCATAGGTGAGCCAAACCAAGGGCCTGAGCACAACAGAGCCGGCCCTGCTCCTTGCTGGCCATGCAGGTGGAGGAGAGGTGGACCTGCCCTCTGCCTGAGAAGTGCTGGAGTCCTGGTCCTGGTGGTATGGGTGCAGGAGAGCTAGTCCTGCTCCTTGCTGGGTGCTGCAGGCAGGAGAGCTGGTCTTGCCCCTTGCCTGGGCAATGCAGGAGAGTTGGTGGGCTGGCTGACTCAGCCACCGCCAGGGCCAGATCCAGGGATTTGAAGTGGCCCACCCCAACACCTACCTCATCTATAAAGTGCTACAACATGTGAAGAGACTGACCCTACAGAACCAAAGCTGCAGGATCTCCATGCCACAGGTCAACAACAGGATATCCAAGAAGAGTCCTAAAGAGGATCCAGTATTGATAGTATAGCAGAAGCCAGAAGCCTAGAACCAGAACAACCGCTCATTGCAATGAGCATTTGCAAGTAGAACTGTTTGGGAAAAAGGGTGACACACTCTTATTCCCATGGCAAGAATATATATATATATTTGTTGTTGTTAGTTTGTCTTCTTTTGGAGGTGAGGTTGCAAGGGCAGAGGGCGGATATGAAGGGACTAGGAGAGGAGTGGGATTGGCGTGCATGATGTGAAATTCACAAAGGATCAATAAAAAGTTAAAGAAAAAAGAAGATAACATACTGGTTGGTTGGCAGCTCTAGAATCAGGAAAATCAGATCAGAAACCCACGCTACCCTGATGGCAGAAGCTCAGCTACTCCTTGCCAAGGGATTCCTAGAACCTCAACTTAAACTCCTGACCTGTTCACTTAGCCCAGGCTAGCCCTTTACAGTAATGTTCTTCCCATGAGAACAGGGGGATGATCACATTTTTTCTGTGGTTTCTGGTAAGGATAGGCCTGGTAGGGGAGGTTCTTGTTTCATACATTTCTATTTCCATTCTTAGGATAAAATCCTATTTTATTCAGGGGCCATGCGAATAATTCCTATTACAGCTCCTCCAAAATTAATGCTGTACCACGGAAATGAATGTCTATTATTGATGGAAATTGGCTTTTGAGTGTGGAGTCCCATGCTGGCTGTGGAAATGGCCCATCTATTACAAGGGACTAGTTTGCCGAGCCTTTTCTGAAAATGAGCCAGCAGAAATTAGCAGTCTAATCTTGAGAATTATGTGTCAGACATTCGTGTGCACTAACCCACCGTTCCCCACACCCTCTGGTCTGTGTGCCCCCACGCGTGGAGCACAGTACAGAGAGGTTAGAGTGTGTGCTGTGTCAGATTACTTCTGTTTGTTAGTTTGCCTCTACCGCCTACCTATTTGAGCAATTAGTCTCTCTATGTCAAATTTCTTCATTATTTGTAATATTATTTATGCTTGAATTTTACTGCAAATATTGCATCTCTTCTATCAAAACATTTATTTCTTGCATTTGTTTGCCTTTGCCTACCTGTAGATCTGCCCCCGAATCTGTATGTGGTGTGTTTGTGTGTGTGTGTGTGTGTGTGTGTGTGTGTGTGTGTGTATTTCGAGTGCATGTGTGTGTGTATAGGTGTATGTACATGCTGATGCTAAAGGACAATCTCAAGTGTCATTCTTCAAGTGCTGTCCTCTTTCTTTCTTTCTTTTTTTTAATTTTTATTTTTCCAAGGTTCTCTTACTGGCCTGGCATTCAGTAAACTGATACGACTGACTGTCCAAGAGTCAACTGTCTGTGATTACTCATTGCTGAGATCAATCACAAGCCCACATAATCCTCCCTGGATTAAAAAAAATAAAACTTTTAAATATATTATTATTTTCTGTGTGTGAAAGCACGATGTGTGTGAGGGGCCCTACATGCTGTGACACACATGCAGAGCTCACAGGACAACACTGCAGAATTGGTTCTCTCCTTCGGTCTACGTGTGGGTCCCATAAATTAAAGTCAGGACATCAACTTGCATCCAAGTTCCAGCTGAGCTATCCTGCCAGCCCAAATCAGCCTCTTTAAAAATGTGAGCTCTAAAATCAAACCCATACCTTTGTGTTTGCACGGCAGACAGTCTTGCAGCTGAGCTGTCTTCCCAGCACTGTCTAGTTCTTTAGTTAAGCCCTTTGTAGAGTACAACTTTGTCTCTCTATAACTTAATATATAGTGTGCATGAACAAAAACTGATGTTTCCCTTTCTAAAATAATCATGCACATTTTTCATTCTCTAAAGTTAGACTTTTTAATCTCTTTCTCTTTTTCTACACATGGGCATAAATCTATAGTGAGATTATGGTTGTCTAAATTATTCATTTGCTCAATTAATTGTTCTGTGCTATTTAATTAGCATAGGTGCCACAAATCTCAGGCCATTTAGAACCGTCTTTTCTTAGGTTGCAATTCTGTATTGCCTCTTTATCTTTCTCTATTTGTACGGGACCTATTGTGGTTATCACTCTTGACCGTCTTTCTGCCCGGGTCTGTCTGTTCTGCAAGGTCATTTTGAATTCTCTTCCCATCTGCTAAGGAGCCCACTTCTCTCTAGGTTGACAACCTTACGTTGACAACCTCAACTGAATTAATGAGTTTTCTATTTCTCTAGTCAGGTCATTGACAAGAGGTGAAACACAGCTTTGCCTCCTTTATAAAACAAGTTATTACTCTCTAAATCAGTGAGACCAAATGTAGGTTCAGAAGAAACCGCACATAAAGAAAGAGCTTTGGTAAAGACATACCTTTGTTAAAAAATAAAAAACAAGGAGGGAGGGAGGGAGGAAGGGAGGGAGGGAGGGA
>CAJQZJ010032097.1:12536152-12551108 GCA_907164525.1 Lophiomys imhausi
TGGGGCTGAGGGGGAGGAGGGTGGAAGGGTGGGACTGTAGGGGGGAGTAGGGAGGGGATTGTGATTGAGATGTAACTTGAAGAAATAAAAAATAAATTATTTAAAAAAATAAAAAATAAATAAATAAAAAACACATTATATTGAAAAATCAAGCGATTTCTTGGGTCAATATTTTTTTGTTTAATTACTCAGTAACCTATATAATAATATCTTGGCTCATTAACTTCAAATTTACCCTCATGTGATTTTTGTTGTTGTTTAAGTCTACTTACATCTGTCTCACATCTGACTTTACCTGATAGATAAAGTTTATTTCCTATATGTCCAAACCAAACTCAGCATACCAGCAATTAAGAATATGCTATAGTACCTAGTGTAATGTGGTTGAGCAGCTCCTAGGTGCTGGATGAGAATGGTAGGTTTAGATTTGTAGTAGCTAATTGGCTATCTTGACTTTAATTGGATAGAATATAAACAGTTTACTCAGAAGAAAAAGGCAAACTGTCAGATCAAAATCTTCCACTGTTTCAGTGGGGAAAGAAAAAAAAACATTTTAATAATATGTCCACAAGTGACAGGAAGTCATTGTGGTTTTTTAATATCTTGGATATTGTTCTTATTAATATCCTTATTAAAAGTCAAAGGTAGCGTATGTCAAGTTGTGCCCTACAGAACTTTGCCATATTGGAATTGTGTTCAGCTTTCTCAGTGCTTTTGCTGGGTGACACATGTTATTTCCCAGGTCCTGGAAGGTCATGCAACCTGTACTCTTCATCAACAATGATGAAAGTTTCCCATCCAGCGCTCAGCAGGAGGCTGCCTCATGCCTCATCCAGCCAAACAGCCCTACAGTGTGTTTTTGTGATTGCTTTCTCTAACATCAGAAAGACTCATACAAAGGCAAAGACTCAACCATAACTACAATTTAAGGTGAAATTTAGTCAATTAATTTGCTTCATTTTTCATTCAAAAACAAAGTAATAGGCTTTTGCCAGAGATATGGAGACTTCTATAAAGACAGACTGAAAAGATCTCTGGGGGCTTTTAGCCCAGTGTTTTGCTTTGCCCTTCTGGAGCTCCCCTATTATAAATCCCAGCTTCTAATGTCAGCTCTCACCTTTGTTGAGCTTAAAGGCATTTCTGGAATTACTCAGTAAAGGGACTTTGACAATCCCCTGTCCTGTTCTTAGGCCATAGCTCTGATTTATGGCTGAAACTCTGTCTCTAAACAGAAGATGAAATCGGAGAAATGTTAATCCATTATTAAAGTGGGCTGGGTGGTTCCTCCAGCTGATCAGTGCAGGTAATAGACCTAATCAGCTTGGATGCTCCGACTTACTGCTTTTTGTGTGTGTGTGTGAGCTTTACTGCATGGAAATGAAAATCACCCTTAAAGAGATTGTTTAAGGCTGGAAGCCGAAGATGTGGTGCTTGGCAGACTCTGTCTTCTGCGGTTCAGCTTGACAGCTTGAGAGCAGTTCAGAAATGGCTTCTTCTGCTGTTATTTTAAAGACTCAAAGTCAAGATGTTTTCAACCAATGTTTGTCAACCCCTGCCCTTTCTACTCAGGTACCATGGTACTACGTATGGTGGATACAGGAGAGAATAAGGCAAACAAACAAACAACCTCTTGCATTTGTAACTCACTGGAGAGAGACATCAAATAATAACAAAGCATAAAATGGTTAAGAAGAAAAGCAGATCATGGCAGGAGCTTGAAGAACTGGGGCACTTGCCATGCTAGAGTATAGGCCAGTTTTCCATTGTAACACTCTTCATTTTCTAAAATTACCATAGATCTAATGGGTTAAAATAACTTGAATTTGTTCTCTTTTTGGCTTATAGGACAAAAGTCTGACGCTGGCTTCTCTAGGCTAAAATCCAAGTGTCACTATGCCCTGAGAAGAAAATGATTTGTCTTCTTCTATGCCCCCACTGCTTCTTCCCAACCTTGCCTGTGAAAGCATTCTCACCCTTTGTTTATTCATACATCCCTTTCCACTGCATCCAAAAAAGACTCTCCTGTTTTAAAAGCCCCTGTGATTAGATGTAGCCCAAGCAGAGACCAGAGAAGACACTCTCTGTCTTAAGGTCAGTATGGTGATTTGGATGAGAATGGCACCCATAGGCTCATGCATATGAGTACTTGGTCCCTAGTTAGCGGAACTATTTTGGAAGGATTTTGAGGTATGGCCTTGTTGTAGGATGTGTGTCATTGAAGGTGGGCTTTGAGGTTTCAAAAAGCTTCCATGATGCCTAATTATTTCTCTCTGACTCATGGTGTGGATCAAGATGTAAGCTCTCAGAGGTTCTTTTGTTCTGCCATCAGGACTTTAACCCTCTGAATACATAAGACAAAGAAAATACTTTATTTTATAAGTTACCTTGGTCATGGTGTTTTATCATAGCAATAAAAGAGAATTAAGTAGCAATCTTAATCTCATCTGCAACATTGATTCTCTTTTCTTCAAGACAAGTTCATAGGTTCTGGAGTGCAAGTCTTCCCAAACTTTCTCTATTTGCAATTAACATTTTTTGCTAGAGAAATTGTTATGTGATCCTGGAATATAAATTAATATAAATTAGATTATATAGATATATTTATAAAAATATAAATATATTTTAATATACATATAAATAACATAAATATAAAATATAAATATAAAACCATCAAGCATTTACTGGTAATAAATCAAAGCTATTTTAAAAGCCATTCTTTGGTGTGCATATAATTTTTAACATTTATTAAAGATGAAAGCAGAATCAAAGCATCCATTCAAGGAACCCAGGGACAACTGGACAACGGAAACCTCAGCAGAAAACAGAATCAGACACCAAAAGAAGACGAGTGACCCAGATGATTCAGCCTGACAGACTCCCTCAATAGCTGTCTCCATCAAAAGCCTACAACCACAACCATTCAATATCGCTAAGACCGTTCAGCTCTACACAATGCCCCAGCCAGAACCTCAGTAAAGCCTGGAAGTTCAGCTTCTGCCTACAAACTCCTTAGGACATCTAAACAGCTGAGAACAGAAGGACTGAACATAAAAGGATTGTACTAACATTTTTAACCATTTTTCCATTTTGGTTCGGGCCCCAAACAGGTTTACTACGACCCAAATCATCAGGAAGTCATTTTAAGAGAGCGACGTTCCATACCCAGAGGGTGGGGAGGGTGTTTCTCCACCCCCCCCTTTTTTGGTTATTTGAAGGACAACTGAAAACTCTGTTATTTAGGAGAAGAGATTACAAGTTGTTAAATGGTCCTGTTTAATGGGTTTTGGAGGTTAGACCCAGGGTATTCCTTCTTTCCCTTTTCTGTATCCTTCTTTATCTCCTATGTAGGAATGCACGGACTTGAGAAAAATTGAGACATAGACATAGCACAAGAAGGACCAAGAAGAAGGGTCAGATTATTGAATATGCCCTTATACCTTTGTATATTGATACAAAATTAGTAGTATATTTGGCTAAAGTGGTATTGACCATTGTTTATTGTGCAAAAATAAGATTGTATTGGACTACGTCCGTATTGATATTTGTATATTGATACAAAATTAAGATTATAGTTGGCCACAATGGTATTGACCCTTGTATATGGATGCAATATTAAGATGGTATTGGGCCACATAGGCATTGATCTTTGTATATTGATACAAAATTAAGAGTATATTTAGACACATTTGAATAGATCTTTGTATATTGATACAAAATTAAAGGTAACGCTTCCTAATGGTATTGTACCTAGAGATACTTAAAAATGAAATGTGAAGCTCTGGCCTCTTGATACCAACCATCTTAAACTGTTTAGGATAGTTAAGAAAAACAAACTCCTAGTCATGCATGCATGTCACCTTGTTAGCTACTATGACAGTCTATCACAGATATTCTCTAAGCTACTCAGTAATCAAGTTGTTAAGAGACAAGCAACATTTGCTTATCTAAATACAAGAGATAGATAGGGCATCTTCAAAAACCCCAAGAGATCTGCAGAATATGGCATTCAAAGATGTGGTCTTAAATTAAGATTTTTTTTTGATATCGTGACATATCAGCTCCTGATAGCACCCCCTATTCTACTCCAAGTAGAAGATGAGCATCGAAGAATCTCCAGTGTGAGATGGTTGAATTAGTGGCAAGCCTATCTCTTGGCATGTAAAGACTCCTTGCTTCAACTGCAGACAGACTGCTGTCCAAAAAGGACAAAACTTGGTAGCAGGGAAGTCGACAGCCTAGCTCTGCCAAGACAGGGTAGGTAAGTCCTTCATAATCCCTGCTCTACAATAAGTGTCTGTCAGAGAAACAGGACCAAAAGGCTGAAGACTGATGCTGGAATGTATGGAGAGAAAATGGAAACTGTCCAGGTAGTCACTGGTTTGTCATTTCTTAGTATTGGAAGCTGCAGGCCCTGCACTTCCTATATAATCAGATATATTTATCCTTCTCAGCTCTCTGAGGTGGTTGAAGAATAGACAGCTTGAGTCTCATAGCTAAATTTTGAGTTGTTTAGGAATCAAGAGGGCGTTCTAGATCTAAGAAGATGGTTATAATAGTGATGCAAGTTAGTATGAAAGCTAAGTCAGTTATAGAACTTTAAACTCATGGAGATGGTTAGAAGGTAGAAGGTTAAAGTCAGGGGCCAAATATGCATGAACTGGACATTGGGAAGGTATACTGGGCCATTTAACTCTCATAAATGTGGCATATTTAATTCTGCTGTTTTGTATAGAATTTACTGTTATAAGAGAAAGAACCATTTGTTGGATTGAAAAGGGAAGCTGTTGGGGGGGAAGAGGGTGGAAGTGTAGGACAGGAAGGGGGAATAGGGAAGGGTTTGTGACTGAGATGTAACTTGAAGAAAAAAAATAAAGTACTTATATAAAAAAAATAAAAAAGATGAAAGCAAATTTAATGTGATGTGTTTGTTTATTTGGGGAATGAAGGCCCTAAATATGAGAGAAGACCAGTGTGGATAGACATGAGACAGTTAATGCTACAGAGGGATCAGTAGGAAGGCCAAGTGTTGGGGGATAAAGAGGAGGGCTTGTGAGATTTGATATGGGGGGTATGTGAAAAGAAGCTATGCAGAGTTCCACGTAGGGGGTTTCTGTGATAGTGTCTGTGTTGTCAAAAGACCTGTGGCTTGTGTGATGCAACCAGAAATCAGAGAGTGCAGAGTAAGTAGAGCTGTGAGGAGGCAACTGTGCTAATCAGAGGAGAGATGCCAATGGCTAGGATAGGAATGGCAATGGAGAGTGATGAGAAGAATCATGATTACACATAATGTTCATGAGTATTTGAAAATATATTTATTTTGAGATAATTTTAGGCTCATGGAAAGTTTCAAAAATGAGTACAATGAGTCCCTATATATACCCCCACACACACATTCTAGAACAATTATCAAAACTACATAACTACCTTGGATACCATCGTGTCATCTGACTTTCAGGCCTTGCTCAGAAGTCAGTATTTTTCCCCACAAGGAATACTAGCTAAAGCAAAAGAACACCATGAGCCCCGTGTCACGCACAGTGAGACCTGTCTTCAGCTGCCTTTGCTTTTAATAACACTATAGTTTAAGGAATGCAGGTCAGTATTTTGGTTGTGATTCTTTAGATGCCCTCAATTTGAATTTCTCAGATTTTTCTCATAATTAGGTATATGTAGGCTTTACATTTTGGGGCAGGAACACCATGGAATTGATGCTGTTTCCTTCACGGTGCATTAGATCAGGGTAGGCATAGGTTGTTCATCTGACCAATTTTGATAAGGCCACTTGTTATCTGCCAAGTTTCTCTCCTGTAGCGTCTGTGTTCTTTTTGTAACTAATGATGATTTGCAGGGAGATTCTCTGAGATGCTGCTAGCAATATCCTGCTACTCTTCACACTTGCGTTTGCTGCTTTGGTCTTGCATGAGTTACTCTTATGTATGTAGGTAATTACAATGCAAAATGATGACTTTCCTAATTCACTTCATCTAAATTTACTAATTGGTTTTTGCCAAAATAAGGCATTTCCTTTCTCTATTAATTGATTAAAGTTAGTTGATTTTTATTTTATCAGCAACTTATAACCCATTCAATCATCGTTTATCCTCATGCTCAGATTATGTATGATCTCTGAATCTTCCTGATGGGTCTTCAACCTATCTGAGCACTTTCTCAATCATGACCCAGTAAGATGACCCAACTCAATTTGTGCTTTCACAGTTCTGCCCCAAGAATCACCCATTTCTTCTTTTAGTGAAAAATTGCTATATAGTTGCTAGGTATGCCTACTGATTTTGAAGACTTGTGTTTGTTTTGATAATACTACGAAAAGAAGAGTCAAGGGTGGTTCCAAGGTTTCTGGCTTGAGTTAACTGAAGAATGGAGCAATGATGAGCTGACGTGGAGAAAACTAAAGTTTTGGGAAAGGACCCAGAAGACAATTGTCCTTACTAGGTTGAGATGCCTCCTAAATGCTTTAGTCAACAGTGTGGGTAGGCAGTTGGGCAGCTGAGTGTGTAGTTCTGCAGAGAATCCTGTGCTAGAGGTAAAACATGCCAGCCATCGATGTGTTAAAGTTCAGAAGGGTTTAAGCTGTCAAGAGCATAAAAGGTAGATAATGAAAAGAAAATAACAAAGCTCCAACTTCTGGGGAATGCCAGCATAAAAGGAAAAGAGAGAAGAGGAACAAACAAAGGAGACTGGAAAGGTGGGGCCACTGCGGGGAGGGGGGTGGGGAACAGAAGCACCCTCAGGGTTCCAGAAGGCGGTTAGGGAAGGAACTATCAAGAAGAGAGAGACTAACTATGTTGAATGCTTCTGCTAAGCCAAGTCAGGTAACAACTGAAAATTGATCATTGAATGGAGTGTGGTTATTCTGCTTGAAGTGAGCTTTAGAGAAAACGAGTATGTGGCATTAAGCAGAACGTGCCTTGATTAAATAATAATAATAATAATAATAATAATAATAATAATAATAATAATAATAATAATGGGCTTGCTGTAAGACAGTGTTCACCACCAGAGACCTGAGGACACAGGAAGGGTCTTGTGCTTGTTCTTCAAGATGAAGAACAGCAGCATGCTTGTGAAGCTTCCAGTTGGAGAGGGGAAACATTGATGAAGTGCAACAGATGGGATACTAGAAAGGTTCCTTGCCATCTCTAGTTTCTAGACACTACCTATATTTCTTGACTCCTGGTTACCTTTCACAGTTTTTAGAACCAGAAATGCTCAGTAGAGACCCTTTCTTGCTTCTCTAACTCTACTTAGCACCCTCTTGCTTCTTAATGCACCCAGCAAAGGCTCTCTGATTTTCAGTGACTCATACAATTAGACTGAGCCTCCTCAGATGATCCAGATAATCTGATCTTAAGGCCTTAAATGACATGAACAAAATGTCGAACATATCTCATTTTACTCTGTAAAATAGCATCTGGGAATAAACCATATGTTCTTTGGAGCACTGTTCTTCCTGCATCCCTGAAGAAGTATTACCCTACTAGAAGTCATTGCTTTCTTGGGTGGTTTTGTTTATTCTTTTAACTTGCCTAGTGTACTCCATACTTGTTTACATTGGTGTACACTTGAAAATTTTTGTCAATTCTAGGTGAGTAAGGCTAAATTCACGTGTCCCTGTAGATGGACCCTGCAACAGCTGTCACTTGATTGATGTTAATTACACTGCTCTTACTTACCCATCACCATGGGAGCAGATACATATATAACTTCAGGATCCATCTGGAACTCTTCTCAAAAATAACTGAGTTCAGTGCTCCTTATACATAGCATCTAGATGCTCCACTGGTAGTGTTCTGGTGAGAGATTAGCCAGAAGGAAGAAGCCAGAAGCCAGAGTATTTCTTCCCTTCTATGTGTGCCTCATGGGATGGTTTCCTGTCCTGATTGCATTTCTGCTTAGGCCCAGCTTCCCGGGTGGCTGACTCTGTGAGAGGTCCCATCAGCTCAGTTTTAGCATCATTCCCAGAAGTACCTCCTTGCCAACAATGAACCTTTGGTGTCTTCATTCCCCAAGTGGCTTCTTAGTTCTTTCATCATTACAGCACAACTCACTGTATTATTTTTTCCCCTCTTTGAAATAGTTAAAGTTTCTGACTTCTCACTGATCTTCCAGTGATAGAACAGGAAATAAATATGCTAATTTCAATGTTGCATTCCCTAAAACATTCTTACTTGTCAATCTGAAAAGGACTTTTATACTCTAAAAAAAAAAAAAAATGGACAGAAAATCCATTCACTTAAGATATATATAAAAGAAACTAGTACCCTTACAGCATTTATGACCCAAGATATGTGGTTTGTTGTTCACTTACTGAGGCCAATGTCACAGGGTGAGCTCCATGCTACATGAGAAAGGAATTTTAGGAAGTCACTCTGTGAGCTGCTGGAGATTATATTTCTGAATGATGAGCCCATAGTGTTGGCATAGCAGAAGACAGGACTGTATCCTACAGACAATGTCAATCAAAAACACTCAATCATGGCTTTGGGGCACAAAGGACAGGATAAAGAGATTCTTACTTGTCTAATAAGCGATTTCCTCTGTTTCGAGGAGAGGGAAACTGGGGCAGGATGCAATGAGGGGGGTGTTGGGTGGCTGGTCTTAACTTATTTCTTCTTCAACACACATAGTGTCAAAGAGAGATGAGGAATTCTGGCTCTTCTCTGAATAGCAAAGCTATTATCTAGAAGAGAAAGATTAAAAAATAATTTGCATGCGTGATTATTAGGATGGAAAAGGATGGCTCCAGCACTGCAGTTCTTGATACAGCTTGGTGGCTTTCCGTGGCTGAGATAATGTACATAAAGCAGAGACCCTGCCATCTGACTAATTAACTCGGCAGCAGGGAGGGAATGGATGAAAAGATAATTAATAGGTCAAAGACCCAATGCTGTGTTATGATTATTTGAATAATATTATGATAATTTGAATAACGCACAAGAGTTTGTGAAAACTGGTTGCTGGCTAGGACTCCAGCTGACAAAACATTTGAATCATGCTCATTTTGTACCTCCTGGGCAGTCTTCCTTCCTTCCTGAAAGCGCTGAGCATATGTTTGAATATTGGGGGTGGGGTGAGGGAGATGGGAGGGAAATGACTATGAAACAAATAGTACTTTAAATATCCACAGCAGGATTACACAGTCGTCAGTGGCCATGGCATAGATCTTTTCCTTTTCTCATTGCAGTGACCTTGATGGGCAGTACACAGGCCGTCCAGTCTGCCGAGACTGTTAGAAGAACTTAGTGCTCATCTAGCTTAAAAAAAAATTAAATTCATTTTATTATCTTTAATCACGTGTATGTATATGTCTGTGTGTAGGTCTGTGTAAATCAGTACTAGTACCATCAGAAGTCAGAGGCATCAGATCTCATGGAGCTGGGATTACAGGAATTTGCGAGCTGCCTGATGTGGGTGCTTGAACTGAACCTAAGTCCTCTACAAGAGCTGTATGCTGTCTTAAGTACTGAGCCATTTCCCTAGCCCTTAAAAGTAGTTTTACTTAATTTAAGTCTAAAATTGATGCATGTTCATATTTATTCAGGAAGATAAGACCAAAGAATTGTTCTCATTTTAAACAAGTAGTTTAGACTTTTGAGTCAGAAAACTTCAAAAACACGATGTATGCTCTACACAGAAATTGGTTATGAAAAACCTTGTGCTTTCCCAGATGATGCTGTATGGCAGGCAGTGTTTCTAACATCGCACGCTGGAGAATTGTGTGGGTCCATATACAACAACAGCCCAGGGCTGTTTTCCCCTTGTGTTCCTTTTTGCATGGCCTGGGGCTGTCTGGTACAACCTTCAAGGGCCGATTTCTCCTGATGTGCACTCATTTGCATCCAACCAGAGTTCTGTGTATATTTTGTTACTTCTATGAAAAGTATTGGAGATGTTTGACCACATCTAGGAGACACTTGTCACAACTTGGAGAACCTACTAGAGTCCAGAGGTAGTGGGCAGGGGCACTGAGGCACATCCTACAGTGTGCAGGATTGTCCCCAAATGAAGGATTATCTCATTCAGAATGCTCATAGTGCTGATACTGAGAAACTTGAATTACTCCACGTGTGGCCTCTGGCAAATGCAAGAATGGAAATAAAGCTGCCTTGTGTAAGATCATCTTGAGATGTACTGTCTACCTTTGTTCTTCACCCAGAAGATTTAGCTTTAAAATGAAGGAAATTCCATTGCATGTGACTAAATGACTAACATGTTCTGGGCCTTTGGTAAAATCTGCTATGTGACTAAAATTTGGTCATTAAGGATTAACAGTGGTGAATGAATAAGGGCAAATAATTCTTAGTCTCAAGAAGGCATGGATCGAAGACAAACCTAGGAAATAGAAAAAGAATATTTTTCTAAAGGAAAAATATTTTTTGTAGGTAAGCAAGGATCCTCAGGAGAGCTAGACAACTGTGGCTGGATGTCAATAGCCTGGTACAATGGAATTGTGGGCACTACTGTAACTGACCATCACTTTAGAAGGCTGGGCTCTGGATCTCCTAAAAACATGATCTGGATATCCACCTGCACAGAGTTTGCAATACACAATGAATTATTTCTAGCTATTTTAAAATTTTTCTTCCACTGACAATCTGGTGGTGTGCAGCATATTATTTTTTTATGACTGATAGGTGAACTAAGTGGGTAGAGTTAGTCCTGAAGCAGAAGCAAGGCAAGCACAATGTGCTTTCAGGGGACAGTGTTGATGGTAAGGAATATTTTATGTGGCATTTAAAAATACGTATAAAGTTTTTTTCCAATTGTTTCTTTTTTTCTTTTTATTGCTTTTTTTTATTTTGTGAAGTTCACATGATGTACCCTGTTCCCTCTTCTCTCCCACCTCCCCTCAGACTTACCCTCCACCCTTGCAACCTCCTTTCACATAAAAAAAATCTCACTGTGGAAGCTGTAGTGTGTCTCAGTGTGTCCCACAATACTCCATTTTGTCCACACGTTTTTGCTCGCAAATGTTCATTATAATAACTACTTGGTCTGTTATGAGGCCTATGGGTTCTGTTACTTTGTCAGTACTGGAACCTCACTAGGACTCCTCTCAGATATGTTATTATTGTCCTGTGTCATGGAGATCCTGTAGTTTTAGGTCTGTGCAAATGACTTCTTCATATACTCCAGCAGTTCATCCATGCAGTGGGCCAACTCAATTCCCTGGATCTAGGCCTGCAACCCCCACTTGCATGACTTGCTCTGCTGAGTGAGTGCTGCAGCAGATAAGAGGTTGGTTCAGCTCACTTGCTTTCATGACCCCATCAGGGCCAGTTCTCCCACCTGCTACCTGTGGCAAGGGCAAGAGAATAAAGGGGATCTCTCACTCGCCAACACACAAAGCAGACAGAAGGCAGGGCTGGCTCCCCCACACTCACTCCCTCAAGGCTGGCTCACTCACAATCCCCACATCCAGGACCAGCTGTAGTGTGCTGCCCAGGGAAGGTGCAGAGCCTGCTCTCCAGAGTGAGAGGCAGGGACAGCTCTCTTGCTCTTGTGACTCCCATCAGGTCTAGATCTCCTATCTGTCCTTAGTGGTGAGGGTCAAAGGGAGTGGGTGTCTCCCTTACCAACACCACCAGAAAGCAGACAAAAGGCAAGGCTGACTCTCCCACACTCATACCCTCAGGGCTGGCTCACCCACAACACCCTCATCCAGGGCCAGGCAGGCCTCCCCTAGTCTCTGGCTTGCTTCCTGTCCTGGGAGCCCATCTGGTGCTTGCCTGGTGCTGGACTGGTGGTTGACAGAGGTTAGCTCCCCTTCCAGGACCCATGACACCAAATTGATGTTGGTATCCGGTTTATTTATACCCCCATCCCTGGGGGTGGTGGTGGTGTTAGGCTACTATTCATTCAGATGTTCATAGGTCAGGATAATGAATGTAGATATAGCTTCTCTTCTCTCTGCCACCTACTAATGCACATGTGACACAGCAGCCACATCTGCAATGCCTCCAGGGGCAGGAAAATAGTTATAAAGTTTTAAGAACTTGATTTGTGCTTTGGAAGTGGTAATCGGGCCACTGCAAACTAGGTTGGAATTACAGTTTCTCCAGCTTGTGTACTTTCTCTTTTATTCCATTTCCTAAAAGCAAAAATTCACATTTAAATTGCCAAGCAGCTTGAAAAAAGCCTGTTCCCACTACTCAGTTTCTGGAAATAAATAGTAAATATGAAGATGGAACATATATTTTGTTATAAAATAGTTCTATGCAGTAATTACAAATACCCCAGAAATAAGAATGGAATTCTTAAACTACAAGCACATGGAGTTCTGTGTGACTTCCTCTCATTTGAAATATGAGTGTGCCAGACAGTGGTGGTGCACATTTTTAATCATAGCACTGGGGAGGTAGAGGCACTGGATCTGTGAGTTTATGACCAACCTGGTCTACAGAGCAAGTTCCAGGACAGCCAGGACTACTCAGAGAAATCCTCTCTCAAAAAACAACAACAAAACAAAAAAAGAGAGAAAGAAAGAAAAATGAACATATGCTATCACTTTGAGAAATAATGGAGACTCTTAGAGGACAAAACTTTTATCGTTTGCATATGGTGAGAACCAAAATCAGATAATTTCTATTACTTTCTTAATATATTAATCTCTCCATCATAAATGTGAGTTATGGCATTGATGGAAGCAAAATTTTACAGGGTTCTTGTGAGGTAATCTTCTATGATCATTTCCTACATTTATTTCCTAGGGTGTTCTGGTCTTTGGACTGTCTTCCCCCTTGCAATGGTTCCTGTAAAACTTTAAACTTGATAGTATCTAGAAACACTGGAGGACTTTCTTGGCTGCATTATTTGATAGGTGAAAACTCATCTTAATTGTGGTGGGATCGTTCTCCTATGACCTGTATAGAATGAAGACAGCAATCTGAGCACACACTTGCCTTCCTTGTTCTCACTTCTGATTATAGGTACAACATGATGCTGCTTCAAGCTCCTGCTGCCTTGATGATTTCCCTACTGTGTGGGCTGTTTCTTTCAACTATGAGCAGGATTAAACCCTTTCTCCCTTAAGTTCCCTTGGTTATGGTATTTGTCAGGAAAGGTATCTAAGGCACCCCTTCCTTGAAGTTATCTTTATAGTGGTGCCTTTCATGGCACTCATGGGCAGAATTAATGGTTATCTGTATGGTTTCCCTACCATTTTATATGTAGCTGTAAGAACACTCAACACATGGAATTGTAATTATTTATATGTATGGCTTCTCACCAGAAGATGAGCTTGAAAATAAGAATAGTCTTTAACCGCCAGTGCCCTGAGCTCCTCAGGTCTAGGATGGCTCAAAGATAGCAAGTAGTAATATTAGTGTGTGATAAATGAGTTAAAGCCCTTTCCGTCTAATTTTCACAGAAAACAGATTTGTTACCTGTTCTTTCTGTGAGACCCAGTTGTCAAGTCCTTTATAATAGCTTATCTTAACAGGTTGGTATGTGTTATCCCCAGCTCTGACATGATCTGCCTGCTGGTTGCTTCTGCCCTCACTTCAGCTAGATGTTTTCAATTACTAACTCAGCCCAGACTGACAGAAATCAGATTGGTTTCTGCCACCACAGAAGCCATAAAACAGCTTTGGGTCTAATTTGATCTGCTGTTTCTCAGGCACAGCTTTGCCTCCAGACTTCTGTTTATGTAAACAGTTGGTATCCTGATGGTTTAAGCTACTGTTACTGTGGCTTTTAATTAATTGTAATGGAAAGGAACCTAGCTAATGAATACATACAATTGTAACTTAAAGGGAAAGATGTGCATTATTTAAAGAGATGGATATGAGGTGTAGAGGAAAAAAGCATTCTAATGAGAATTAACCTGCAGACACTTGTTGACAAGTCTTAATCAGTATATTAAACACAACAAAGTATGGTCTGGCAGAAAGAAAACAAGAATCGTCTTGGATGGACAAACTTAATGACTTTGAGGGAGGACAGAATAAGGAGATAGATTTTTCCAAGGAAAGCAACAAGTTATTTGTGAATAAGAACTTTCTATACAATTGTAAATGAGACACCAGACTTCCTTATTTCTGAACAAGGACTGTTATTGATGCAAATAGCAGAGCGTTGTTTCTTAGTCATAGAGGGACAATTATTCTGAACTTTATGATAGTGATGGTTGAGTAGTAGAGTTCTAATGAGGTGGGTGACCCACGGACATCCCAGGATCACCTAGACCATGTGCACATGCTTGTAAAACAGACTTCATTGTCCTCATTGTAACATTAAATAACTTCATGGTTGACATCTGGGTACTTCTACAGTCCTTCATTTTCAGAAGAAGGAAAGTAAACCAGAAAATGCAGGGTCCTTTCCACTGCGCATCTCTGCCTCCATGGTCCCAAAGTCAACAAAAGGCTTTCTTTTTTTTTTTTTTTAATACTTTATTTTTTTTTCTTCAAGTTACATCTCAGTAACAAACCCCCCTCCCTATTCCCCCTTCCTATCCCGCCCTTCCACCCTCTTCCCCCCAGAAGTTTCCCCTTTCAGTCCAACAGATGGTTCCTTCTCTTATAACAGTATTATACAAAACAATAGATATAAATATGCCACATTTATGAGAGTTAAATGGCCCAGTATACCTTCCCAATGTCCAGTTTATACATATTTGGCCCCTGACTTTAACATTCTACTGTCTAACCAACTCCATGAGTTTAAAGGTCTATATGTGACTCAACATTCATACTAACTTGCAACACACTTTTAAGAGTATCTTCTTAGATCTATAACACCCTCTTGATTCCTAAACAATTCAAAATTTGACTATGAGACTCTACCTGTCTATTCTTCAACCACCTCAGAGACCTGAGAGGGATAAATATATCTGCTTATATAGGAAGTGCAGGGCCTGCAGCTTCCAAAACTAAGAAAGAACATACCAATGACTGCCTGGACAGTTCCCATTTTCTCTCCATACATTCCAGCATCA
>CAJQZJ010032097.1:12551508-12583898 GCA_907164525.1 Lophiomys imhausi
GGCCTTATGTTAAGGTCTTTGATCCACTTGGAATTAAGTTTTGTACAAGGTGATAGGTATGGGTCTAATTTCATTCTTTTGCAAGTGGACATCCAGTTGGACCAGCACCATTTGTTGAAGATGCTCTCCTTCCATTGTGCGTTTTTGGCTTCCTGAAAGATCTGGTCTGCTGTTGTAGGAGATGGGGTCTCGCTATGTAGCTCAGGCTGGCCTCTCAGAGTGATGCTTCAGCCTCCCAAATGTTGGGATTACATAGAATGATAGTGAGGACCACCATGACTAGCTACAGTCCTTTCTTCATGCTCTTGTATTTTCTGAAGGGGGAACAGTAGGGGAGGACATTGAGAAAAAAAATTCTATTTCCTAGTCAATAGCTTTTCTGAAACAACTGCTTCTAACAGAGGCTTTAATTGTAGTTCTTTTATTCCTTGTGTCTTTTGCCCTGTCCTAAGAGATTAATGATCTAAGTTGTATTCAAAGCACTGAGTTTCATCAATGTTAAACAAATAGTGACAGCTGCTTTCTGAATTTGGGCTTATGGATTATAAGCATAATACTCTTTAATTTTCAGGCAAGTGAAATCTTTCTCTCTTTTCAAAAGTAAACATCTTTAAGAATAACATTTGCAGAGTTAAGTACATCTCTATTTTTTTTTTAAGCTGCTTTGTAGAAGCCATTTGTAAGAATGGTGGTCTGTGATATGCTGGACAAGAAGGTTCTGTGGTTCATTCCCGTGGAAACAGTGTTCACAGACTCTGACAGCCCACTGCCACCTGATGATTCTGGAGAAAATAGATGCACACGGCATCTCAACTTACACTGTAATATGGAAAATAATCAAAACTCACACCTGAAAATTTATGAAGTAGCTTGCCAAATGGCAACAATGGCATTGTGCACCCATTGTACACATCACTGAGAACCACCCATAAGCATTGTAATACCTTGGCATGTTAAATATGTCAAATCCATTTATTTATTAAAGTAAATACATTTTATATTTTCTCAATTTTTTTAAGTATTTAAATTTGCTTGGTAAGTTGTCTCTAGTTGTGGTATCCTTTTAAAGGCAATATATGATTGCTGTCACTAAGTGTATTATATTTGTTGATATGCATACAATGAACTATCCTTACATCCCTGGAAGAAAACTAGCTTAGTTGTGAAGCATAATTTTATTAACGAATTTTTAAATTCAGTTTGAAAATATTTTCATTAGAATTTTTATGTCTTACCTGCTTCTGAGTTTTGTCAGAGGGTAGGAGGGTGGGACAGGAAGGTGGAGGAAGGAGTGGACTATGATTGAGATGTAATTTGAAGAAATAAATAAATGTTGGGGGGAAAAAGCAATATATGTATTTCTCTAAATGACGCATACCTTCCTAAACATTATGCCCTTTGGTAGCATTTAACATTGTACTATTTATGAATAACAAATATATTTTAGGCAGCATAATAAGATAAATTAAGCTAGATACAGTAGGAATTAAAAGCTTTGGGTTTTAACGTGGGAGGACACATGTACTGAGTGTTGTTTAGCTATTATTGGTGTCTGGATTTTGGTTCTGTTCTTGATATGAATTTCATCTGTCTTTTTTTTTCTTCATCTTCCCCATTTTGACCATGTTGTGAAGGATAATTAAATTTGTATTGAGTTTTGTGAATCCTGTGGAGAAAAGATTTATATCCACCTAGGAAATCTTGGGAGCATGAAGTTTTTACACAAATTCTGAGGTTTCTGTTGCTAGCTTGTTAGTAAAGTTGAGAGTCAGCCAAGAAGCATAGATGTAGAAGGTATGGAGAATTGGGGGTGGAGGTTGGTAAAGATCGAGGAATTAAAATTGCGTAGTCTTTTTCAGAATTTGACCTAAAATATTTTCAATAAATTTGAGTCAACAAGATTGAGACAAGAATAGGGGCACCGTAACAGCTGATTTTTATTTTAAAGTTAAAGTTATAAAGATTCTAATGGTATCCAATCATAACTGTTTGAAATATCAGATCACAAACACCAATTCTATCAGTAATTTTTACCACTGGTGAATTTTAAAGTAGCTATACAGTAAGATCCAGCAGGAAAAAGAGCCTAAACTAAAATTTCAGTGTGTGTGTGTGTGTGTGTGTGTGTGTGTGTGTGATAAGAATCAGTATTCAATGATTAAATCATGTATCAAATAATAAATATACACAGGAAATATGTTTCCAGAATACTTGAAAATGCTAAAAGTACGTAGCAGATTGTTTTAGGGAAACTAACTTGTCAGTATATATTTTCAAAAAAAAATGAAATTATTTACAAGAAATCTTTCTGTTAACTGTTAATAAAAGGGTGTCATCCATAATATACCAAGTTAGATATGATAAAATGAAAACCTAGGACAAGATGGCAACAAAAGTCACTGCCGGCATTGCTTTGAGTGTTGGTGGGCAGAAGAAAATCGTGTTTAGTTTTTGCTTCTTTTTCTGAAGGTGTTCTTTATACACTACCTCGCTTGACAATTTGGCACAGGTGATCAGTTAAACTTTGAGAAATATTCTCTCTTATTTAAAATACAAGAAAACAAATCTTAGTCTCAGAGTGGACCATTTTCTCAGATAAGACTTGACTGAAATCTTTATTGAGTGAAAATATAGAAAATTCTTTGCACTGTGTTCATGGAGTGGAGACTTGGTGTCTGTTGTCTTCCAAACTAATCTGAATGTAATCACAATAATAAGTCCAAGAGATATCACCTTGTTACACAAGAATGACAAAACCTCAGTTATTCCATCCTAACTTGCATTTTGATGTATTTATTTATAGGCACATATATCCCACACATATGTAAAATAAAAACTAATGTCTCATATTGGGAAAGTTATAGAAGAGGTGAATGTGGGGGGAGGTGTTTGTGTGTGTGTGTGTGTGTGTGTGTGTGTGTGTGTGTGAAAATATAAAATTCTAAAAATAATAAAGTCTTAAAAAAAAAGAAGAGCTAACCTTTTCAGTACATGATGCTAGGCGATCACTTTCCATAAAGTAAAAGTGTTTGCTTCAAAGCTGAGAATTCTTTATCTCTCTTTTTGTAATTACACTCCAAGATTCTCAAAACTGTGTTGAGGCCAGATTTATAATTCATTTCATTTATAGCACACAGAAGAACTTTAACTCTTGGGGTTTTGTTTGGCTTGTTTGTTTGTTTGCTGGATGGTGGTGGTTTGCTCTTTTAAATCAGTGCTGACAAAGTTCCAAGGTCTCTTGAGCTCAGAGGCTCAGTGTTTCTCAGGTTTGAAAGACACATCCTGTCTGCCTGCATAGCTTGGTCCTGGAAACCTGACTGGGGTGACTTGGGAATGAAGAAATGACAGATGGGCCTATAGGAAAGTTGGGATTTGGTGGGCTGTGCATGATTTGATTGGAAGCACCTGCTAAGTCATGACCCATGCAGGAAACTCAGCTTGTTTATTATGTACAGCACAGTCAGGAGGTGTTAGCTAGTCTTGGTGGGATGTCTCTGTGGAGTGGGGTGCGGATCATTCTCAGGTTGTCTTCATCCAGGAAGAGGAAGCTGGAATTACTAGCTTTTTCACACACTGTTCAGACATTCATAAACACTTCTACTTAGACAGGAGGAAGGCTTTACCATACCTCTGAGCCTCATTCCAGAAGTCTTCACCATTTCCATGAGTTTGAGGCAGTGGGGTACTTGACATGCTGTGCCTCTGTCCCCAATACACATTCACTAAGGACTTCATCCAGTGCCCACAAGTGAAGACATCGCTGTGAGTAGAAATAGTGTTATAATCTTTCTTTGAGGAGACTCAAATGAGAGAAAATCAGGTGGATGCCAGGGAGTATCTCAGTCATGAAGTTTCGGAATAAGGAGAAGACTGACACAAGAAATCCGGGAGGAAGTCAAAAGCAGTACTTTTCCAAATCAGATATGAATCTTGAAGAGAAAAGTCAAAGAAAAACTCCTGCAATATCTGATGACTTCCTTTTCATCTTAAGTATGGCCAAGACCCAGAGAAGGTGTGAAGCTCTCAGACAACACTACAGTGGGGGCTCTGGTCCCATTCTTTTTTTTTTTTTTTTTTTTTTTTGGTTTTTCGAGACAGGGTTTCTCTGTGTAACAGCCCTGGCTGTCCTGGACTCACTTTGTAGACCAGGCTGGCCTCGAACTCACAGAGATCCGCCTGCTTCTGCCTCCCGAGTGCTGGGACCAAAGGCAGGCGTGCGCCACCACCGCCCAGCTATCTGGTCCCATTCTTGAGCTCTTAGTGAGAAAAGAAGTAGGAGAGTTAATAGAACTTGCTAGCACAAGACAGAAGGGTTGAACTGTCTTCATTTAACCTCAATTTTCACAAAACAGTCATTTAAGAAAACCAGTTGGTTTTTCCTTCTAAGGTGGTAAGTAAATATTGGATATGGTGCACACAAGATGAGGTGTCTCAGGACTGAGAATCACTTAGAAACACCTTCAACATTCCAGTCTTTCTCTGAGGGCTCTGGAAGCACCATATCTTCTCACACATCCTTCTTCAAGCACTCCTTATCCTAATTATCTTAAAGTCGTGTAAGAAAAGGCAGGGGGGCTTAGGCCAGATCTTTTATCTAATAGGTAATGGGTGAGTGCACACTTTGGTGCTAGGCTCCCTCTATTCAAATATCAGCTCTGATACTCAGATATGGGACATCTGGAACAAGCTACTCTTTTTATCCTTTCTTTTCAATATAGAGCCAATGATAATATCTACCAGTCTGGGTTTAGAGAAGATGAAATGAGCAACTGTATGTAAAGCAATTTGCACATTATCATCTCATACATACTAAATAACCAATAAATGCTATCTGTTTCTATTATCACTGTGATGGTTTGGAAATGGTTTGTCCCTAAAAGGTCCATGTGCTAGAGATTTAAAGCTCCAATGTGGAAGTTTATAAATGGGGCCTAATGAAAAGTTTGTAAGTTAAGTTATTGAGACATCATGCATAACAGTGAATAGGGGAATAAGTCTCATGGAACTGGATTAGTTTCTGCAAAAGCAGGGAGCATAGCAGCCCCCTCCCATTAATGATCCTTCTTCGGCACACACCACTCACCTCTTCCCGGTTTGCTCTTACTATTGTGCAACATCTGCCAGGAAGCTTTCACCAAAATGAAGCAGAGTCTGGTAGTGTTAAACAGCACAGGGTGAACTAATATAACCACTATCAACTAATACAAGAAAACAAGGCGTTTGGTCCTCAGTAACAAGTCAAAGGTGGAAAGGTAATTCACTTTTATCATCATCCAAGTGGACCCCGTGGTTACAGCTAAAGTAAGACAGTGACTATAAGGAGCATTCCTTTATCTTATACATTTACAATGATTCCACTTTAGAGCAGACTCAGCTCATACCCATCTCTGCTATGCTGGACAGTTTATTATTCTACCCAGGGACACCTGCTATCCGGACCCTGGGAGTCCTTGAAACCTGTCAGCCTGGCACAGGCTTACTCTCTCTTCCTTTTCTAACTCTACTAAGCATATGCACAAATGTTGCTTCTCTTTAAGGTGCTACTCAAAGCTGTCCTGTTCCTTTGTTTTCATTGGACCCTTCAGCCCTTAGCAACACGATACTCAACTTTTCCTTACTCATCAAGATCCTTAAAGGAAGAGAATTTCATCCCCAGCATGTATCCAATTCTCTAACCTATCTCAATTAGTACTAAACAGTTGCCGATGGAGTGAGAGGAGCCATATATTATATTCCTGGAGACAAAGCCTCAGATAATATATTATAGTCATTTGAAGTTTTCACCTATGCATCTCATTGCTCTAGCTAGAATAGAAAGTCCTTGAGAGAAGACCATGTCAATGCATGCTTGTCTGCTGATATGTGCAGTTATCACTGGAATTCTGTTCCTACATCCTCAGCCTTTACTAGTCTGCGTGCAGGAGCCCAGCTTCGAGATCTCAGCATCCCATCTCTGCCTTGCTGTTTCCTTTGCAGTCAGCTTATACTCTCCCAAGTCCCACTATGCCTGTGCTTACGGAGGGTCAGAAAGATTGAAAGATTAATTCTTACCACCATAAAGCCGCCTTTGGCCACCAAGAATTAGGAATTGGTAAATAAACACTGCAGCTTTTGGTGAGGTGGTATAGATTTGCTATACCAACCCCTGAAATATTCAGCAAGAATAACTTCCAATTACCTAAAGAGTAATTTGATATTTAACAGTGTACATTTCATTGGTTGCCTATCTTTCCTATCAGCACTTTTAGGTTTGTCTTTCCAATGAACTACTGGCATTGAATCTCTGAAAGTCAGTATAAAAATTCTGCATTGCAGGGTAGTGGATTGACCACACCAAGGGCTGAGGTAGAAAGAGGGAGCTGACTTTCAATGAGACCAAAAGGGGGATAGTTCTCTACAGAAGTGATGGGAAAGAAGAGAGATATCACAAATATGGATTCCGGGACTATTGAGAGAGAAGCCCAAGGCAGCTAGAGTGGGTGAAGCAAACACCACTATTAAGTGGGATATAGCAAAAGGGAGCAGCTGCGGGGAGGTGCAGTTCAAGATTTCTCAACCTTTCCTAATTCACTCATGACAGGATCTTGATTAAATAACATTTCCCAGTAAAGACCTCACTGGGAATAGACTGCAATTACAGATGGTCAGGGGCATTGAGTCCTTCATAACAGCAGGGCAAGTATGCTGTCTCCTCGGGATTCATCTAAGACCAGTGTGGCATAGCATTTCTGTAACCCACCCATCAGGGAAGCAATGACTGGTAGATCCTTGGACCTTGCCGGCCATCCCTAGATGAATTGATGAGATTCAGGTTCAGTGAAGTACTCCATCAAAAATTGACATGGAAATTAATAGACCCCTGCCTGACACACATGCACATACAAATGCACATACATATACATACAAACACATACATAGTACATAGTACATACACACACATACATACATACACCTATGCATACACCCCCCTACACATGAACACACTTACATGCACACACATACACACCTACACACAAACATACAAACACACATGTACACACACATACAAATACACATAAAACACACACACATGTTACTTCAGAGCTCTAGACTAGACACCTGAAGAGTAACAGAAGTCAGTCAGTACTGGTGCATCTTAGGAAATCCTCAAAGAATAAATAAAAACTGATTGACTTAGTCAACAAATATTTGTATAATAAATGTTTGTACATTATTAGAGACTCAAAGATGAGAGGGTAGGATTCTTTTCTTAAAGGATGAGAATGAATTATGGTCAGTATTCTTTCTTCAAAACTCATTCTTTAGTATGAACCACTGGTGAATCATGCCAGAGAAAAAAGTCCTGTCTCATCCAGTTCCTCTCAATGGGGACAGGCTTGCTAGGGGGACAGGGTTGCTGTGCTGTTAATGCCTCTTGTCTTCCTTCATTATAGAATGCTTGAAAATGCTTTTCTTTGTTCTAGGAGTGAGGGAGAACTACCAGCTTACAAGTACTTATTAGTATGTCTCTCATCCGGCTGCCTTCCCACCACCTACCTCCCCTGACATCTTGCCCAAAAGGCAAAACAGACTTGTTGGACATTTCATTAGAACCAAGTTGGAAAGCACACAACTCTATTTCATTTGAGCAGCACAACCTATGTATGGTGAGGGCAACTACAATGTAAGGCAGTCCCCAGGACAAAACTGAGCCAAGCTCTCAGCAGTCCTAGAAGGAGAGGAGTTAAGCCTTGTGGGTAGGGGCGGAGAAGTAATCTGGACGTGCACTGTGTGGGTACTGAGAATCTGTAAGCTTTCTGTAAGAAAAGGTAGTCTTATAAGTTAATTTGTTATGATATTTGGGAACTGCTTGCTGTTCTTTGGAAATTACCCATTTCAGCATGTTGGAAAATCTGATGTAAAATGAAAAGTAGAGGAAAAAAATAATGAAGAGGCTTAGTTGTCAGGTCCAAATTCAATGATTCTGCCTTTAATTTTCAATGAGAAAGAAAAAACAGGTCCTCGCTTAACAAAGAAAACTTACACATTTTGCCTGCATCCAGCCTCAACGATTTGATCAACCCTTCAAGATAAATCCAACTTGAAACTTGCTTTTCAAATGAACTGAGGGTGAGGTGATGGTGTTCTGTGAGCCCCTTCTTTCTTCTGCACTTGATTGGTGTTTAAAGAAGGGTCATTTAAATCTTAATGGATTTCTAAGTATGTCTCATAAATGTAACATGATTTTTAAACTATCATCAACAAATAGCTGTTTGTCCAAATAGTGTGTACATATGCACTGTATGTAAAGGTGAGACAATGGACAGAGAAGTAAATCCTCAATTCTTTGCCTCATTGTACAATCACATCTGTCTGTCTGTCTCTCACTCCCCACCCCCAGTTTCTTTTGAATGCTACTTTTTTTTAATAATTTATTTTTTATTTCTTCAAGTTCCATCTCAATCACAATCCCCTCCCTCCTCCCCCCTCCAGTCCCACCCTTCCACCCTCCTCCCCCTCAACCCCCATCCTCTTCCCTTTTTTTTTTTTTTAGTTTAAGGTATTTCTTTTTTCCCCCAACAGCTCTCCCTTTCAGTCCAAATAATGGTTCTTTTTCTTATAACTATAATATACAATACAAAACAACAGAAATAAATAGGCCACGATTATAAGAGTTATATGGCTTAGCATACATTCCCAATGTCCAGTCCATATGTATTTGGCACCTGACTTTAACATTCTACTATCTAACCATCTCCATGAGTTTAAAGTTCTGTATCTAACTCAGCTTTCATACTAACTTGCCTCAGAAATATATGGCATTGTCTTTGACCTTGAAGGAGATTACAGAGAAGAAAATATTTTATTTGCTTATAAAAAGTACACATCATCCAGTACTCTTTATTTATGTATTTTTTACTTAATACTACAGGAATTCAGAGAAGAGTGAGTTCAGCGTAGGTTTTAGGGATTTACTGATGATTAGCTAGTCAAAAAAAAAACTGACTAATTCAATATTTATTTGTGAACTGACCATTGGAGGCTTGTGAAAGCTGTTGAGCCTCAGGGGACAAGTTTAAAGGCCACTGACCAGATGCAAACTGCACAGGTGCATGGAAGATGGGTCAGTCAGGGCAGGGCCAGGGGGTTTCAGAGCAGAAACTGATCAGAATTGGGAAGAGGAGTCTGTAAGGAGAGAACCTGGAGTTCAGGGGCAGTAATGTTCCTTGCAGCTGTTTGTAACAAGTCATAATACGTCTTCGAAGAGGCTGTTATTATAATTGCTATTGACTTAACTGAATCAATCAGGAACATATCTAGTCTTAATGAAGAGAACTTGGCTTTCCCCCAGTTGAAAGAAACAAGAAAAAGGCCTTCTTGCGCTTTAAGCAAGCACAGAGATGTTGGAGTCCTTTTTCACCCATGGCCAGCGGAAGAGTTATTCTTGTTGAGCATAATGTACATCAATAGCACAGTAGCATGATTTTTAGACATTTAAAAATCTGTAAGGAGCCAGTATTTGCATCTCTTCCATATGAAACTGGCTCTTATATGGAAGAAGAATTTTTTTAAAGCCTATACCCAGAAAAATAATTGATTTCTATATATTGTAAACTAAAGTAAAATTAATCTTGGCTTTGGCTGGGGCTGGGCAATATGGGAAAGCTCTGTGTATCTACGAGTATTTGGTCCTGTTGAAGAATCAGAATGACTAATTGGAACTTTCATGCTATCCCCAAAATCAGTCTTGTTTGAGTATTGAGATTCTTGAAGGTGGAAAATGCAACCAGGCAAACACTCGAAGATGTTTTTAGAGTTTCTTCATGTTTACTTTTACCTCAGGTTTTCCTGTTACAAATCTATAACCATTAAATTGAGTTAATTGTTATTCTTAAATCAGTGTAAGACTTGTGACTTCATTGTAAAAATAACCTGCTAATTTGTTGAAGGGAAATAAAAAGAAGCATCATTAAATCAGGGGTTGGTGAATCTTTACCTAAAGGAGTAAACAGTAAACATTTTAAGCTTGCAAATCTTTAACTTTGTTAGATAGAGTGAAGCAGTCACACAGCAAATGTGGGTGAATGTGTTCCAATAACATCTTATTTATCAAAGCAGGCAGCAGTCTGAGGGCTGTGGTTTGGCAACCCCTCTTATAAATGACATGTCCCCATTAAGGAAATTGCTAAGTCTCTTCCAAGTGAATGGAAATAAGGGTCTTCTTGAATAACTCTGTTTGATACCTACTACTCAGGGTTGGGACTTGGTGTATTGAAATGGGAAGACAAAAGGTACTGTACTAAGCAATTGAATTTTATTTATAAATCTAAATAAACACTCCTTTTCAACTTTATATATATATATATATATATATATATATATATATATATATATATATAGTCTCATACAGCCTAGACTGACCTCTACTGAACTTTGAACTTCTGACACCCTCCCCTCCACCAGCCTCCAATTCCCAAGTGCTGAGATTATCATCAAGACCGCTACTCAGGCTTCAAGATTTGCTGAATGAAGCACAGGGCTTCAGATTCCTGCTAGGCAAGCCCTCCACTGAGCTCACATTCCAGGCCTCACATTTAAATTTCTAAGTCTGAAATATGTCAAACATGTAAATTAGGAGGAAGCAATAGAGAAGATATTGAACCTTTCATGAAAATTTCACAGTAACATTTCCATATTTGCTCTGCATTAGTTTTTAAAGGAAGAAAATATTATACTTATGTACGAATTCTCATTTTATTCTTTTTTTCTCAGGGAAAGATGTTGGCTCATCATTTGTGAGGAATCTGTCCTCTGCAATTTTCTTTGTAATTCTGCAGGTTGAAGTTTCATGTCTGTCAGAAAACTTCCCTTCAGAGAGGATATTTTCCACATTCTGTTTCTCTCCTTTTATTACTCCCACCCTACTCCAGGGTCTGCCTTCCATGTTTCTTACCTAGTTTTTCTGGTGTGTGTGTGTGTGTGTGTGTGTGTGTGTGTGTGTGTGTGTGTGTGTTTCTATCCTTCTGATCCTCCTGACAAACACTCTTAAGGAAATTACAAGTGTAGAATGGTCAACGATAACCCCAGCTACATTGCAAGTTCCAGGTCTAGGATACTTGAGGTCTCATTCTGTAGGCTGGAAGTCAGCTAGCGATCAAGTCACTGGCATTTTTTTCATACTGCGGAAAGTGGAAGAAAAAGGTCCCACCCTACACTTACCTAACAGCAGCTAAATTGTGTCATAAATTTGGAAGATAAGAAATATCCAAATGTAACTCAAAGTTATCCCAGCCCAGTCTATACTTTATTACGTGTACATGGACATTAAAGCACATCAGGTACATCTTGAAATTTAAACTTCAAGTAATTTATTTGGTTGCTGTTCTAATTCACTAGGTCTCAAATTTACTACTCTGATTTGAAGTAATTTTATTGCTTTTGAACTCTGGTATACGTTTCTTTTCCATTGTGTATACCTAAAATGTCTTTTCTTTGTAAGGGAACAATACAATTCTGAGTTATGTTTGACATGTTATTGGAACAACTTTGGGGGACAGGTAGCAATACTTGGGATTGAACCCAGGGCCTTGTGCATGCCGAGCAAACACACTAACCCTGAGGTATACACCCAGGATTCTTTTTTTCTTTGTACTTTTATTTCAAGACAGGTCTCACTATATTGCTCAGGCTGGCCTCAAACTCACTCTGTAGTCCAAGGAGGTCTTGAACTTAATATCTTCCTACCTTCTATGAGCCCTTGCTTTTTTTTCAAGTATGTATTTTTAACATACAATGACATAAGATAAATAAATATTTTTGTTTCAAAATGGAGGATAACAGCATTGCAAGGAAAGACCATACCAAAGTGAGACCAACTTGCAGAAAACACCAAGTCTTGTAGCTTGGTGTCTAACATCTGGAGCTTTAGGTAGCATAATCTAGGTCCCAGATCAAGAATAGCCTAGCCTCTCCAGTTCTGTTGTCTGAGGCATGGATATCTTCTCTCTTGGGCTCTACTTAAGACCTTTGACTTCTTTTCCACAAATGTCCCACGGTTCTGACATCTCAAACACCTTGAGATCTCCCTGGTAACCTAGGCTTTACTTTCAAAGTTTACTATAATGTATCCTGAGGGCCTCCTTCCAGGAAATATGATGGCACCACACCTTAATTGGTCTCAGAGTTTTCTGAAACTTGGTGCAGGCTTCCATCTCCTTGTATCTCTTGCACTTTGAATGCAAAAGAATATCATGTGGTTGATGGTGCCAAGTTCTGCAGCTAGCGTGAAGCGTAGTCTTGGCCCTTTTGGAGTCAAGCAAGCAGATAAGTAATTTAGCAACTTAGAACTCTCCTTGGATTGTGTCTGGGCAACCTTCTTTTCTAATAATGAACTCAATAATCTAACTCTTTTACCAATGTGTGCTGTAGGTACCTATCCTTCTAAAACAATGTACTTAGCAACATCAGACTCCAACCTGGCTGTGTACAAGTACACTCTTGGTCAATGAAATACGCTTCTTTTCACTTAACAACATTTGGTTCTTTTTTGTTCAAGTATATCCCCAAGGTATCCAGATTCAAAGAATACAAAGGCCAATCTGGAAAGAATTGGTTTGGGATACATGTGCAATATGGGCAAAATTGTGTCCTGAAAATAAACTTTCTGAAAGATCCCATTTTATGCCTATACAAAATTAAGCATACATATGGTTAAAATTAGAGTCATTATGGGAAGGGACATCCACACTGGAAATAAATGGATATGTAACATAATTGATCAATCAAAATAGAAAACTATGTCCCTTAATAATCAGCATCTCCTTCATTTAGACTGCATGAAAAGGGACCCCAAGGAGTAACCTAGGGGCTGTTGGGCCCTCACTCTGTGGCCTGCTGTCAGTCTCAACAGTGTTCCCCACCCTCTCTAATCTATTCTATCTCTTTGTTTTGAATAAAGTTACCATGCCTCTTTTGTAAATCTGTGTGAGGTCTTATTTCTATCCTTTGAACAAGAGGCCAAGAACCTGGAAATATCTGGCCTAGACACCTACCACTTACATTTCAACCACATCTCTAAGTCTTGGAGACTGAGCCTGGGAAAGCACTTCCCTGGGTAGTTGCTAGGGGAAGGAAAAACTTGAGGTGGCATTCTCAGTTCAAGCTCTCTTTTTTCAAATGAATTTGCATTTCTCTAGTGGAGGCTTCTATGGGTGTAGTCTTGCCCTCAGGATACCTCTCCTATTGTCCTCTGGATCTCTTAAAAGTTGTGGCTGCGTTCTCAAATCCACCCTAAGTTGCTCACATTCCCCCACCCCCACCTTTGATTCCAGCAAACTTCACATTTTTTCATATCATACTACTCTGTCATCACAGAGCTAAGAGCAAAAATACTAACTTTACACTGGATGCTGTGTTGTTTTGCATTTTCTCTTACAAGCAACTTAGTCTATTTCTTTTTTTTTTTTTTTGGTTTTTCGAGACAGGGTTTCTCTGTTAACAGCTCTGGCTGTCCTGACTCGCTTTGTAGACCAGGCTGGCCTCGAACTCACAAAGATTCGCCTGCCTCTGCCTCCCAAGTGCTGGGATTAAAGGCGTGCGCCACCACCGCCCGGCTTAGTCTACTTCTTTTGAACTCAGCCCCACTCAAATTTCCAGGGCATGGGCAAAACATGAGGAGGTTCTTTGCCAGAACACATGAGGCTCCTTGTGCAGCTGCAAATAGAGTACCGTCCGTTCTCTTCTGAAACCTCATGAGCTTTTCTGATGTACTAGCAAATGAATTTGAACTGGCCTGTGATTTTTACATTTCCAGTTTCAAGAATCCTGACTCTTAGGATATTTATTAGATACTTTTAACTCTTGCAAGGGGTGAGAAGAAATGGCTGGTCTCTGCTTTCTCTGATACATCCATCATTCATATGCTGTCAACATACTCATCAAGGCGTAGCATTTCAGGGCATAGTGGTTCACTAGGAACAGCCTTAATGAAATGAGGACAACTGAATCCATGTCATAAAACCAATTTTGGTAGGATGATATGGAGTGTGGTACTTAATAATAATCAACGTCAGCTTTGCCTGGATTTTGAACCATGTAGGAGACATGTACCTCTGGATGACCTATGGCATTTTCTGTATACCTCTCTAGGGTTTCTTTAGCCTGTAGCTCCAAATTTCTCCACATTACTCTGGAAATCCAGTCCCCAAAGCTTACAAACCATAAGGTCAGGCCCTTGTGAACAGAGAGGAAGACCTTCCTAGGGAGGGGCAGTGGTATTTTTCAACAGACTCACAGTGTGACACTTCTTTTCTGAGCCCAGTTCAAGTCATGGCAACTAAACAAACAAACAAACAAACAAACAAACAAACAAACAGTCTTGTGTCAAAAAGACAGTGCAGCATTTCCTTCATATTTCAAGTGAAATTTGACATAATGAGTGTATTTGCTGATCTTGGTAGGCATGACCTTACTAATATTTTTGCAAACTGTCACTGCTAGCCAGAAACATATACAATAGATGTTGGATAACACTGGAATCTACTTATGTTTACTACTCATTGTCATAGAACAAATTAAAGTAAGAGCTAGGGATTTTATGTTCCAGTTCAGGTTTTCTTTAGGATTATAGTATCACAACCAAATAAAAATATTTGGTTATGAACATACAAATTCTATTACTCTAAATTTTCATATGGGAATTGCATGTATTAACATTTTCTAACCTTCTCATTAGTGTACATTAATTATACAAAATAATGCATTTCAGAATTTCATACCTGCATAAAATACACTTAGATCATATTCATCTAACTCACCCCTTCCACTTCTTCCTGATCTCTTTCTCATGCCCATAATCCCCTGTGGTAGGATTAGGGAAATTGAGCATAGGGATTTTGGAATAACAAAAAGACAGGCCTCTCAGGTAAAAAGATATGAGTGGATTCAGTTACGTCTGGATATGATTGACATTGAAGGGTGTTCCTTGGAAAGCCCACCAAAAGGCAAATCATGTGACTTTGGACAGGGCATACTCTGCATAAGCCCATTAAGAACCAGGGCAACGAGAGACTGGAGTTCACGCCGAGATCTTTGCGATGCATTAGGACACAAAGGATTTAAATCACGAGTGCATGTGTCCACTGCCTTCCTCCTCATCTGGTAGAGAGGCTTCACTTCACTCCTCCTGCTTCACCTGCCCAGAGACTTCAGTGATCCACATAGGTGAAGAGCATGAAAAAATACGCCTTTTGGTAGAGTTGGTCCAACTCAGAAAGCTGCACAGACTTTGGATTTCCAAAGGATCAGACGGCCAAAATGCCAAGATTGGACTGTGCACTAGAGCGAGACCCTTGGAGCACAAAACATTTGAATGGTGAGCCTAATAAACTTTTCATCTTGCAAGTAAGTGGGTCCTAGGACTGAAGAGACAATTCTTTTAAGAACCGCCCCATGTGAATGGTCATTATAAACTGCCTTAAGATCTGATGAATGAGATTCACAGACTATAAGACTGAAAGATTTGGCGGAAATCAACCACCCATATGAATCCATGCCAAAAGTGAATCTAAGAGAATATCCTTTTAAGAAATTTTAGGTTAGAGTTAAGTGTTTGTTTTATAGATATTAAGGTGTTGTAGATTAGGTCTTAGAGTTAGGGTTTGGGCTTTAGGATTTAGGAACTTTATAGGTAAATATAAGACATTTGTTAAGTATTAATAAATATATGGTTGATAAATAAAAATTTACTGTTACAATCCCCTTCTGATTTTTTTGTTCTACATTCATATATGAGGGAAAGTATGAGATATTAATGACTTGATTTCACTCTTCCTTATGGCTGAGTAATGTATCATTGAATATATATACTACGCGTGCCGTATTTGTTTATCTGGTGATGATTTCACCTCTTGTCTGTAGAGAATTGCACTGTAGGAGACATGGGTGTGTGTGCAGACATATCTGCAGTGTGCTGACTAAGCTTCCTTAGGTATACACACAGGAACACCAGAGCTGCACATGGTAGTTTTGTTTAAGTTTGGGGGAATTCTTTATTTTTATTTACATGTGGTCACAAATAATGTGCAAGAATTCCTTTTCCATTGCATCCTTGCCAGTGTTTGTTGTTTTAGTGTGTGTATGCGTATATGTATTTGTGTGTGTGTATGTGTTTATGACAGCTATTCTGATTGCTGTGAGATGGCATATAAATGTAATTTGATTTGCATTTTCTTATTTAGTGATTTTTTTTTATTACACTTGCAAGGTTATTTCATTTACTTCTTTGATCTGTATCATTTTTTTCCTTTTATTGATTTTGGTTTTAGTTACTTTTTGTTTGGTTAAACCTTGATATGTAATAATTGTTTGTTTTTTTGAGATCTCTCTCTCTCTCTCTTTTATTTTTTATTTTCCAGAGAGAGGGTTTCTCTGTGCAACAGTTCTATCTGTCCTGGACCTCTCTTTGTAGATCAGGCTATTCTCGAACTCACAGATATTCACCTGCCTCTGCCTCCCAAGTGCTGGGATTAAAAGCCTGAGCCACCATGCCCATCTGAGATCTCTCTTTTTTTAATGTAGGCACTCATAACCATGAACTTGTCTCTTATTATACCTTTTCTTAATATGGTACAGTTTTGGTAGGCCACATTTTTGCTTTTATTTTATACTAGAAATTTAAAAAATTTCCCCTGATTCTTCAGTGACCTTCTGATCACTTGGAAGTGTATGGCTGAAGTTGGAGAGATGGCTCAGCAGTTAAGGGGTTTAGGTGCTTGTTGGCCTTGCAGAGGACCCAAGTTCCATTGTCAGCACCCATGGGAGTTATTCACAACTGTTTGTAACTCCAGTTCTGTGGAGCCAACTCCCTCTTTGGGCCTCCACAGGTACCTGCACATAAGTAATATTACTCAAAAAGACACATAAATAAAAAGTAAAAATATTTTCTTTAAAAAAATGTATGTTGATGCCTATGTGTTTTGATTTCTAGTATAATTCCATTATTATCTCACAAGAACAAAATTTCTCCTTTGTTTTTTGTTTTGTTTTGCATTTGTCAAGATCTACTTTGTAGCATGAATTGTAGCCTATTTTGGAGAAGGTTTTATAGGGGGGCTAGAAGAATGGGAGTGGTTCTCCAGGTGGAATATTCTGTAGAAATCTGTTATCAATTTGATTTATAGTCCAGTTTAACAACCAAATCTTACTGATTTGGGAGCAGAAAGGAACAATTTAGATTAATAATGATAGGAGACTAGCAAATTTACTATTATTATCTCTGGACCAGCCCCTTAAATTCAGCAGTGTTTGTGTTGAGAAATTAGATACAACATTTAATGACTACATATTCATAATTCTCATATCTTCATTAGTAGAATGAAAATGACCATCTTTACCTCTGATAACTAGTTGTGGCTTAAATTCTTCTTTGTCATATTTATTACAGTGCTCTGGCTTCCTTTTGGATATCACACCATAGGAATGTGTTTTCCATCCATTCATTTTCAGTCTGAAAGATTCACTTTTGAGGAAGAGTTTCTTAAAGACAATAATCATGTTTTAATCCAGTTAGTTCATCTGTGCCTCCTAATTGGAGATTTATGCTTGGGGTAGTTATTAAATGCTATACACAATTACTTAATTTTGTTTTTTTGGTTTGTTTTTGTTTTTTCAGTTATCAAATACTCTATACTCTTCTTCTTCATTCATCTTGGAAGTTTGGAAGTTTACTGAGTAGATGATGTTGCATTCTTTCTTAATTCTTAGTTGTGCTCTTCTAATGGATATTTATTCCCTTCCATAGTCTCATGATTCCCTATCTCTTTTCTTTTTAGTGTCAAACTTTGAAATTCTGACCTAATGATGAGGAACTGCATCAGTCTGTGCTTCTTTTCAGTCTGTATTTCTTTTGTTGTTGTTTTTGTTTTTCTTCTGTTTATCATTTCTATTTCATATTCAATTTCTCTTTTAAGTCCTATTTTGTTCCCCTTACCCTAGTCACCAGATTATTTGTATCCTGTTTAAAATTATCATTAAATCAGAAATAGAGAAGGCTTGTATTTCTCCTTTAAGGGAGAACTTTGGTGCATACAGTCATTTTGTTTGGCTGTTGGTTTTCTTCCAGGTCTTTGAATTAATCATTTCTTCTGTCCTTGCCTCTGGGTTTCTGTTTAGAAGTCTGCTGTTGTCCTCCTGGATTTGCATTTGTAAGTAACTTGGCTCATGTGTCTTGAAGCTTTAGGTGCACTGTTGTTCACTTTTGTATTTTAACATGTGACATAGAGAAAGTTTTGTTTGGTCCTAATTATTTCTAGTTCCAAATGCTTCTTGAAATTAAATGTCTGTGTGTTTCCTTGGAGTTGCGAATTTTCTCCTATTCTTTGATTGGATGAATTTTATATGCTGCCAGGCTTTGTCTTATCTCTTCTTTCCTATGCCAAAGTTTTACAAGTTTTATCCCTGTGGTGGTTTGAATAGGAATGGCCTCCATTGGCTCATATATTTGAATGCTTGGTTGGTAGGGAGTGGCACTACTTGCCCAAGATTAGGGGGTGTGGTCTTGTTGGAGTAGGTGTGGCCTTGTGGAAGTAGGTGTGGCCTTGTGGAAGTAGGTATGGCCTTGTGGGTATAGATGTGGTCTTGTTGGAGGAAGTATGTCACTGGAGGTAGGCTTTGGAGCTTCAAATGCTCAAGCCAGACCTAGTGACTCTCTCTCTTCTTGTTGCCTGCTGATCTAGATGTAGAACTCTCAACTACCTCTCTAGTACCAGGTGTGCCTGCAGTCCTGCCATGATGATAATAAACCTCTGAAACTGTAAGCCAGGCTCAATTAAATATTCCTTTATAAGAGTTGCTGAGGTCATGGTATCTCTTCACAGCAATAGAATATTGAATAAGACAATCCCTTAATTGTGTCCTAGATGTCTTGAAGCTGTGGCCATACTTTCTTTTTTTCTTTTCTTTTTAATATCTGAATGTAATAATCTGCCAATTTTATCTTTAAGCCCTGCTGTATTATCTACTTGATACAGTCCATTGGTGATGCTTTGCTCTGAGTTTTATTTTGATTTACTAAGGTTTTTATTTCTAACATTTCTATTTCTTTTGTTGTTGTTGTTTTTCTTCTGTTTACCATTTCTATTTCATATTCAATTTCTCTTTTATATCCTATTTTGTTCCCGCTTAACCTTTTCACCAGATTATTTGTATCCTGTTTAAAATTATCATTAAAGTTATCTTTCTGAATTATTTGTCTAGCATTTCACCCACTTTGATATCTTTGGACTTCACTACTCAACAGTTATGAACCTTTGGGGTGCTTTGTTGATTTAAAAAAATGTCTTTCATGTTGGGATATTGAGATTTTCATACTCTTTGGGATGGATGTTGCTTCCATTTTTATGTGTGAGTTTCTGTCTTAGTCACTGTTCTATTGCTGTGAAAAGAGATCATGACTCCATACAGCTCTTATAAAGGAAAATATTTAATTGGGGTTGACTTACAGTTTCAGAAGGTTAGTCCATTATCAACATGGTGGGGGGAAGCTGGGCACTCATGGAGCAGTAGCTGAGAGATACATCCTGATGTGCAGGCAGAAAGGCAGAGAGAGAGAGAGACTGGGCCTGACATGGGCTTTTGAAACCTCAAAGGCCACCCCTAGTAAAATACTTCCTCCAACAAGGCCATACCTACTTCAACAATCCATACCTCCTAATTCTTCTAATCTTTTTCAAATAGTGCCACTTCCTGATGACTAAGCATTCAAATGTATGGGACTATGGGGGTCCATTTTTATATAGCCTCCTGCTAGTAGCCTTCTTTTGAGAGGTCAGTGCTCAGGACCACTTACATAGGAAAAAATAAACTGTCATAACAACAACAATACAAAAATAATGCAGATGTTTAAATATGGTACAAACCAATTAAAGACAATTACTATACCACCATAAGCATAGGAGATAAGATTATATGCCCAGGAGTGGTGCAACTAGCCTATATGGTAGATCCAGTTCCAGCTTTTTGAGAAACCTCCACATTGCTTTCCATACTAGGTAAACAAGTTTACACTCCCATGAAGACTGAATAAATGTTCCCTGTACCCCAGATCCTTGTCAACATCCATTAGGGTATGGCGAAATAGCCAAGTGTTTTAAATGTAAATTTTCCTGATGGCTAAGGACAATCAATGTTTAAAAACAAGATTTCTTAGCAATTTTTTTACTTCTTCTTTTGAGAACTCTCTGATCATTTCTGTAGCCCATTTTTTAATTGTTTTGTTTGTGTCTTTGGTATTAATACTGTTCTCAGCTTTCATTGGAGAAGCTTCCTGGTGCATAGATTATGATTAACAGACTCATAAATGGTCAACATGCACAGAGTAAGAGACTGCAGATCCTCATAGAAGAGGTGGTGGGAAGATCCAAAGGCCAGCTATTCTAGAGGACTGCTGTATTTCTGGAATGACAGAGTCTTTGAGCACATAAACTCACAGTGGCTGTGAATGCGTGCACAGGGCCGGTAGATTACACCAACCAAAATTCCAGCAGGTGTTGCGGAGGGGATCACAGAGTCCCACCCTTAGCCGAGCAGCTATTGGCAGTTGATGGCTGCTTGGGGAGCCATAAACAATATATTCTCTTTCAAGGAGGCACATGGCTGTAGCACTCTCAGATATAGAGGGCAACCAGTGGAATTATGCAAATCCTCATGCTGGAAGCATCACCCTCAAACCAAATCTCCTTACTGGATTTAAGACCTTGGGGATCTGTTGGCCTCACCTGTGGCTAGGACTGCCAGTCTGTTGTCACCAGGATAGCCTCTACCTCCCAGGCTTACGTGTGGATGTGGTACCCCTGCTGCCACAACCATAGTTAGTATGGTTGCCTCTACTGTTTGTCAGGCCCCTGTCTGTCTTTTTGTCTCTCTGTATCTTTTTAGCAGTCCTGTCACCCATTCTTGACTCCTCGGCCTATTTCCTTCCTCCCTTTGAAATGGAACTGATCATTTATTTCTCTGAGTTTTCATTCAGAGTTGTGCAGAAAAACCTCTTATTTGTCACCCTAACCCAGAAGTGAAAGGTCTAGTGTCAGATTTGTAAAAACCTCTAAGTCAGTCATTGCCCTGAGAGAAATGAATGTGACCCTAAATAATCATGGGGGAGTTACCATGATAATAGTGGATAACTGAGTTTTTTATGCCCCACATTAATGGGTAAGTCTTCTTGGTTGGACAGTGAGGCATTACAACACCCAATAATTACTATTGCAGCTTTCTCCATGAAAATACACACACTAAAATATAAATAGTGAATTTTACAACAATGAAATACAAAAGATTGGGATTTTAGTTGAAAACAGTAATTTATGTCTACTTGGACAAAAAGGAAAACAAGGAACATTTTTAGTGTTAGCTACAGTAACCATATTAAAAGTCTTCAAGAATATTATATATTAATCAAAATTATTACAGACTTGTCAAGACTTTCAACAAATAAGCTCCTATCACATCCATGGGTGCAAACTTCTTTAAACATTTTCTTAATTACATTTAATGTGTGTGTGTGTGTGTGTGTGTGTGTGTGTGTGTGTTGGACATCAGAGAACAACTTTCATGAGTTGGTTTTCTCATCCTTCTCCCATGTGAGTCCCCAGGATAGAACTTGGATGGTTAGGCTTGGCAGAATATGCCATGTTCTCAGGAGATTCTTGCCAAAATAAAGCCTGAGGCTACCACAGACACAGCTTTCACCCCAGCTGCTTCTCCTTTTCTGTCATAGTGTTTATCTTCTACCATCCCATGTCCCAAGAACAACTCGGTGTTTTCTATCTGTAACCTAGTCCTCAACACCTAGTCTCATGCTCTGCTTTTTAGGAGAACCTAATTAAGACCTTTCTCTTAGAATGGTAGACAGGGCATTTAATCAGATTCAAGAAGATTCAGGGTCAAAAAAGTCTGGACATACTCTACTATGAGTTTACAATCTTATAGGAGGAGTCAAATGTTATTTTTATACTTTTAATTGCTTAAGTCTGCTAAATTTCACTTTGTTTGAGCTTAAAACCTCATTCATGTTATAAAAGGCTTGGACATTAAATCCCCATATGTAAATTGCTAACTCCTATTTTTTTCTTTCAAACATGGAGGGATGTATTGGCCTGGCCTTTCAGTAGGCAATGAAACATGATAGGTAAAACAAATGTTCTCAGTATTGGAGAGAAGGAAAACACATAAATTGAGCTCCATATTTGCACTGGCTTTCTGCCTGGAGACACTTAACAATTGGCATAGGATCCTGGAGACAAGTAGGGAAAGTACTTTTGCTGAATGGATGAGACTGAGGTCATAGTTATAGGATGCTGAAGAGACGAGAAGTAGCAGGAAAAGAGACAACACAACAAGGAGTTATATTGGCAAGAAGATTAAGTGGACAGGTTCTGCTGTGGCTGGACAGTTAAAAGGACACAGAGGAAGTCAGTCCTGTGGTTCTAGATAAGATTGGAATTCTAGTCTAGCTCCAATACTGACTAACCCATATACAGAGACCCCAGAAAAATCCAGTTGTTACTAGAATAAGAGCCATACAGTAAGACTAATTAAAACAAAACAAAACAATACAAAAAAGGACCCAACATAACAAAGTATAACTTCAGAGTTGACAAGATCATAGGGTTTTGCAATAATTAGCTAGTGGAACAAAATTGAATTCTGCTAAAAGAAACACAACATAGTCAGGAGTTCACACAATGCTTCATTATGAAGGGCAACATCCAATAAAAATGCACCATATAAGTGAAAATGTAGGAAAATATGGTGTATTATTGAGAAAGAAAAGAGAAATGAGAAAAAACCCATGCTAATAGTGAAAAGATCAAAGACTTTAAAAAGACAAATGTTAGGATTTTTTAAAAGAAAAAAAATGGAATAGATATAATGGGCAAGCTCAGAAAAATATGAACAAAAGATTATCAGATTAGATTCTTTAAAAATCTAATATTTTATCTTATTTATAAGAAAGAAAATTGAAGTAAACAGGTAAATTGAAAGTACCTAGGTTAAACTATATACCACACTAACATGAGTCACAAGAAAGATGGTATAACTGTATTACTAATAAATCAAACCTCAAGGTGATGAATGACATCAGAGAGACAGGAAGGAGCTAGCTTATCAAGCACATGGAACACTCCTAAATATGAAGGCATCTGTGAGTACAACTTGAATGCCAGAGATCCAGAACTGACAAAACCATGCTTCTTTGAGTTACTATAATAAAATGCTTGAAACTAGGTAATTTATAAAGAATGAAAATGTATTCCCTAAGCTCAAGAGGTTGGGAGGCCCAAGCTCTAGGCACCGCCTGCTCCATGTGGGGTTGGAACCCAGTCTGTCATTCCAAGATGACTTCTCAAATGCTGTTAGACACTAGTCATATCCAGGAGGGCTCTGATGTCACAATGTAATCATTTCCCCAAGTCTCCTCCTCCTCCTAAAACTATCATATCGACAATTATGCTTCAATGAGTAAATTTTAGTCAGACCATTTCACTTGCTGAATATTTTACACTCATCTCTTGATAACTGTTAGGAATGGACCAAAAATCAATACAACAATACATGCTGACCTGTCTTGGTTGAAATGTATAGATGAATAAACAAGGGGCTACAGTTTCATGACTTGAATGCATTTAACATTCACCAAGATAGGTCAGACTTGGGCTCTTGAATAAGCCTCAAGACTTTCTATTAATACTTCTCTCATGATTGAAAGATTGAAATTGTGCAGCATTTTTTATCTAGATATAATGGAATTGACCAAAAAATTAATATAGATAGCTACATCTCCAAATAATGAATAAATTAATGTTAAATGAATATATTTCTTAAGTAGTAGTATACAAAAGAAATTTAATTTGAATATTTAAACTAAACTAAAATGTCGCTTGGACTGACAGCCTATACGGCACAGCAATCCTTTCCCCAATAATTAAATACATCAAAACCTTTAATGTTTCAATGCTTAGCCCTTAGCTCAGCAGACTTTCAATTAGCTAGTCTAAATTAACCCAGATCATCTAATCCCAAAATGCCATGTGCCTGTTATCACCTTCCAGAGTTCTCAAACACGTCTATCTGCTTCCATGTCTTCCAGCAGAAAGAGCAATTCCCCTGTGTAAAAGGCAGGGTTCCTGTTTTAATTTCAAGAAGTCCCACTTCCTATATTCTTTCTGCCCAGCTAATTGGCCATCAGCAACTTTTATTAACCAATCAAGAGAATGCCTCAGAAGAGTCAATAACCAGATCTCAGCATTGAAATCAGCCTATCAGAAGCAATGTTATTAGACCTTCCCCAACATCTCCCCCTTTTAGTCTAACAAAAGGCTCCTTTTCTTAATAACAATAAATACAATAACCCAGTACAGTAACAATAACAATAAATACAATACAATAAAAACAATTATGAAAATTAAAAGGTGTGATATACATTCTCATTGTCCAGTCCATATGTATTTGACTAGTCAACTAGGAAATATATTCTATTACATATCTCTCTTGATGAGTTTAAGAATCTATACCTAATTCGACTTCCATCCTAACTTACATTATTACAAAATCATCTTAAACTTAAAACATCCTTTTAATTCCTAGATGGCTTAAAACTTACTGTGAGGATATAACTATGTAGTCTTCAATCACATCAGAAACCTGAGAAATATAAATATATTTGAATAGATAGGAAGTGTAGAGCAAGCAGCATCCAAAACTATGAAATGATAGACAACTGGCTGCCTAGACAGTCCCCAGTTTCTATATATATTATATATAATGGTATATATGTAAATGAATACATGTAATTACTGAGAAGCTGCATAGAAAATATTTTCAGAAAACAATGTAATTAAAGAGTATATTGTAATAAAGATTGATAAAAAGCAAAGAAAAAAAAACAATGAGCATCAAAAATCTCCATCAGGAGATAATTCCTACTGGGCAGAAATGCCCCTGCTCTCTCAATAGACTATATACAGACCAAAGATGGACCAAAGCTTCAATGTAGGTAAATCGATGGTCTGATTCTGCAAAGACAGAATGGAGAAATCCTATTTCCTGCTCCACAACTAAGTCTGTGAGATATGGTTGGCCAGAAGGCTGAAGTTGATGCTCCAATGGTATCAAGAGATATTTGGAACTGTCTAGGCAGCAAACTGTCATTTTTTTTTTCTTTTTGGAAGTTGCTCTCCTATGCTTCCTATTCACTCAAATAATTTTATCCATTCTTATGTCTTTGATGGGGTTGAATACTAATATAAAATTTCAATTGAATTTGAGTTGTTTAGGATTTAAGAGGATATTTTCAAGTCTAAATAAAATCTTTAGGTTTATAAATACAGGATATGATAGAAAATATTTAGGTTCAGAACTTTAAACACACCAAGACAGATTATTTTTTCTTCTTCAAGATTGTCTAATACAAATAGGCTAAGCATTATGTGTATAACTTTTATATATGCTTTTCTTGATTGTTTCATTTCTGTTCTTACTGTTTTTACTATATGAGTTAAAAAATTAACCTTTTAATTAGACAAAAGGAGGGAATTGATGGGGTGATGCTATGCATTCTAAATGGTAATTAATTGGTCCTGCTTGCTGTCTATTTCTTTGTTTTCTAATCATTATCTCTGATTGGTTGAATAAATGCTGAGGCCTGAGATTGGGCAAAGACAGAGGTAGGTGGGACTAAGGCAAGGACTTCTGAAGCAGAGAGGACTTTGGGTAGAAGCCTCCAAGACAAGCAGCAGGAGCAGGAAGGAGGACACACGCCATGGTTAGAGAAAAAAACATTATTCCATGTGGCCTGGAACATTGGCCTAGCATGGAGAATAGCAGTCCTGAGGACATATGTATATATGGAGTCAGATTTGGGTAACAGAATTATGAACTAGCTTAAATGGGTTAAGATTGGTCAATCCAGGCCAGGCTTGATAAAATCCATGGTGTCTGTTATGTGCTCATTTATAATGGTGGGTTAAGGATTAACACTGCTGAATCAATTACTGATAATTTAAATACAGGTTAAATAATCTAATTAGCCATTTTTTCTACATAACATAGTAGCTCAAAAAGGTTTTTAATCTTTTATTGCCAAAACACTGCTCCAGAATTTGAGTATGATGATGTTGATAATGAAAAAGCAAACAAAACAAAATATTTAGAAGCATAGACCATGCATTTAAGGAGTGACATATCTCCTTCAACAAGGATCTTCCACCTAATGGTTCCACAACCTTTAGGTAGGTGAAACAGTGCTATCAGTGAGTGACCAAGTGTTCAAACTTTTGAGCCACATCCAAACAAAATAAGTACTTTAAAGTTGTAAATAATAAGAGTTTTTTGGCAGGAAAGTTACAAAGGAAAATTTTTATCACAGCAGTAAGTCCATAAGCATCCTTTAGCAAAGCAAAATCATCTTTTTAAAAAGTTAATTGAGTCACATACAATTTTAAGGACCCTGTCATCAATTCTCTTTGATATGTTCTTACCTCAAACTACTTTAGCACATAGTGAAATGGTCAATCGCTAATTAGTCTTTATAAATTATAACTTGTGAGTTGACAGAAAAATCTTTTTAAAAGAAACAGCAAATGCTGATTGGCATTTGGAGGGAAAAAGAACTCTCATATACTGTTGACAGGAATGCAAATTAGTGAAGTTGATATTGAAATCAGTACAGAGGCTGTCCACAAAACTAAAAATCAGACTACCATATGATAGATAGTATCATTCCTGGGCATACTCCTGAAAGAATCTAAATCAGCATACACAGAGATCCTGCATATCCATGTTGACGGAGGAGGTATTCACAACAGTTAAATGAGATATATACGGTGAAGTTTTATTTAACCATAATAGGAACACAGTTATGTTATTTACAGGGAAATAGGTGGAATTAGTTATAATGTGAAACAAAGTAAGCTATATCAGAAGGACAAATAGTATGTTTTCTCTTAAATACAGAGTCTAGATTTATAGACACACACATATATATATGGAAATACATATATGTCATATATATTTGATATGAAAGTAGAAGGGGGACTTAGTGTATAGAGGAAAGAATCTAAAGGGAGGAGAAAGGGAAAATAAGAGTGTAATGAGGGGGATAAGAAAGAAAAACATCGGGCTGGAGAGATGGCTCAGTGGTTAAGAGCACTGCCTAGTGCTCTTCCAAAGGTCCTGAGTTCAATTCCCAGCAACCACATGGTGGCTCACAACCATCCACAATGTGATCTGGTGCCCTCTTCTGGAATGCAGGTGTACATGCAGGTAGAGCACACATATGCATAAAATAAATAAAATAAATCTTTAAAAAAAAAATGGGCTGGAGAGATGGCTCAGCGGTTAAGAGCACTGGCTGCTCTCCCAGAGGTCATGAGTTCAATTCCCAGCAACCACATGGTGGCTCACAACCATCCATAATGAAATCTGGTGCCCTCTTCTGGCCTGCAGATATACCTGCAGACAGAACACTGTATACATAATAAATAAATCTTTAAAAAAAAAAAAAAAAAAAAAAGAAAGAAAAACATCTTGTGTTTTCTCTCATATGCAAAATATAAAAAAGTGTGTGTGTGTGTGAGAGATGAAAGCAAAAGAAGAATGATTTAGAGGAGGAAGAGGACAAGAATGAAGGGACTTGGGACAAGATCAGGTAAACAGAGGGTGAACAGGAATTAGAAAAGTGTAAAAACACATGTACATTGAATATCATAGTGAAAGCCATTATTGTATATGATAACTAGAGCAATTACTAATGAAAGCATATCCCTACGTTCTCCAAACATGACATTGCAGTGCCACATGTGCACTCTCAACTACCTTGATTACCATGTATCATACTGTGGCCTTTGAGTGATAAACATCTGGCTGAAAACTGGTTCCTATTTCAGGAACTGGAGAGCAAATACTTCCCCAAAATTCGTTCATATGTCTTGAATCAGAGACAAAATGGAATGATCGAAATATGTCTAGAAAAATGGCATTCCAAGCTCGGTGAAGAAAACACTGAGGTAATTAGGGGTTGACTGAACCGGTTTTCACTGTGGTAGGTGAAAAGCAAAGGTTCTTTCTGCTGTCTTAGGCCACATAGCCACAGCAACAGTTCCTTGCTTAAAAGTTTCTATAACTCATTATGAAACAGTTGGTTAATGTTATTGGTTAAATTCCATGGTTTGAAACAGTGCTCTTACATTTAGAAACATCAGAAAGGTTATACTAAAATGCGAATGTCACACCTTAACGGCAATGCCATTTATACAAAGGCAGAGCATTACATTTCAGGATGAAGAGAGATGCAGAAAAGGTCACATGGCAGAAGTCGTCGTAATTGGAGCTATTTTGCTAAAAAAAAAAAAAGAATAAGAATTCAATGGTACACATAAATTGTTAAAAGAAATCTCTGTCTTCAAATACAAGCAGACTAAAGCCAAGAATAGTAAGGATATATATTTTTTATTACTGCCCATTACACTTGCAGACGAGTTAAAGAAATATAAAGAGCTATAAGAGGGGTCACCCAGTTATGATCCTTATGGGAAAATGATATTAGGTGCTTTCTTTATAAATAAAATAAACTCTATGAGACAAAAAAAATACAGTTTACAATATAAAATTATTCTTTCATTCCCCAAATGGCATTGTGGAAAAGTCATGATGGTTAATTTTTATTTTCAAGTTGGTTGGATTGAGAGATACTTAAGAGATTAATAAAACATTCCTCCAGACACATCTGTCTGTAAAAGCATTTCCATATAAGATTTGCCTGTGAGAGCTCTCATCTAATGAACAAAAAGTCTCCTGGCAGACTCATTATATGACATTTGGGACGTGGTAAAATGGGACTAGGTCACTGAAAGCATGTACTTGAGTCCTATCCCTTGTCCTGGCTATTTCCTACAATCCTTTTCTCTGTATTATGTCTACTATGAGATGAACATCTCCTGCCATGCTCTCCTACTTCCACGAGGTCCTACCTCCCCTCAAGCTCAAAAACAAGGGGCTAAGGGACCATGACATTAAATTCTGAAACTATGAACCATTTCTTTCCTTCCTCCAGGCTATTCCGGTCCAGAGTTTTGTCATACAAGTTTAACACAGAACCCATAGCTGTTGATTGAACACAGCTCTAATCAACTAAGATATCAATGCCTCAGAAGACTGATATATTGGCATACAGTAATTTTCATTATGTGAGCAAAAATCATATGACCCCAATGTACTTCAGATAGTGAACATGCTGATATTTTTCTAAGTTGAGCTTGGGTGGAAATAACACTGTAAATGTAACAAGAACTTTTGACTTGACCAGTGGGTTTGCTGTCCAGAGAAGCTAAGGGAAATTATTAGCAAAAACAAGGGCTAAAGAGATGGCTCAGTGGCTGCTCTTCCAGAGGACCTTGGTTCAAGTACCAGCCCCCAGATGATGGTTTACAACCATCTATATTTCCAGTCCTTGGGAATCTGATGCCCTCTTCTGGTCTCCTTGGGCACCAGGCATACACATGGTACATAGAAACAGACAGGCAAAATGCCCATATACATACAATAAAGTTAAATAAGTTTAAATTAAAACAAATTGCTGTTACTCCACAAAAATGGTGTTAAGGACACCCAGCAACAGAAGATCTTATTCAATATAATCCAGCAATATGCAAAAGAAACCATGTAAGTTTGTGTTATATGAGACAGCTCTATTCCTTTTTTTTTTCCTTCTTAACCCAGCACCCATGGAAATCTTACTTCAGATGCAGTCAAAAATACAGGGCTTTCTACACTTCTATCCAGAGGATTTTTTCTGAGAGGAACAAATTATTTCTTCTCATTCTACTCCCAGATATCCAATGGAGGTTTTGTTGTTGTTTTGTTTTTGACCAATAATACTTTGTCAGGGAATTTTTGTTTCTACCTTACCCATCTTCTGCATATATATTATGGTTTCACATTTTGTTTTTATGAGTTTTCTTTCTGTGCAAATGTGTGTGTTGAAGCATGGCTGTGTTTCTCTTTAAATTTTATTTATTTATTTATCATTTATTTTTATGTATATGTATGTGTGGTTGTTTGAACTTATGTACCCCACATGCATACAGGATCCTGTGGAGCAGAAGAGGCATCATATTTCCTGGACTGGTGTCAAACCAGTTGTGAGTCACCATGTGGGTTCTGGGACTTGAACAAGTGTCCTCTAGAAGAGCAGCCAGTGTTCTTAAGCAAAGAGCCTGAGCTATCTCTCTAGGTTCCTGTGAATATTTCTTATGTTTTTATTTAACTCTTTTTTCCCCTGTTTGTTTGTTTTACTCTATTCTGACTTGTTTTTATTTTATCTTATTTTATTTTATTAGTTTATTTTTTAGATGCCCACTTGTTTTGTAATGAGAGAGAAAGAAAGGGTATGGATTTGGGTGAATGGGAAAGTGGGGAGGATCTAGGAGGAGCTAGGGGGAGGAGAAATCACAATTAGAATATATTATATGAAAGAAAATCTATTTTCAATAATAAATAAATAAAATGCTTTTTTTTTTTTAAAGAAAGAAATGACCTCCCCTTTGTTCAGGCTAGTGTCACTCATAGAAGGCCTGTTGCTATCTGAATATGCTGAAGTCCCAAAGTCACATTGCAAAGTGGTAGATCTGTGTGGAAATGCAAGCTGAAAGGAACTGAAGCTATGAGAGTCCTTCAATAAAGCTCTTAGTGACTAAAGGAGAGGTGTTAGTCAGAGGAAGACATGTCATCTTCCCCTCCCAGTATTGCAGCTGAAATTTCTAAAGGATTTTTTTCTCCTTTGGTGGAGGATCCCTTGAAAGACAGTTTCTTTCTTCAGAGGGAACTCACTTCACTTGCAACAGAGTGTGTAGTCCAATCCTAGTGGCACTATAAAAAATAATGGAGATTGGCTGATTTATTGGATGATGTAGATTATTCCACTCAGTTTTCTGGAAGGTACCATGGAAAAATAAACAGTCAAGAGGAAGACGCTGGAGTCAAGACAAAAATCAAATGCAGGAATTGATGGTTTTACACTAGAGAGTGAATTGCTACCAGGGGGCCTTTTTTTTTTTTTTTTAAAGCAATGAGTGGAAATTTAAAAATCTAATTTTGTGAGAAAAATTGTAAAAGTTACACAAAAACCATCGTCACCCCAGAGGGACGCAAGGCTGTAGAGGAACACCCACAGAGGCTTAATGCAATGAGAAGACTTGACTAAATAGCCAAGTCAACCATCAACAGTCCAGCAAAGACAAGCCAGAAAGAGGAGAGGAGTCCCCAACTCTGACATGCTGGAACACTGGAAAGGTCTAGATTCCAGCAGTAAACTAGGAAACATATGAGAAACAGCAGAGTACCATCCGTACATGGAGACAAAAAAAAAAACAAATGAACAAATAAAAGGTACAAAATCTGGCCCCAAGATTGAACAGGTGTCCAATTTTATAACATCTCCAAGGGAGTCATTTGAAAGCAAGCTCAAAGAACAGAACAGAAGAAGGCACAAATAAGGAAATAAAACATTTGTAAATCATACATCTGACAAGGAGTGAGTACCCAAAATACATGAAGAAGTCAATAGCAAGAAAACTAAGTAAATGAAAAGCTCAGCAAAGGGCTTTATTGGATATTTCTTAATAGAAATTGTAAAAATGTATTTGTTGCTACAGGTTAACAAACTCCTAGTCATGCATGCATGTCACCTTGTTAGCTACTAAGACAGTCTATCACAGATATTCTCTAAGCTACTCAGTAATCAAGTTGTTAAGAGACAAGCAACATTTGCTTATCTAAATACAAGAGATAGATAGGGCATCTTCAAAAACCCCAAGAGATCTGCAGAATATGGCATTCAAAGATGTGGTCTTAAATTAAGATTTTTTTTTTTTGATATCGTGACATATCAGCTCCTGACAGCAACCCCTATTCTACTCCAAGTAGAAGAAAAGCATCAAAGAATCTCCGGTGTGAGATGGTTGAATTAGTGGCAAGCCTATCTCTTGGCATGTAAAAACTCCTTGCTTCAACTGCAGACAGACTGCTGTCCAAAAAGGACAAAACTTGGTAGCAGGGAAGTCGACAGCCTAGCTCTGCCAAGACAGGGTAGGTTAGTCCTTCACAATCCCTGCTCTACAATAAATGTCTGTCAGAGAAACAGGACCAAAAGGCTGAAGACTGATGCTGGAATGTATGGAGAGAAAATGGGAACTGTCCAGGTAGTCACTGGTTTGTCATTTCTTAGTATTGGAAGCTGCAGGCCCTGCACTTCCTATACAATCAGATATATTTATCCTTCTCAGCTCTCTGAGGTGGTTGAAGAATAGACAGCTTGAGTCTCATAGCTAAATTTTGAGTTGTTTAGGAATCAAGAGGGC
>CAJQZJ010032097.1:12603898-12620570 GCA_907164525.1 Lophiomys imhausi
AGAATCGAAGTGTCCATTAGGGGAGCCCGGGGACAGCGGACAGCGGAATCCTCAGCAGAGAGCAGAATCAGGCACCAAGGAGGATGAGTGACACAGTTGATTCTGCCTGGCAGACTTCCTCAATAGCTGTCTCCATCGGGGGCCTGCAACCACCACTGCAATCCAGTGTCGCTGGGACCGTTCAGCTCTACACAGTGCCCCGGCTGGAACCTCAGTGAAGCCTGCAAGACCAGCTTCTGCCTACAAACCCCTTAGGTCATCTAAACAGCTGAGAACAGAAGGACTGAACATAAAAGGATTGTACTAACATTTTTAATCATTTTTCCCATTTGGGTTGGGGCCCCAAACAGGTCTACTACGACCCAAATCAGCAGGAAGTCACTTTAAGAGAGCGACGTCCCATGCCCAGAGGGTGGGGAGGGTGTTTCTCCGCCCATCTTTTTGGTTATTTGAAGGATAACTGAAAACTCTGTTATGTAGGGGAAGAGTCTACAAGCTGATAAATGGTCCTGTCTTAATGGGTTTTGGAGGGTAGCCCCAAGGAATTCCTACTTTTCCTTTTCTGTATCCTTCTTCCTCTCCTATGTAGGAGTGCATGGGCTTGAGATAAATGAGATATAGACATAGCTAGCACAGGAAGGTCCAGGAAGAAGGGGCAGATTATTGAATATGCCCTTATACCTTTGTATATTGATACAAATTTAGTAGTTTATTTGGCTAAAGTGGTATTGACCATTGTTTATTGTGCAAAAATAAGATTGTATTGGATTACACCGGTATTGATCTTTGTATATTGATACAAAATTAAGATTATAGTTGGACACAATGGTATTGACCCTTCCATATGGACGTAATATTAAGATTATATTGGGCTACATAGGCATTGATCTTGGTATATTGATACATAATTAGAGTATATTTAACCACAATTGAATAGATCTTTGTATATTGATACAAATTTAAAGGTAATGCTTCCCAATGGTATCATACCTAGAGATACTTAAAAATAAAATGTGAAGCTCTGACCTCTTGATACCAACCGTCTAAAACGGTCTAGGATAGTTAAAACAAACTCCTAGTCATGCAAACATGTCTCTTTGTTGGCTACTATGACAGTCTATCACAGATATTCTCTAAACTACCCAGTAATCAAGTTGCTAAGAGACAAGCAACATTTGCTTATCTAAATACAAGAGATGGATAGGGCATCTTCAAAAACCCCTTGAGATCTGCAGAATATGGCATTCAAAGATGTTATCTTAAATCAAGATTTTTTTTTATATCAAGACATATCAGCGCCTGACGGCAACCCTATTCTACTCCAAGTAGAGGATAAGCATCGAAGAACCTCCACTGTAAGATGGTTGAATTGGTGGCAAGCCTTTCTCTTGGCAAAAAAAAACCCCTTGCACCAACTGCAGACAGACTGCTGTCCAAAAAGGACAAACTTGGTAGCGGGGAAATCGACAGCCTAACTCTGCCAAGACAGGGTAGGAAAAACCCCTTGCTTCAACTGTAGACAGACTGCTGTCCAAAAAGGACAAAACTTGGAAGCAGGTAAGTCGACAGCCTAGCTCTGCCAAGACAGGGTAGGAGAGTCCTTCATAACCCCTGCTCTACAATCAATGTCTGTCAGAGAAATGGGGCCAAATGACTGAAGATTGATGCTGTAATGTATGGAGAGAAAATGGGAGCTGTCCAGGCAGCCACTGGTATGTCATTTCTTAGATTGGGAAGCTGCAGCCTTGCACTTCCTATATAATCAGATATATTTGTCCCTCTCAGGTCTCTGAGGTGGTTGAAGAATAGATAGCTAGAGTCTCATAGTTAAATTTTGAGTTGTTTGGGAATCAAGAGGGTGTTCTAAGAAGATGCTTTTTAAATTGGGATGAAAGTTGAGTTGGATATAGAACTTTAAACTCATGGAGATAGATGGACAGTAGAATGTTGACGTCAGGTGCCAAATACATATAGACTGGACATTGGGATTCTATGCCAAGCCATATAACTCTCATAATTTTGGCCTAATTACCTCTGTTGTTTTGTATTGTATTTATTATTATAAGAGTAAGAGCCATTTGTTGGACTGAAAGGGGGAGCTGTTGGGGGGAAAAGATATATCTTAAACTTAAAAAAAAAGGAAGGGGAGGGGTGGGTTGAGGCGGAAGAGGGTGGGAGGGTGGGACTGGAGGCGGGGTAGGGAGGGGATTTCAATTGAGATGTAACTTGAAGAAATAAAAAAATAAAGAAAAAAAATAATAAAAAAAAAAAAAAAAAAAAAAAAACAAAAAAAACAGACAGTTCCAAAGAAAACAGAATTGCAAAGCATCTGGACTAAAAAGTGTGCCTGTTTGATTTCTTTCCATTCAAATAGCATAACCCTTGACTGAGAGAACACAGTGGCGGTGGTTGGTTGAGGATTCACCGGATGTTATAAGAAGAGGGGAACTTGAGGCGCTCCAATATCAAGGGCATTTTACACAAGGAGTTTTAAATACACATGACAAAAAGCTGTTCATGTTAAGTTCATAGCACAGTGGACTTGGAGAGTGTATTTCTGAAACCATCGGTGTGAAATAACTGTGAGACGAAGAAGAAAATGCATACCAGTGAAGCAGAGCCAGGAATAACTGAATTGTCACACATTCTCCCAACAATAAGGAGGTACCATACTCCATCTAAGAAGCCAAACCAGCATAGTACAACAAGTTTATTATTGCTTCTTACCTTCAGAATTGAAGAAGAGAAAATAGAAGTCCAGATTTTCGTATGCAACCTTTTGATGAATTTTTTTTAATTTAAGAAAATTCAAAAGCACAAATATGCCTTTTTTTGGTGGAAGACTAACAGTTTTTGACCTTTGAGAGTTTATTTTTCTTTTGATTTCAACTGGGATATTTCCTAAGATAAGCCATGATTTGATTTGAATTCTAGCATTGTCATGGAAGGATTAAGAAATATAGAGGATATGTTCTTGTAGGAGATGCACAGAAAGTGTTATCAATGATTTCTTGTTCTTAGAATAATAGACTTCTGTCACGTAGCTATCTATTACGATCCCTGGAAGGTCATTTTTTCCCATTTTACTTCCAAGTGGCTCATTGTCTGGCAATATGTTGACTTAATGCTAGAATAGCATGCATTTGCTATGAAAATTTGAAAGCATTTCTTACAAATGGATAAAGGTGGGGGAGAAGTCATTTAGTTCAGCTCTATACAAGATGCCAATCATGTCAACTAGACAAACTGGTCCAGCTTTTCCTGCTACAAAGTGATTAGATATGACTTTTCTAGGGCTTCCAGAAGTATTTCACAGAGATCTCAGTCAAATTTGCAATAATTAATTATTTTATTTTATTTTGTTATTTTTAAAGATAATTTATATAAATGAATTATTTATATTATTTATAAAGGTAATCAATTAATTATCTTGTCTTTGAATTAAGTTATTAAGGAACCTAAAACTTTGAAGAGGAGACGAGAATGAGGAAAAACTGATTTGGATGCTTCCATTTCACACTGGACAAGTCCTTTTAGGACTAGGCATATAAACTCTGCAATTACCCTTGAATGCCAGCATCTGTATGGCAGATAGATGGTGAGTAAAAATGTGCTAAGTGTCAAAGAGGAAACAAATGAAGCTGTCATATGACTCTCCATGTCCTAGGACCCATAATCCATTTTAGAGTCTATGAGTAAAGTGTGGTAATGTTTTGTTTATTGGAAAAAAAACAGTTATGAGAATGTTTTTGTTTAGTCCCTGATGTAGGGTGGCTTCAGTTAGTCCACAGGTGTAATCAATATGTGCCTCATATTCTAGAAGGGGTGTGGCTTTGCCACCTGGAGAAAGTTTAAGTCTAAGGACAAGGAAGAGGGATAAAAAGCCAGAACCCAGAGGAAGGGAGGAGGGGCACTCAGAAAGAGGAAGAGGTTGCTACTCTCCCTGCTGGTGCTCCCCTGCACTGCTATTGGTTCGTCCTGCTGCTGTATCTGTTGGTTTGCTTTACTGGACTACTGGATATCCTGAGTACTGAGTTTGGTATTGCCCCTGAAAAGAACCCTAACAACCCTTATCAGCAGGAAGTAGCTCAAAGAGACCTATGCCCATACCTTTTCCTTCTAACTTTCTTTCTCTCCCACCTAGGATTGGGGGGTGGAAGGAACAAGGGTTGGAAAGGAGGTAGAGGTATTAAGTACTGTGAAATTAATTAGAATGTAAAATAAAATAAAATCACTTTCAATAGCAAAGGATGATTTTAGAGATGTCTTTCTAAGACTCAAATCCTTCCTCCAATGAGAAATATTCCCTGGTTCCGTCTATTTCAGCATAAGAAATGCTTCTAGGTCATGAAAATCCCAACTGTACAGTACTTTAAAACTTGGCCAGTTTATGATGTCTAAAGCTTTCTCCAACAGCTTCCCACGTCCATTCCCTTGAATATGCAAATTTGCTTGATTCAGTCAAAACTGTCCACAATCAGGGTTTTGCAGTCAATAATAGCCTGGAAATTGTCCCCTGAGCAGAAGTGAATTATTGTTCCAATACCAGGCATTCAGCATTTTTGGATGAGAAGTAAAGAATTCCAGCAGGATGAATTTTGTCTGTGCTTGCAGTGAGGTAGACCCTGCTCACTAATGGCAGAAAGAATATTGTAAGAAAATGACTAAAATGATATGAAATTGAAGTTTGTATTGATTTTATTCAGTATTGGTGAATATGAAAATGACCAAAACATGTTTGTTTCTTTTAAACAATATTTGCACATGAAACTAAAACAACAACAAAAGCAATGAAACAATACCTCTAGACCTTTTTCAACTTTGAAGTTTATTGGAAAAAATGTGCATAGTTTATAAAAATCTTATCAACTTGAGTAAATTAGGTCTCTAAATTATGGTTCTGATACATGTATTTTTCTTTGTTAAATAATGACTTATCTACTTACAAAACACCTAATTGTCATTGAAGAGTGTGTATCCATGTTACATTCCTAGATTTGTGTTTCTTTTTCTCTCCTCATGTTAGTTTGCTGTTCCAGCGTCCATCATACCTGTCTTAATAGGACTGGGATAGTATCTCACCATTACCAAATCTTTCTCATGCGATGAGATCAGGAAGCTATTTAATTGTCACAAAATTGTGTGTAATGGGCACTGCTGGGGGACTGTGAGGCACAAAGGGTTGCATTTGTTGCTTGGGGTCACATAATAAATTGTTGAGTTACCTTATCCACCCAGGCAGTTTTAGGCACTGTGAAGCTCCTCTGCTTGTTAGCACTCCCATATGCCCACTGTATGATATTAACTTACTGTGTGAAAGTCTATACCCATACTAGACCATATCTACGAGTAATGTTTTATCTTGGTGGCATTTACATGGACATGGCCTGACAAAACCATAGAAAGATATATGTTCCAGCCTAAGTATGAACTTGCCATTTGCTACCCTGAGCCACATTTGAGCTTCTGCATTCTTTTCAAAGTGGTGCTTTATTAACACAAAGCACACTTCTTTTTTTCAACCAGCCAAATTCATCTTAAACTAAATGATGTCTCCCTGAGAATTCATTACCTTGGTTCTAACAGTCCAGTGTTGGCAAAAGACCACACAGCCAGCTCCCTTGCTCTTGGAACTACCAAAGCCTCTGTAAAGAACTCCAGCAACACCGACCACCTTGCTGCATGTGCCGTGCACTTGTTTCGTAGGCTACAATCCCATTTGGGCCCAGTTTCCTGGGCCTCTACTCTGGGAAGAGACAAATAAGGGATTCTTGGAAGCTTCAAAATAGCTCATTCAGCAGTTAAACATCACCATGGGTCCTTGTTCCCTGGTCAGCAGTCAATGGTCTCACATGGTTTACCATTTATCAAAAGGCTCCTCAGTTTTGTCTTTGCACTAAACCCTACCAATAATTTTGTTGGTCCTGAATATATCATTATATTGCTCCCTTTAAAATTTATTGAAATTTAAATTTTTAAAATTTATTTTATGTATATGAGTGATCTGTCTTCATATATACCAGAAGAGAGTCAGATCCCATTATAGATGGTTGTGAGCCACCATGTGGTTGCTAGGAATTGAACTCGGGACCTCTGGAAGACTAAGCCAGTACTCCTAACCACTGAACCATCTCTCCAGTTGTTCCCCATTATATTATTATGAATTGTATATTCTTTGAAATGATTTCTACTATCTCTTGCTCAGCACTCCTATCCCCTCACTTTGTTTCTGAAAGCCAAAGCAAGTATCTTCTTTGGCTTCCCACAATCCCTGCATAGTCCTTGATATAAATATCACTATGTTTTTAGAGACTTTGCATAGAAAACAAAATGGCAGTGAAGGATCCTGGAAGAGGTCAGTGAGTGTCTTTATGTGGTACTCTTCCTACTGGTGACTCAGTGGGTTAGATGCACCAGAGAGTACTTATGGACCAAACCTATGTGTTAAGTCTCAGCACACAGAAAGAGTATTTGTTTTCAGCCCTCACTAATGTGGTTTAAGACTGTCTGAGGTTTAGCTCAAACAAATCAATTTAGTTCCCTGTCAAGAGATAATAAGAGACTGGGTATGGCAAAGTTTGTTTTGTTTTGAGATAGGTGTTCTCTCTGTAGCTTACTTAGCCTGGCTTCAGACACAATCCTCCTGTCTCAGCCTTCTAAGGACTGGGATTTCAAGTGTGTGTCATGACATGTAGCTATAAATTAATTAGAAAGAAATGTCAGTTGAAAGGGCACCAAGGTAACTCCGAAACATCATCTTACCAGAAACCAGAAAACTGTTCTAAGTTATTTCATATAAAAAGATGATCAAGAATGGGGAGAGAACTATTGTCAGAAAAAGCAAATTGAATTCACAGAATTAAAGAACAGAGGCGTGAAAGAGGAAGATAACTCTTATTTAAATGGAAAAGCAGTCAATACTTCAATGTCCTTTTGAATTAAATTGACTTAACAATTGTTATAAGTGGCATTTATCTCACTCAATCACTTAAATATAGTACTAGAATAAATAGACAATAACAGGCTGTAGAGAGAAGTCTTGACATATTGTACAATAACTGTGGTAAGTGAGGCTGAAAGACTGTAGAGTTTGCAGGATACTATTTCTTGGTATACAACAAATATTTGTGAATGAAATAGGGTGTGCACAGCACACAGAAAGCTAAGACATAATCATAATACTGTATAAGAGATCTGATGATAGTGGACAAAAATTTATTTTATCCTATTTCTAACTTCACCTAACACTAAAGGGCCCACTGTAGGCCCAGGAGTAGTCTCAGCATAATGGGAGACATTGAAACATATATATAGTTCTCTGCCTTTTGTGCATTTCAGATAATGAACATAATTTCCTCCCTGATTTTTACATTCTCAGACACCTTATAAAGGATGGTTAAAACCTAGTCACAGTGAAAATTGAGTAACATCTGTTGTTTAAGGTTTTTATATTATCTACAGGTTACTGTTTACTGAGTTTATTCAACAATTGCCTCATCAGACAAAGTTTCCTTTGTCCTGTTAACACAGCCATCTACTTGGGTGTTTCTGAAACAATGAACCATTTCAATTGGGACAGATTACAGGGTTGCTTTTAATGACAAAGGATGCATTTTATGCCACTATTTGAACAGTAACACCTGTGGGAACTTGCTCTAGACTCTTCCCATTTCAAGATTTAAACTTTGCCCTAGTCACAGGAGGGCTGATGTGAACACTACCAAGAATGCAAAGACAAAATGGACTGTCCCGAAAGCCAGACTTTTCTGAACTTAGTGTCTAGAGAGGAACAGCTTGATCCACGAGCAGCTGAGACTTGTTATCACAAGGCAGAACGTTCCTGATTTCACTTTGCAGTGCACACTGGGACCCAGACCACAGTTGGGCACAGTAGGACAGTCACACAGTGACTGAGAGAGAAGGCAGCAGTGTGCCTGGACAGCACACAGCTGGCTGGGGAAGCCATTCTAGGTGTACTGAGGGGCTGCTTTAGTTGATTTCTTGGCTTACTGGAGTGAAGGCTGAAGTCCTTTATCTTTTTTTTGTTTTTTCCTCCCCCTAAAAATGTTATATAAAGGGCTTTGGCATGGGGGCAGGGTAGGACAAGTTCAAGGAAAGAAAGCGTCAATTATTATTCAGGAGAATGAAAAAGTAATACAGTTTAGTCCTGGTAAAGTGCTATTCACCATAAGTCTACAGTCATCATTGTCTTGGAATTTTGACTATGCTGGCATTAGGCAGGCCACTGACTGTGGCTTGTCCTTTTTGTCTCCCTCTGTCTAGCCTACTCCCACCAGCTGTTAACAGAAAACAAATGTCACTAATTTTAAGGGAAACGGCTATATTACATGTCTTTAGTTCCCAATTGACAATTTCATGGGAAATAGAAAAGAGATAAGGGAAAATGACAGAGGCAATCACAATGATTAGCAATAGGAAGGTAAGATCTTAAATAAATGAGGCAAAGAATATAAAAACAAATGTCACTACCTCTTCTTTCAAATCCTCCATGGTACCAGAAATGATAGGGGAAGAAACCCAAAGCTCGCTCTATCTATCTATCTATCTATCTATCTATCTATCTATCTATCTATCTGTCTGTCTGTCTATCTATCATCTATCTATTCTATCATCTGTCTATTTATCATCCATCTCTATGTATATAATCTATGTATCTATGTATCTATTATCCATCCCTATGTATGTAATCTATGTATATATCTATCATACATCTCTATCCATCTATCTGTCTGTCTGTCTGTCTGTCTGTCTATCTATCTATCATCTACCTTTCTATCTGTCCTCTGTTTTGGTCCCATTCCCTTATTCTCTTGTCAGATCTCAAGGACTCCACTGCCTTTGAGTTCAGACAAGAACAAGTTTTCATTCATTTTACCACATTTTTTTGAGCATTTTTAAATGCTAGCTGAGTTGTGAGTCATTGCCAAGCTTTGCAGCATCATTGTACCAAGATCACATAACATGTTTTCTACCCGTCGATGTAAATTATTGCCTGCATACAGAACTCCAGGAATGATTTGGCTTCCTGCCCACACAAATGACTTCTCATCCTTCAGGTTTCAATTTAATGCCAGCATGTACTATAAGATGTATGTTCAATCCTACAAATGAGTTGCATGTGAATTTCAATTTCAGAAAACCTGGACTGAATTTTAAAAGAAAACATTTGGTATCTATTCCAGGAGAGGTTGGTTGTGTGCTGGGTGCATCTAAGTATGTTAAGTAATCAAGAATACAGATAGAATTGAGGGACTAGAAGGAAGGTTAGTTTTTACTTTTTCAACTTATATTTCTAAAGATGTAAGTGATATATTTTTTTCAGTAACTATATTTTCTTCCAATTTGTCAACTCTTATATCCCGACCACTGGCTCAGTTAATTCAAGTCAAATTAGAAAGAAAAGTGTAGTGTCTTGAATAGGAAGGTAAGTATTTCTATAAGATCAGAAAGTATTTGTTATATAGGTAGAATCTTGTCCTAGGGCTTCTCTTGCTGTGGTAAAACACTATGACCAAAAGCAGTTTGGGGAGAAATTTGAAGGTTTGTTTCAGCTCACAGTTCCACATCATAGTCCATCGCTGAGGACAGTGAGGGCATGAACCTGGAGGCAGGAGCTGATGCAGAGGCCATCCATCGAGGAGTGCTGCTTCATGGATTGCACCTCATGACTTCTTCAGCCCGCTCTCTTATAGATCTCAGGACAGCCAGCTCAGGGATAGTACTCCCCACAGTCAGCTGGCCGAGCTCTCCCATATCAGCCATCAATCTGCACAATGCGCCACAGGCTTGCCTACAGACTAATCTGGTGGGTGGGGGGAATTTTCTCAATAGAGATTCCCTCTTCTAAAACGCCTGGAGTCTAGCTTGTGTCACCCACCGATCTACTCCACGCACAGACCAGAAAGGTACTTCATGCTTCCTTTTGTCGTGCCGACGCTTTGTTACTGGATGAACAGCTGTACGAAACATATTATTACAATGTGTTCCAAGTTTATCCAACTAAAATGCCACCAAATAAAAAATTTTACATATGAAAACATTTATTTCTGAAGGTTCTTTTTTTTTAATAAAGAGGGTCAAAGAATATAAAAAAAAACTAAACAAAAAATAAATGTCAAAACACTTGAATGTCCTTGAAAAGATGGTGAAAATACAAGCTACCTTGGGAGAAAGGGTTGCTGTGAAGCAAATGAGAAGAGAAAGTGTCCCCCCCCTTTCACAGTAGCAAGGCTAGAGTGCTTCTACTGACATGGAGCTCAGCAAAGACAACAGTGCAGGCCTCCCCTCTACTAGAAGCCGTGGATCTCCTGTAAAAGCCAAGGGCTGCTTCTGCTGGGTGACCACACAGCTAGTAAATAACTCACGCTGTGTCTGCCTATGCCAACTTTATCAGAGATTTTTCACTAAACTGTGGAACAGAACCAACATAGTGAAATAGTGTTTAAATGATTGCTTTGTTTTATCTTTGAGGGAAAGAAAAATAATATTATGTAACAATTTTTCCTTAGTTTGTATTGGTTTTCTTCTAGTAGAGTGCTCATTTGAAGTTCGATTAGAGATACAGAACTCACTAATTTACTCTTGAATTCAGTGATGTTATTTGGTCTACTCACTGTGATTCTGTTCGGTTGCTGCAAATATGAAACAAAATTACTTGGTCCATATCATAGTAAAAATCTTAATGCCAAGAAAGAGATACTAGGGATAAGATGCCTTTTAGAACTGTAGCTGGAAGTTGTCACTTAGAAATTAAGGTCATGCCTTTAACCTTTAGCACTTATGTAATGTTTTCTACTTCTTTATGTATTGCCATTAGCTTTTATTGTTTATGTTAGCCTCCAGCCCAAGCTAGAAGATAGGCTTCTTAAAGATAAAGGCCATACATCACTGCTTCTATAATATGCTAGATGTTGATAAATGGCCAAGGCATCTTTCTGGTCGTCACTTTTCATGTTCATACAGAGGATTTAAGTCCTGCTATGGTATCAGTGATCTCTTTCCTGACAATCAATCAATGTCCACAAAACTGTAGAATTAAAAAAAAATGTTACATTCCTTTTAATCAGCAGTCTTCCTTCTGAGACAAGAAAACCAAGACCCAGAGCCATTAGATTTTTGGCCCAAAGTCACATGGCGGATTTATAGCTTTTGAACATCAGGAAAGGGTTCATCTTATGTTTGAGTCAACTCTGGCCCAGACACCTGGTATTTCTTGGCATGATGCCTTAACAAGAACCATAACTGATGAATGGACATTTGTGGTTTATTCAAATTAAGATAAATCTCACTCATCAGTTGACATAAGGTAAATTAATTTCTAAGAATAATTTTTAGACGCCAAACACGGGTGGAAATAGAGAAGCAACATCAATAGTGGAGGAGGAGATGCCAAGTTTTCTAACAAAGTCTCTCTGTAAGGTTTTAGCAAACGACCAAAAGATCATTTAATTACTTTATTCACCTATGCGTGCACATATGTGGACACAGTGATACATCTGGCAGCCTCTTTCTAAAGAGTTGAAAAGAGTCATCAAATTCTCTAAAACATGGCTGTCAAGGCTTTTCAAGTTAAAGGAACGTGACCTTGACTGGGTGGTGGAAGTAATCACTTTACCTTTGAATTTGACAAAATATGTTTGCTGAATTTATTGATATATAAGTAAGTAAATTTATTTTGTAAGTATTAAGTAAGTATATTTACTTTGGGGTAAGGACCTCTAAGCTAAAAAAAAAAGTAAATTATTTTAGGACAGAATAGGAGATTTGTAATAGATACTAGCTTTCCTTTTCAAGACAGCAGCAGTCTCTGACATTTCTTGATATCTTTTTAAGTAAAAGTACAGACAGGGAATTAGAGCTTGGAATTTCTTTCTTTAGAATACAGAAGTAGAAAGCAAGCTGGAGTAAATAATACTTGCATGCAGTGATATCACTCATGTTAATTTTGCAATATGTACAAAGGTATTCATTCTTCCATAGTGTCTGAAAACTCAACCTGTATCTTGGTAAGACTGACATGAAAGTGTTCATTCATCATTTTCTGGACTTTCTCCCTTCAAAACCATAACTTGGTATTATCTCTGTTAACATTGTACACATCAGATAATTCTTTTATTTATGTGAAAAAGGAGAAATAGGTAAGGGTTATGTTCAAATTGTGAGGATAACTGAGGGTGGAACTTTTTATTTCTAGTAAGAAAAGTAAGAATGCCTTGTTCTCATACTGCAATTATTTTTATGGAGCTATAATGTACATGTAATAAAAATCATAGCCTTTAAGAAAACCATTCAAAATGTTTGAAATCATACATGTGATCTACAAGTCAGACAGTTTTGGTTCATAGTACATTGTGAATTATTCTCTTTTCCGAAATCTCTTTTCCAAGAAACAGCCAGTGTTTTGACAACAAATCTGTTTACAACATTATATAATTATAAATAGGAGTCTATAGTGGGTACTCTTTTCAAAAAATTCTGTGTTGTTTATTCTGCACGTATGAGTGTTTTGTATGTATGTGAACCATATATCATATGCGTATACATATACATATATCATATATACGTATACATATATACATCTAGCGCTGGTGGAGGCCAAAAGAGGGAGATGGCTCTGAGTCATTGTGTGTGTGCTGAGAAATGAACCAGGCATGACATAATGTTTTTTGAGACTGACCAATGCTTTTACAGGTATCCGAAATTCATTCTTTTTGTGTAAGTTAAATTCCATTGAATGAACATGCTACAATCTTGTCCATTCTCATTTTGGTGGTCATTTGAGGTAATTCCAGTTTGAGGCAATCATTTTAAAAATATACTATAGATATTTTCAAAGATTTTGCCAGCAAGTTTTTACTTTTCTTGTGGGTGTATCTTCAATAAGCTACCAAGCCACTGTTTGCCATAGATGTACAGTTTCTGTGGTTTTTATTTCTTCACCAACATCCATTATTATCATTTGTTTTTGTTTGACATTCTTTTACTTGCATTCCTTTGATGTACCATTTTGTGTGCATATTGATTATTTATGATTTTTTCAGCTTTATGACCTAATATGTGGTTTATTTTGGAGATAATTCATTATACTCTCCCAAAGAATGCATATTCTATAGTAATTTGATACACATTCTATATATATCTACATGCAATAAACACTTAAACTATACAGATGTTATACCTATCATAAACACTAACCAACTGGACAGTAAGAAGAAAAACCACACATTTCCTACAAATAAGAAATATGAGACATCACATGACCTGGGACATTGAATTACTTAGGTTTACTTCAGTGATTTCATAATATTCCAAACATCAATGATGGCAAGGTGGTTGGTTCTGTATCCTTCCTAGTCTCCTTCATCTGATTTTGTTACCAATCATGAAAACAAGTAATTTTAACAAAGTCAAGTAGAATAGTTATTTCTTTTTCATCATTCCTTTTGTGTTTGTTTCTAAATAAAAAGTCATTGCCAAACCTTTTTAGCTATAAAGTGGTTTAGCTACAAAGTCCCCTTAAGGCTCGTGTCTTGAAGGCCTGGTCCCCAGCTGGTCGAGGGAATTGTTGGTAGATATAGGGTTGTGAAGGTTCTTACCTAATAGGTGGATTGATCCACTGATAGACTTACAATCAGAGAGCATCATTGGGAGGTGGTGAAAACCTTGGACAGTAGGGCTTGGTTAGAGGTACCAGATCACTGGAAATGTGCACTCAGGTGATGCATCTTCTCATGGTCCAGTTTCTCTGCTTCCTGGCTGCCAAGAGGTAAGCATCTCTGCTCCCCCACACCCTTCCTCTGTAATGTTCTGCCTCAAAATACTGAAGCCAGACCGTTGTGGACTGTAGTCACTAATATCAGGATCCAAGATAAGATAAATAATTTCTTCTCTGAATTTTATTTTTCAGAATTTTTTTTCTCACAGTAATTAAAAACATAATGCCCAAGGGCATCTAGAATGTCACTTTTGGGATTTCTGGGAAATTTATAGTTTTTTAATATATATTATTTTTGATGTATAATTATTTCAGTTAGTTTTTATGAGAGGTGAAATGTCTGTGTATAGATTCATTTTTTTGCATGTATATGTCCAGTCATTCAAGCATCTTTTGTTGAAGAGACTGATTCATGTTATGACCATTGTTACTTGGTCAAGTATCAGCTGTCTGTATTTGTGTAGCTCTAGTCTAGACTCTGTATCCCACTGATCAACTTATCTTTCTTTTCTTTCACTGACAAAGCAGTGTCTGGATTACTGTAGCTTTGTAGCATCTTCAGGTCAAGTAGTGTCAATCATCCATCTTTTCTCTTCTTCGATATTGTTTTGTCTATTCTAGGCAATTACCTTTCTATAAAAACTTCACAGATGGTGAGTCGATGTGTTACTATTCACAGAATAACTTACAGGGCTTTATATTTGCTTGCATCAAATTTGTAGGTGAGGATGGGGGAAAGGCCATCTTGACACCATAGAGCTTTCCCATCCATGAATATAGACTATCAATCCATTTCCTTAGTGCTTCAGGAATGCATTTTCCTTTTGTTTTAATTTTTCTTACATCTTAAGAATTTTTTTGCTGGATGTATACCTAATGATTTCAGTTTTGGAGATGCTAATATAGAAGTTTTGTGGAGTTTTTTGTTTCAAATCCCCCTTGTCTGTCGTTTATTTCTAGGAAGGTAATTGAATTCTGCCCATTAACCTTGTACCTTTTCAACTTGTCAAAACCTCTCAGTAGTTCCCAAAGGTTTTTGTTGATTCTTTCTGGTTTCTTATGTATATATTTTCATGCTATCTGGGAACAAAGGCAGTTTACTCTTTCCTAATCATATACCATTTATTTTCATTTTCTTTATGAATTTTTCTAGGACTTCTAATAAGATATCAGAAAGAAGCACTTAAAGGAATTTTCTCGTATGGTTTCTTATCTTAATGATAAATCTATATTTCTACCCTAAAGTATACATTTAATGTGGTTTTATAAAAGTTTTCTTTACTTGCTGTGCTCTCTATGCCCACTTTACAAAGTGTTATTAGATAAATGGGAGTAGTATTTATACATTAATATGAACGGGTAATTTTTATTCTTTCAGCCTGATAATGTTATGGATTACATTAATTGTTTTCAAATGGTGAACTAGCCTTGTATGCCTGAAATTAAATAAATCATGCCTAGTTCCTATTACATATTATTGAATACAGTTTTGCTAACCTCTTGTTGAGAAATTTTGTGTGCATATTTATAAGATATGCACTGTATTTTTCTTTTTGAAAGTATGTTTTTATTTAGTTTTGGGATGTGAATAATGCTGATTTCTCATAATCAAAATAGTTTCAATTCCATTTTCTGGGAAAGATTGTAGGGAATTGAGGTAATTTTTTCATAAATATTTCACAAAATTAATCAGTAAACCTGTCTGGACTTGGTGCTTTAGATTACAGACTTATTAGACAGCATAGTTTTCCTTGTTTAAGTTTTTGTAGATCATATCCTTCAAGGAATTATCTATTTCCTCTAAGTTATCAAATTGGTAAACCAAAAGTTGTTCAAAATCCTTATATCTAAGAGATTCGTAATGCAGTCCCTTGGTCATTTATGGTATTAATAGTATTTTGTGTTGTAGTGCATGTTCTTTCTCCCAGCCCCAAGTTCCCATAATAAGACTCTGAGACTCAAATATTTTTACAAACACCTTGGCCATAAGCTTTGGCTCGTTCTCTGATTAGCTCATAACTTAATATACCATTTATTCTAATCTAAGTTCTGTCACATGGCAAATTACCTCTGCTCAGCCTTCATAAGTGTATCCTCACATCTTCCTTGGCAACTTCTCCTGTGCCTCATCCTATCCCAGAATCCTTTCTCTTACTGGATGTCCCATCTTCTAATCTACCCTTTCCTATAGGCCATAGGTACTTTCTATTGACAGGCAATAAAAAGTATCCATATAGTATACAAGATATTCTTTCTACAATTTTGTCTTCTCTTTTTCTTGTTTGTAAGGAATCTATCAATTTATTGATGTTTTCAAGTAGGCATTTTTGGTTTCATTGATTTTTCTCTATAAGCTTTCGATTTTTCAATTTCATTGATTTAAACTCTATTTCCTTCACTACATTTTGATTTTTTTAAACATTTATTTATTACTTCAAGTTACATCTCCATTAACCATCCCCACCCTCCACCCCCTCATGGTCCCACCCTGCCAACCTCTATCCCCTCTCCCACCCATCCCACCCCTCCCCCCGTGTGGGGTCCTCCCTGTGTGTATCAGCCCCCTTAGTTCATTAGTCACATGAGGTCTAAGAGCTTCCTTTTGCACAGGAAGCATACTTGGCAGTTTCACTTGGGTGGAGTGCCCCACTAAAGGTAACCAAGTCCATGCTACTGTTCTTTTGGGACTATTGATTGTTGGACACTTATCCTGTACTATATGGCTAAAATCCAGTTATAAGTGAATACATGCCATGTGTATCTTTCTGAGTCTGAGTTAGCTCACTCATGATGAGTTTTTCCAGCTTCATCCATTTGGTTGCAAATTACATGATTTCTTTGTTTCTGATAGCTGAGTTATACACTTTTGATTGAATTTGCTCTTCTTTCTAATTTTTGTAAGGTTCTTAGATTATTGATTTAAAATCTCCTTATATT
>CAJQZJ010032097.1:12620580-12638279 GCA_907164525.1 Lophiomys imhausi
AATTTTTGTAAGGTTCTTAGATTATTGATTTAAAATCTCCTTATATTCTCACAAGCATTTAATGTCATCAGTTTCTTTCTAAGTATCACTGGAGCTATATCCCACAGTCTATTTTTTCATTTTGTTTCATTTAGTTCAAGTAGTTGAACTGTTTCTTCGAGTTTCTCTTGGTTTTCATGTGTTACTTGGAGTATGTTGTTTAATCTTTATATATTTTAAGATTTCCCCCATCAACTCTTTTTTAATGACTCTTATATCAGTTCTATTATTGTCTGAGAACAGATATTGAGTGATTTCTAAATGCAAAACAAAACAAAATAAAAACTAAACCAAAAAAAACCCAAAAAACAACACGTTGAGGTGTTTTATGGCCCACAGTGTGATTTCTCTTGTTGAAAGTTCCTTGTATACTCAATGAGTATATTTATTCTGATGCTTTTGAACAAAATATACTATAGTTGCCAATTATATCCAGTTGATTAAAGTTGGTGTTAGATTTGACTGTATTATCTGCCTTTTAGATTCATCCATTTTTGATACAGGGAAGTTGAACTGTCAAGCTACAGGGAAATTGATTCTCATATCTCTCTTTAGAGTTCTATATGATGAAGTTAATTTCTGTATTTCTTCCTGAAATTCTATTTATTTGGCTTCATATATTTTGTATAATCATTATATGCATGCTCATTAAATATTTTTATGCTGTTTAAATTGACATAGGTCTTGTAATTCTCTTATTCTCCTGATCATTTATTTTTCCTGAAGTCTATCTGAAATTTAGAGTTAGCACTTGCTTTCCTTTTTATTGATTCTGTGTGAGTTTTATATCATGTACCCCAGTCCTGATCATTTTCCTGTCCTCTCAAATCTACCCTTTGCCCTTGAAACCTCTTTCCCCCAAATAAAACACACACACACACAAAAGCCTAGAAAACATCTCATTGTTGAAGCTCTAGTGTGTCACCGTGTGTCTCACAGCATCTTTCTGTCCACACATTTTCACTTGCAAATGTTCTTTGCAATGAGTCATAGGACTGGTTCAAGATCTCTGACTTCTGTTACACCATCAATAATGGATTCTCAATAGGGCTCCTCCTGGTCACCATCCTGTTCTTGCCCTGTGTCATGGAGATCCTACAGCTTGGGATCAGCAGGACTGTCCCTTTCACATGTCCCAACCATTTGCAGATGATATATATTTTGGGGTGAGCACAACTCAGAGCCCTAGATCTGGGCCTGGGTAGAAGCTGAGCTGGTCAGCCCTCACCACCAGAGTGGGCTTTCTGGCACTGCTCCTGTTAGGCCACTCAATGGTGCCATTGGCAGGAGGTATGGTCAGCTTCAACTGCCCTCATGTCCTCAGAGCTGACTTACCTGCACCCTCAGCTCCACAGTCAGCTCCACTGTGCTGCCTAGTCAAGGCTTGGCCCCACTCCCCATAGCCAGTATGGGGTAGAGCCAACTCACCCACTCTCATGACCCTGGGATCAGTTCTCTGAACTACCTCAGGTGGTAAGGGGTTAGGAGGCAGAGGGAACTCCCCTCCTCCACTTCCCCAGCCTGCCCAGGCCACATCTCAGCAGAGAAGTGGCAGTCAATACTACCTCTCAAACATTCTTGGGGCTAGCTCACCTGCACCCCATCAGAATCAGCTCTGCTGTGCTGTACAGGAAGGAACAGTGCCGGCTCTCCTGAGTGGTGCAGCTGGTGAAGAGCAGCAATAGCTCTCCCATGCTCATGATCCTGTGGGCAACTTTCCTGACTGTTGGGAGTGTCAAGGGGTAGGATCACCTTTGCACCCATGCCACCCTACTGCAGAGGACCTAGGGCTGGGTCATCCACACCTCCGTCACCAGGGCCAGCTCCACTGTGATGTTTGGGTGAGGTGCAGGGCCCTCTCTCCCAACTGCTACTGCTGGTGAAATATGGGGCCAGCTCTCCAGAATATAGCAGCCAGTGAGGGGTAGGGTCAGTTCTGCACAGCCCCTGGATATCCACGTGATACCCTGCCATTGTCCTGACTAGGGACCTCACTATGTTCTCTAGAGGTAATGAGCCTTGGATATCAACAGTGGCCCCTGCCACTGCATAGCCAGGGACCCAGACATGGTCCTCAGCAGCAGCTCCAGCTGGGATGTCAGCCTCACAGGGGACAGGACTGACTACTCACAACAGGCTATATTCCTCTCCACTCTCAAGTCTCCAGGTCCATCTTTCTTCATAATGCTCAAGTTGCTCCACATCTCCTCCTCTCACATCTGACCACCACATACTTACACATTGTGGTGGCTCCTGCTGCAGGCTGGCTCATGGTTGGTGGGCCCATCTCTCCATGGAGTGGTGGCAAGCGGGTGTTTACAGCCCGCCTCTGCTGAGCATTGTAGGGCAGGTCTGTGGGTGGCATGGCGGAATGTAGGTCTGTCTGCCTTCTTTCTCCTGCGCTGTGCTGCCTGGAATTGTTTTGATTTTTATGTGCCCTAGATGTAAAGCTGCTTTCGCCATTAAGCCAGGCATCAAGTTAGGATGAAGAAAGGACTGCCATCTGCTCTGCCCCTGACTGATATCAGAACAACACCACCACCAAGGTGTCTCTTTGTCCATTGCCAAGGGGTAAACACTTGCTTTCTTTAAATAGTTTTATTATGGTATCTTTCTCCATTCCTTTATTATCTATCATCAATCTATCTATCTATCTATCATCTATATCTTTATATTTAAGATAGATTTATTATAGATTATGAGTAGTTGAATGTTGTTTTTAATCCACCATGATATTATATTAATATTATTTATTTTTGTTAAATAACTTTATTTACCATAAATAATATACAATTAATTGAAATTAACATTAATAAGTAAGAACATATTAATAGAAAGAATATTCATACATTATAAATATCAAAATACTATAAAATGTATGATATTTAAACTTAACTTCTTATGATTAGTGGTATGTTTGGATTAATATCTACCAGGTTCATTATTGTCTTTTTTTTTTTTTTTTTGAGACAGGGTTTCTCTGTGTATCCTTGGCTGTTCTGGACTCACTTTGTAGACCAGGCTGGCCTTGAACTCACAGAGATCCACCTACCTCTGCCTCCCAAGAGCTGAGCTTAAAAGTGTGCACCAGGTCCTTTGGAAGAGCAGCCAGTGCTCTTAACTGCTGAGCCATCTCTCCAGCCCCATTATTGTCTTTCTTTATTGCTTGTTTTTTTTTTTGCTCTTGTTTTATATTCTTTTTACTTCCTTTTGTAGTTTTTACTGAGCATTTTATGACTCCATTTCTCTCTTTCCTTAGACAATTAATTTTAGTTTTCAAAGCTGTTTTTGTTATTTGGCCTAGACGTCCCAATGTACGTTTGCTGTCAGTAAAAATCCACTTCAACTATTAGAGGAGTCCTAACACCTTTCTCTTGCCCCTCATGTGACTATTTCTATTAACTTCACTTACACAGAAGTTCCTATCATTGCATGTGTTGTTGCCATTGCTCTGGAGTTTTTGTTTTCTTAGATCAAGTTAGAATAATGGGCAGTGATTGCTGCTCTTCAGAGGAGCTCAGTACCCACATCATTTAGCTCATGGCCTGTAGCATCAGCTCCGGGGGGGGTCTCTGCAGGTACCCTCACAGATGTGACCTACACTCACAGAAACACACTCAAGTACATATAAGTGAAAGCTTTTAAAAATAAATACTAAAATAAGAATGAAAGTTTCTATTTTACTTGTAATGTTTCTTCTCTGACAGTCTTCAGTAAGCTCATGAACTACGTTGCTGTTTTCTCCCTTTAATGCAGGCCTACTTGCACACGTTTCCAGAGTTCAGGGTTTTTTTGTTTTTTGATTTGTTTTGTTTTCCTGAGCAAGCAAGTCCTTTCACATTTTTCCTTTTCAATTTATGAATTTAAATTTTTCAATTTAATGGTGGTCTTGGGTAGGAGTTTGAGAGTGTGTAGCCTGGGCTGACCTCACACTCACAGTAGAGCTCAGGCTCACTTCAAGCTACAGTCCTTCTGCCTCAGCCTCCCAAATGCTGAAATTACATGTATGGCTCTTCCTCACTTTTAATGAGTAATTATATATATGCATATATACATACATACATGTGTGTGTGCGTGCGTGTGTGTATAGAAGAATTCAAAGTTGGTGATCTTAGATTCTTGTCTTGTTTTCTGTAGTTTCTCACAATTTAAATAACATTCTTATATTTATTCTTCCATAGAAAGTGTTTTCCCCCTTCGCTTCCTTCCAAGGATTTTTTTTCTTTGTCCTCAATCTTCTGCTATTGGAACACCATATTTCTTTTTTTTTTAAATACTTTATTTTTTTTTCTTCAAGTTACATCTCAGTAACAAACCCCTCCCTATTCCCCCTTCCTATCCTGCCCTTCCACCCTCTTCCCCCCAGAAGTTTCCCCTTTCAGTCCAACAGATGAGAACACCATATCTCTAAACATAGTATTTGTGCTTTTTTGACTTGTTCTGCCTGTTTTTTTCTGCCTCTGGTTCTGTGTTTTCACATCTGTTGTTATTTTTTTGGATTTTTTTTTTTTGAGATAGGGTTTCTCTGTGTATCCTTAATTGTCTTGGATTCACTTTGTAGATCAGGCTAGCTTTGAACTCACAGAGATCCACCTGCCTTTACCTCCCGAATACTGGGATTAAAGGCATTTGCCATCACTCCAGGCAATTACAGACAGCTGTGGACTGCCATGTGGGTGCTGGGATTCGAACCTGGGTTCTTTGGAAGAGCAGCTAGTGCTCTTAACTTCTAAGCCAGCTCTCCAGCCCCAATTTGTGGACATTTTAATCATTGTTGTCTCAAATGTTGCTTCTGTCCCCAACTTTTCCTGCTCTTCTCCTGGAATCATATGACATATCGACTCTGCCTTTTTAAAAATAATTCTTGAATACCCTATTCCACATTTCTTTTTACTATTTTTTCTAAGTTTTCTAAATTCTTATTGTCATATTCTTTTTTTTTTAAAGATTTATTTATTATGTATACAGAGTTCTGTCTGCAGGTATATCTGCAGGCCAGAAGAGGGCACCAGATTTCATTATGGATGGTTGTGAGCCACCATGTGGTTGCTGAGAATTGAACTCATGACCTCTGGAAGAGCAGCCAGTGCTCTTAACCGCTGAGCCATCTCTCCAGCCCTTATTGTCATATTCTTAATAGCAGAGATGCTTTCTTTGGCCACTTGTAATCTTCTGGTAAGATCATCAAAGTAGTTCTTCATTTCTGATGTGTTTACTGAAAAAAAAACTCTAGCATTTCTTTTTATTCTTTTTTTGACAATTTCCATCTCTTTTTACTTCACCCATCTGTCCATACATGTTGTCTTATTCCATTATATATCTTGGAGTATTAATTGAGGTCTGATAATTCCATGTGAGGTTCTAGTTCTAATGTATTTTTCAGTTCTCTGAATTGATTTTGCCCTCTGAGTGACTTTTTGTTAAGAGGTAGAGTTGAAGCTGCAGTAAGTGGATTTTAGTACAGTGGTGTGTGGAGGAAATTTGTTCTATAGTCCTGTGATGAGAATTTTTAGTGAGCCTGTACCTCTATGCTGTGAAATTTACAGGCACATCTGCTTTTCCATTTATTCATCCCTATCAGTGATTCAGGAAGACAAATTGAGGGTAGATTATTTTCCCCTCTGGAAGGCTGGAGGGGACTGCGTTAGGTATATCCATCTATTCTCCTATTAGTTAGGCTCTAACCCAGCAGGGTGGGCATGACAAGAGGGAGAGAATGCCTTACTATTTTAAAATGAGTTCTTAGCACACCAGAAAACTATAGAGATTGTTCTCTGATCTCCATTGTGAGAACCTCATGTTATGTCTGGATATAAGACAAGTGTGAGGTTCCCTCTGTGGTAGAATTCACCAGTTTTTATCTTTCAAGTTTATACACTAAGAAACCCCCAAATCTGTTAACTACAATACAGGTTTCTCTACAGTGATTCCCATGGAACTGATTTTCAGTTCTCATAAACTATTTTTTTGTAAATTATAATTTTCTGCACCCTCCTGTCTGTTTCTCCAATTGGTATGTTTGGAATTATAAGGGTGAGGGATGATCTCTCTTCTGATGAATCTAAAATTTATTACTTTCTCAGTTCATACAGCTTTTTATCAATTTTTTGTTTGGATGGAGTAACAACTTTTAAGTACCTCTCATGACCAACTGTAGACTAGAATCACTCCTTTATTTTTAACCCATCTGTGCCTTTATCCTTAAAGTATATCTCTTGTAAATAGAACACACTAGGTTTTACCTTTTTTAAAAAATTAACTCTGTAATCTCTGTGTTTTAATTCAAGGGTGTAGTCCATGAACATTTAATGTAATTATTGATATGGTTGACTTTACCTAGTATCTTGCTACTTTTTATCTATTTGGCCTCTCGTTCATTGTTTCTTGCATCCTTTTTTCCTTCTTTTATGTTACCCCATTCCATTGTGCCCAAAAACTTCCTAGTTATATTGTCTCATATTCTGCTTTCAATGACTCCTGTAGTGATTGAAAGATACATCCTTCAATTATCTCAGTGTATCTTGAATTGGTGCCATATCATCTCACATATCGTAATTTCTCTGTTTAACTCTATTGTCCTTTGTGCTGTTGTTGTACATTTCATTTTTGTATCTTTTAAATTCTATAACACATTGCCTTTGTTATTGTTTTGAGCATCTAATAGATTGTTCCCTAAATTTAAGAAAGGAAAGAAAAAGATTATTTATACCTTTGTTATTTATAGTGTCTTTTAGTTCTTTTTGTTGATCTGGAGTCATACCTGACATTATTTTCCTAAATCTAAGAAACTTACCCTAAAAATTCTTGAAGTATGGGTTTGCACACTGCCAATTTCCTCACCTTTCTTCCATATTTTTGAAATACCTTAATTTCATCCCATATGCCAAAGGATACAGAGTTCTAAATTAACAAATATCTTTTCTGGCATCAACTAATAGGTGTTACTCCATTGTTTTCTTGCTTCAGATTTTAACTTAGAAATTAGTTACCATTCTTCTTAGGATTTTCCATCTGTGATATTCTTTCCTTTGATGAAGAGCTATCTCCTTACTTTGATTGTGACAAGTCTAAACACTTTTTTTTCTTTGAATTTTGAGATGTATTAAGCTTCTTGGATGTAGGGTTGATGTTTTCAATCAAATTAAAAATAACTCTTTGCCAAGATTTCACTGGTATTTTAAAATGCCTTCCCTCTTTGACACTCTATTATATATATATATATATATCACCTGATACTGTCCTGAACTCATTGAAATACTTCGTTTCTTTAAAATCAGTCTTCTCTCAACATATCAGAATAGCCATTGGCATATATTCAGGCTAACTAATTAGTTCTTTTGTAGTATTTAATCTTTGCTAAACTTATTCAGTCATTGTTTAAAACACAAATAATGTGTCCTTCAGTTCAACTCCCATTTGGTTCTTTAGACTCACTAATTCTCCCTAAATCCCACCACTCCACCTCTATTTTTTCATATATTCATTGGTATACTCTTATTAAAGTTCATTAATTCCAACAATGAGATGTTTTTGGGTCTTCCTCTATTAACCTTTTCTGCTCTATGTTTCACACCCAGTGATTTCTGATTGAATAAGTGGAATTATGAATGAGAAGTTTTCGATACTCTAAGTTTGTTGTATTTCTCTGAACTAGCTCCACCCAGGCAGAGAAATCATTAGAAAGTACCTTGACTTCTAAAGAATCTTGGACTGTTGTCTCTTTAGAGCAGGTATACTTACTTTAGTTTTGATTTTAGGTCAAGAGCATAGTCAGTAGTCCTTAAATCTGATCTGTTTTCATAAATCATGACCATTCCTGGGTTTTAGCACAAAGCTCTGGCATTTATGAGTTGATTTAATTTGGAATCTAATTGCTGTTTCAGGGGAAATAGACAGCTTCTGAGTTTTTCCCTGTGCTTTCTATCTGCCAATTATTACTTTTTATTGGGAACCTTAGTCTTTTTTCCCACAAATACAGTTCAGAATTCAACTAAGAACGGACAGATAGATAGCTTAAATATTTTGGTAATCATAGCTTAGCCAAGTTGATGCATTGTATTAACAATCATACCTACTTTGACTAGTAGTTAAAATTTTAAAATACTTGTAAAAAATATTTTAAACCTTAATGATCATAATAATTATATTTCCCCCTTAATCATCTCCCCCTGGCCTCCAGAGATAATTGTTATATATATATAATTTATTTATATTATTTATTAATATTTATTTGTTAATTAAATACAATTATTTATTTTATTATTACTTATTAATATTTATTTATTTCATTGATTTGTTTTTGTCACTTCAACTTGACTGCATGCCTCCTGAGACTAGAAATCTTTATTATTGTAACGTGATACATGGAACCTAGTGGTAGGTGGTAAATACACACTGGGAAGATGGTAACCGTTGGCTTCTCTTCCTATGATATCCTGTGGCTAACTTTAATAATGTTGGAAGGTGCTATGTAGGCTGCTGAAGGAGAAAATGCATCAGCAGTGATTACCAGCTATAGAACTTAAGAACTACAGTGACAATGCTCTAGGCAAAATGTACCTACTGCTTCAATATTATCATGACTGTTAGGGTGTCAACTAACCATAATCTCTGATGTAATTCAAGAGTCCCTCTCACTTTGCAGAGGGGATTTCAAGTCTAATACAGTAAACCCAGTTAAAACTTCACAGCTGAGGAGGGTTGTCAGTTCTCAAAGGGAATAAATTACTGTTGCTTATCTAATTTGATATGATACTAAACTGACTTCTAATCACCTAGGTTTATACTCAAAGACAAATGCTACCCTCAGCCTAATCTTAAGCTTTCTTTACAATAAATGGCAGCCAGTGCAGAAACTCTTGGCTGCTCAAGGTACTGAGAAAAGGGGAAATCTGAGTGCTCAGCCATAAACAGGACATTTATACCATCCCCTTTAAGGCTCAGGAGGTATTGCAGAATAAGGGGAGAAAGAATATAAAAGCCAGAAGATAAGGCAGTGGAACACTATCTTCTGGGCATGATACAGACATTGCAACCATGCACTCACAGAATCTGCTGGTGCTTGTACAAATCTGGGCCTGCCAATAGCCAGTCATGGGTGGGGATGAGGCTCATGAAGTTCTATTCTATTGAAGACAATAATTTATTGAATTATTGTCTACTGATGAGTTCTAGGGAAAGGAGTCATTGTTTTGAGATATATACCCACTTCTATGCCCACCCTGATCCATTGGATAATTTTATACCTGTCTTAGCCAATGCTATGAAGAGACACCATGACCAAGGCAATTCTGATAAAAGACAAGATTTAATTTGGGTCTTGGTTACACTTTTAGAGGATTAGTTCTTGATCATCATGGCAGAAAGTGTGGTGGCTGACAGATAAGGAGGTGTGGTGCTGAAAAAGTAGAAAAAAGCTTTACATCCTGAACTGCAGATATCAGGCAGAGAGAGAGAGAGAGAGAGAGAGAGAGAGAGAAACTGTACCTCTGTACCTCACTTGGTCCTTTGAAGCCAAAGTACACCCCAGTGACATACATCCTTGAACAAGGCCCCAGCTCCTAATCCTTCCCAAACAGTTCCACTAACTGTTTGGATCAAGCATTCACAGATATGAGCCTATAAAGGCCATTCTCATTCACACTGCCACAATATACATGGTCACAAAAATGGCCCTGATTAAACTCAGTGGGTCACAAAACAAAATGAAAAGTTTTGAACATGGAAAAGGTACTTGTAGTACTATGTAATTCAAAAGCATTGCATAGGTGTATGAAATTGTCAAAGAACAAATTTAATTAAGAAAATAAACAATCTACCTTTACTTTCATGGAAGACGTTTTTGCATATATTTGAAGACATTCAATTTTAAAAATTGAAGGAAAAAAAAAAAGGGACTGGGGGAATGGCTCAATGGTTTAGAACATTTGCTGCTCTTGCAGAGGACCTGGGTTTAGTTCCCAGAACCCATGGGCTGGCTCACAACTGAATGTTAACTCCAGTTCCTGGGGATCTAATGCCCTCTCTGACTTCCACAGGCTCTTCATACACCAGATTCTGTAAAAAGAAATATGGCTAATTAAAATGATTAACACCTCCCCAATAAGATGCACATGTATACAATGTATACATGCAGCCAATACACTTAGACACATAAAAAACAAATAACTATTTTAAAAATTAAAACAAATAAGAATACTTACGATTTTTCTTCTATTTTTTTGTGTTCAACATTAACTATAAAGTGATGACATAAAAGTATTTTAACATTTAAATTATTATTGCAATCTGAAATCATTTTAGTTGTAAAACTAGGCAGGCACAGTTGTCCATATTCCAGTCTCAACAACAAGGCTTGCAGTACCATATTTCCTTTCTTATTCAAATCCGCTGCTTCCTAGAAATCTAAACAAAGTTACTTTTTCCTTTATCTTCTTAAAACTATTGTCACTTTTGTCTTTTAATCTTTTAAACAAATAGCTTAAACTTTGAGACAATAGAGGGTATTAAAAACCGGGGAGCACTGTGGAGAAAATGTCAGTCATCTGTAGAGCCCATGGGGGTTGTGCTTTGTGCTGGCTGGTCCCTAGTGTACAGAGCGGTACATATCTTAGTCCACTTCAGATTACTCTGAAACTATGTTCCAATCCAGCATTGCCACAAATCAACAATGCATCTTTTGTAGAACAAAGTTTCCCTTTACTGTCCCTGCTTGAGATAATAAGATCTAACATTTTACAGGGAACCGCCGGAGGGTTCTCCTCCACATTTTAACGATGGCTTGCTTCATATGATTTATCTGTAATTAAACATATTCTATGTAACTAAAGAACAGACTCTGACAGAGATTATGGCTTTGGTGTGAAAGCCAGAGAGAACTGTTTCCAGGGCAATTATTTCAGAGCTGACTTTCTTACTCTCATTTTTGCTAGGTTTTCCAATAAACTTTGGGATCCTGCTTTATTTCTTTGTTTCTTGATATTAAAATTTTTTCCAGAGGAACAGCCGATTTTAAAAGTCTTTGAAAAGGGATATGCATATATTTAAAAATATGTCTTTTACAGGAAATTTTAAATTGACTGGATGTAATGAAATGGACTAGCTTAATATCTGCCATAAAATTCAGTTAACCTCAAAGTCACTAAATCCACTGTCTAAGAGGAGTTAGCATAATCCTATGTAAAAATTGTGTTTTACACCTCATTAGATTCCACAGATCTCAATCTTTGTCATATATATGCTACAGATGAGCTCAATCAGGATTTATATTTGAGGTGGTCTCAGCTTTATATCCCTTAGCTTCCGGAATGTCTTTATAATTACTTGCCTCCTCATAGATTAAGAATCATTGTTCATTGAAGAGATTAAACATTACTTTTGAGAAGATTAGATTCTCTCAAAGAGAAATACTGGACTGATTAAAAATGAAAGCTTATATACCCCGCCTGCAATGCAATCCTGCGTGCAGAGGAGTGAGGTCTGGAGAGAGGAACTTAATGAATGTGCCCCAAACGGCGTGTTCCTGTATTCTATCATATTGGGAAATAGAAATTACACGCATTTTAACACTGATATCAAATTTTAGAGAGTTTGAGACTAATTTAGAAGGAAGCTTGGTTTACTTCTACATTGGGTTTTGCTAATTCAGAATCTTAGACCTGAGAGGATCCAGCTTCCCCAGGATGTACCACAACCAGAGCAGTCTGTTCTCGGTATTGCAGTATCCTGGTTACCATGCACCTTGGTTGTCTCACAGACTAGAAACTTAATACGTAAACCCTCTCTATGTATTCATTTGTTATATTTCTTTATATATTGTATAGTATTTAGGAGTGGCTGTCTTGTCCTTATATGTGTGTAACATATCCAAATGCAGAATTCGAAGATTGACAGGTTAGCTCACCTATGTCTTCAACTCAGATCTGTGCTACTTAAAAAATAATCTAATGAGATAAAATTCTTGGGTTCAAATTTCTAAGAGTGAGAGGAATCTAATTATCATACCATATTTATTCCCACGACCCCTTTGGAATCTATTTTTTCCATTCTTGCCATCCTCAACCTCAGCTCCAGGAAAAAAAGAAATATTTTGAACTGTGGAGATGTATATTAGAGACAGTCTAGGATCTACCAATGTAAATTTTCATCCCCCCCCCCCCCCCCCATAGCAGCAAAATTCATGATTTGTGTCTGGGAACATGGCTACTCAGAACAAAGACTCTCTCCCCAGCCTCATTTGCGTTTAAGTGTGAAAGCACTTGAATCCTTCCTTCAAAAGACTTCGCTGATGGTACTGGAACTGGAAATAGATCTTGGCAGTAGAGTGCTTTTCTCAAGTGCGCATGATCCTGGGTTCAATACCCAGCACTGCCAGAAGGAAAGAGGCTGGTGTGTGTGTTGGCATGGACCTCTTTCTCTGCTGTGACTATCTTTCCTTAAAATTTAATTTTTTGAGAATTTTGTACATGTATACAGTGAAATAATGATCCTATTCACCTCTCATTTCCCTACTCCAACTTCCCCTGGATCCTCATCATGTCCCCTCCCACCTCATGTCTTTTTCTTTTGTTTTATGACACAGTAAGCCCAATTAGTGTTGCCCATCTGTGTATGGGTATGGGGCCATCCACTGGAACATGGGAAACCTACCCGGCTGCACTCCCAAAGAAGAGTAGTTCTCACTTCTCCAGCAGCTATCAACTGCTGAAGATTTCTCAGTTAGAAGTGGAACCTTGGGAGTTCCTCCTCATCCCCCATCAATGCCAGAATTTTGGCTGGCTTGATCTTGTATAGGTCTTGTGTAGGTAACTATAGATACTGTTAATTGTTAAGTGTGGTAACCATGTCATATTCAGGAACAGCATTTTGTAGCACTTTTTCTCATCTTTCAGCTCTTTCATTCTTATTTCTTCATTGTCCATGATGTTCCCTGAGCCCTGTAGGAGGCAGGAGACTGACAAAGATGTCCCACTTAGAGCTGAATGTGTGTAGTCACTTATTCTCAGCACCTGGAGAAGTTGATCCTTTGTATTGACTTCTGTCACTTCAGAAAGGAACTATTATAGCCAAGCTATTATATTATAGAGATCATTACTGATCTATGTGCATAAATATAAATATTTAGAAGGCTAACTTGACAAGTGACCATTTAGCAGAATGACAATAGTGAGTTCTACCCTAGGGCCTACGACCTTCTCAGTCATGGGCTTTTAGTCATGTTTACAGTACTATGCATGAATTCCTATGTGGAATAGATCTCATATCTAATGAGAAAGCAGTTGATTATCTCGTAACAATCATACCACTGTTGTACCAGTAGACACATCTAGCCTGCCACATCTGTTATGTAACATGCAGGGTCTAGCACTGAGTAAACCCATTAATATCTATTCCCCCCTGGAAGCTTGCCTACTACCTTCTAAGAAAGGTAGCCAAAGAGGAGGAAGTTACTGGTTTGCTCAAGATAGTTTATCTATGTCCCGAATCCCAAATGAATGGTGTCTCCAGCAGTAAGTTCTTACCATGTAGCTTTGTGGGTAGAGAGAAGTATTGCCAGTAGCCTCTGTTGTTTGGGAGACTTCTAGGGCCTCCCTGGCCAATAATTCATGGCAACATATCCCATTTCTGGTACTATGATATTTTGTTTAGTAACCAATGTCCTCAAAGAAGAGCACTGTCCACCTATGAAGATAGATGAGCATTCAAACTTTTTAAAAATTATAGTTTGAAATCGGCTTACCAATTAGTAGGTTTCCATAAAACTTTTTCATATACCCTTAGCTTGGTTTAACCTACCCCTGTCTCCTGCTGTCCCCTATTCCCTTGTCCTAACCCTGCTTATTCCTTTAATACCCAGTTTATATTTAAATTTTATTTTTATGTATAGTATGGATGGATGTGGATGCACATGTGTATGGAGTCCAAAGGTCAATGTTATGTACCTTCCTCCATTTCTTTCCACCTTATTTTTTGAGACAGTGTTACTGAGCCCAGAGCATACCAGTTAAATAGATTGGATGGTCAGCAAGTGCGAGGTATCTGCCTATACAATCACTAGAACTGTAGACAATATGACACTGTGCACAGATTTTACATGGGTTCTGGGGATCTGAACTTGTGTCCTGATGCTTGAACAACAGACCTTTGACTGACTGACTCCTCTACCTATTCCATATTCTTTATTATCTGATAGCTCAGAAGCAGATATGATGGCTAAAGCTGAGCAGCTTAAAACAAACAAAAACAGAACCTTGATGGATATATTTGTTTCTCAGTTGATCCTGTCTTCGGGATACCTACTTTTAGAATTCTATATAAAGAAAAAAAAATCAATGTATATTTTGTTTCAACCACTGTTTTGTGGATGTCTATTATTTGTAATCAAACCTGATACAAACAAGTATATTTGGTGTTTGTCAACTGTAGTAGTAAACTACAGTTCCAAGTTGTCGTTCACAGGCCATATGCTCTAGGCTCAGTAGCCAGCTGATAAACCTTTAAGAAGGTTATTTAGTCTTGGGGACTCTGACCTGATCAGTGTGTTATAGTCTACTGGTGGGCTTATAGTTTTGTGCTTTGGAGACTAAGATCTGTTGCTTACTTGGACAAAATGTGTTACTGGAATCATACTCTAGAAGTTTACCCCATTTTCTCTGTCTCTCCACCTCTCTCCTTCCTGGTCCTCATGACGCATAAGTTAGGCAGGTGTGCTCTTAGTATTCATTGTCCATCATGATATTCAGTCTTGTCTTCAGGTCCACAGAGAGAGGGCCATGAAGCCATGGTATAACATCTCTGAAACAGGGAGCCTCTCCTGCTTGGATATTATGAGCATCTGAGGGTTGAGTTTGAAAGCATTTTGTCATAGCAACAGAAAGCAGACTAATGTATCACATCTCTTGGGAACATTTTTTTTTCCAAAGGCATTAATTGTAACAGCTATGTAAGTCAATCAGCACAGCATATAACTGAAAAGCAAAGAAATGCTAGAAACACTAATCTTTTTAATTTTTATGCTTCAAAAAGATAATTTTACATCCTGTACACCAAATGTATTTATATGAGAATTTTCATCTTTTAAAATAACCTTGGATCACATTGGTAGAAATGTTCATTATGCACTAAGAATACCTCTACACAGCTCTGTGTCCAACTATTTTCTGTCTGTAATTCTATTTAAGTATCAAATAGCATGCATTAACTGTTATAGGAACAATCAAATTGAAGACCTTAAGACTATGAGGAGAGACTGACAAGGTGAGAGCAGGAAGGCAGGAGCTGGGTATGGAGCTGCCAGAATGTGTTTAACCAGTTTTTCCAACTACTGAAGATGTACCTCCTTTTCCTCTCTTCCTTTAGCTTTTTCTAGTTTTTAGTTGTTAGACAGTTTCATCGTGGATATAATGAATTTTAGTTATTTTTACTCTTCTCTCACCTCCCTCCCTCACCTGTAAAACCTTTCTTCCCCCCAAAAGTCTCCCTCATGCTCTCATCTTCTTTTTGTGTGACTCACTGAATTTAACTAGAGTTTCTTGTGTGAGCAAAGGTAAGAGGTTTTGACTGGCTCATGGTCAACTATACCACTGGAAAAAATGACACCCATTCTGCCAACAACTACTAACTGCCAATAGTTCCTCAAGGAAGGTCCCTCACCAATTTGTGACAAAATGTGGATAGGCCCAGTCTTGTACCAACCTTATAAAAACAGCCAAAAGTGCAGTGAGTTCACGAGCGGAGTGGCTCTCTCTCACCCACTTGACACACTGCACATCTGACTTTAGAAGATATCTTTTCATTGCATACCTCCCATCCTCTGGCTCTCACATTCTTCTTATTCCTCCCTTTCATGGCATTCCCTGGCCCTTACACCTCCTCCTTTCTCTCAAAGCAAGAGCCCAGTGACTGTCCCAATTGATGAGACCTTATGAGTGATGTGGAATCCCTGGTTTCCTGTCAAAATTAAGTCAAAATTCTTAATTCCACATGCCCAGTCCTCTGACATTTGGTTACTATCTCTCTTCCATTTTCCCTCTGAAAAACATCCAACACAGAGCATGCCGTCCTCTGAATCCAGCTTCTCACCACTGTGGCTTTTGTGCATTTTGTTCGTGCATCCTGGGATGCTGTGCTTCCCTTTTCTCTCGGGGAAAATGCTCTGAAGGCAGAGCTCAAAAATTAGCTTGTCAGCAGATGCTCCCATCCCTCCCATGCTTGCTTCTTTCCTAGCTCATAAAACCTTCCGTCTCTGAGTGCTCTTGGCATTGGGCCTGTATCTATCTACTCTACAGTACTTGTCACATCTTCCTGTGATAGTGTCTCTGCTTTTACCTTCCCTCCCATTCCCTGCACTGTAGATATCTCAGGGGCTGAGGCATTCTCGTTCCTGTGCCCACAATGTGTCTTGTATTTATTGTTGTGGGACCCATGTCCACAGAACATGATACGGAACCTACTAAGAGAAACATAACACAGCAATCATGCCATTGACTATCACATTCCATAAATGATCTGAATCTGGGCAGAAAATACTTGAGGAATGCATCATAGGATCTGGAAATATTCTGGAGAACTAGTGACTTTTATTAGGGTAAAACATGACAAGCCAGGGGCCTTTAGGATACAGTACACACTAGCTCATCTACCCTAAATGATTTACTTTCAATGCAAACAGCATATAAGGGGAAATAGTTTGTGCTGGTTTGTATTGCATATATTTGTAATATCTCCCATCTAGAACTCATCTGTGTAGCTCAGTTCCTTCAACTCAAGCATGTGCCTTAGTCTGTTTTCTATTGCTGTGATAAGATACCATGACCAAAACAACTTGGTGAGGAAATGGTTTATTTGCTTGCTTACACTTTCCAATCCAATCACAGTTCCTCACTGGGGGAAAACAGAACAGAAACTCAAGATAGAAACCTGAGTGCCTGCCATGTTCTGGTTATCACTAGCTCCAGTCCTAGAATCATATTTAAACATAGGACCCGAAGCTCAGATTCTTTAGCCCTTTACCTTTCCCCAGCAGTCTTCTTGTTGGTAAGGCATGGATCTTCTCTTCTCCTGGTGAGCCAGACTTCTCTGTGAATTGAGTTTTAGCAAAGTGGGTCAGGCTCATAGCACAGCGTATTCCAGCAAATGATTTCAATTAGTATTAGTATTAGTACTAGTATCAATTCTAACTATCATTGGACCTCACTAATGTAAAACCCCAACATCCTTTCCCAGCCAAGGACTTTCTTCTATGGTTTCCACCTCTCCCATTGAGATGCTCTATTTTCACTCTCCAGCCAGCATCTCAGTTTCCTAATAGATTTATTATACTTTGCACAGAGGAACTTCAAATCTTATACTTGCACCATCTCAAATGTTTCCAGATATTCTTTGTATCTCCCAAAGCCACTAATGAATTCTAAGAAGTAAAAGTTGATCACCTCTAGTCTTCATCAGCAGGAAAAAAAAAAAAAACAGCCCAACCACTGAAATTCTAATTTAATTAAACTCTCTATGTAATTATACTCCGAATATAACTAAATTCCTCAGCAGAAATCCTCTACCAGCATGTAGAAGAGAAACAGATTTATATGAATATACAAATTAAACCCCAGAGGTCATGAAACACACACACACACACACACACACACACACACACACACACACACACA
>CAJQZJ010032097.1:12639880-12671895 GCA_907164525.1 Lophiomys imhausi
TGCTATGAACTTTCCTCGTAGCACAGCTTTCATTGTGTCCCATAGGTTTGGGTATGTTGTGTCTTTATTTTTGTTGGATTTTAAGAAGAAGTTATTTCTTCCCTGACCCAGTGGTCCTCTAGTAAAGAGTTGTTCAATTTCCATGTGAGTGTAGACTTTCTGTTGATTCTTTTGCTATTGAAGTCCAGCTTTATTCCATGGTGGTCTGATAAGATACAAGGGGTTATTTCAATTTTCTTGTATCTGTTGAGGCTAACTTTGTATCCAACTATATGGTTGATTTTGGAGAAGGTTCTGTGAGGTGCTGAGAAGAAGGTGTATTCTTTTGTGTTTGGGTGAAACGTTCTGTAGATATTTGTTAGGTCCATTTGATTCATGATCTCTGTTAGACTCATTATTTCTCTGTTTGGCTTCTGTCTTGATGATCTGTCCATCGTTGTGAGTGGGGTGTTGAAGTCTCCCACTATTAAAGTGTTTGGATCGATGTGCGATTTAAGTTTGAGAAGCATTTCTTTTATAAATGTAGGTGCCTTTGTATTTGGGGCATAGATGTTCAATATTGAGATGACCTCTTGGTGTATATTTCCTTTAATGAGTATGTAGTGCCCTTCTCTGTCTTTTTTTATTAACTTCAATTGGAAGTCTATTTTGTTTGATATTAGGGTGGCTACTCCAGCTTGTTTCCTGGGTCCATTTGCTTGCAAGACCTTTTCCCAGCCCTTTACTCTGAGGTAGTGTTTATCTTCAATAGTGAGATGTGTTTCTTGTATACAGCAAAAAGATGGGTCTTGTTTATGGATCCACTCTGTAAGTCTGTGTCTTTTTATTGGCAAGTTGAGTCCATTGATGTTGATGGATATTAGTGACCAGGGGTTGTTATTTCCCATTATTTTGGTATAGCTGGCTGTCTTGTGTTTCTCTTTTGTTCAGTTGCTGTGGAGGTTTCTATTTCCTCTGTTTTCTTGGGTGTAGTTATCTTCTCTGGGTTGGAATTTTCCTTCTAGGATCTTCTGTAGGGTTGAGTTTGTGAGGAGATATTGCTTGAATTTGATTTTGTCATGGAACATCTTGTTTTCTCCTTCTATGTTGATAGAGAGTTTTGCTAGGTATAGTAGTCTGGCTGGGCACCTATGTTCTCTCAGGGCTTGTAGGACATCTGTCCAGGCCCTTCTAGCTTTTAAAGTTTCTGAGGAGAAGTCAGATGTGATTCTGATGGGTCTGCCATTGTATGAGACTTGGCCTTTTTCTCTTACAGCTTTTTATATCCTTTCTCTGTTCTCTACATTTGGAGTTTCTATTATTATGTGGCGAGAGGAATTTCTTTTCTGATCTAATCTGTTTGATGTTCTGTAAGCCTCTTGGATTTTTACTAGCATCTCTTTCTTTAGGTTTTGGAAGTTTTCTTCTATGATTTTGTTGAAGATATTTCCTGGACCATGGAGTCGGGAGTCTTCTCTTTCCTCTATGCCTATAATTCTTAGGTTCCGTCTTTTCATTGAGTCCTTGATTTCTTGGATGTTGTGGGTGAGAGATTTTTTAGCCTTCTCATTTTCTTTGGATGTTGTACTGATTTCTTCCATCGAATCTTCCATGCCTGAGATCCTGTCTTCCATCTCTTGCATCCTATTTTTCATGCTCACATCCGTAGTTCCTGTTCTCTTCTCTTGATTCTCCATTTCCTCTTTTAACTCTGACTGTGTTTTCTTTATTGTTTCCATTTCTATTTTCATGTCTTGAATGGTAGTGTTTGTTTTGTACATTTCCTTCTCCAGTTTGCTTGTTTTTGGCTGGAGATCTTTCATTGCTTTATCCTTTTCCTGTTAAAGCTGGGTCACCTTGGCTTGGAGCTCTTTAATGATATTATTCGTTGTTTTGACTTGTAGAATTGTGGCTTCTTTGAATTCCTTCATAGTTTTAAGTTCTTCTTAAGGGACTTTATCACTTTCCATAATGTAGAATTGTCATCGTTTTCATGTGTTTCAGTTGTGGTGAGGTGGTTCAAGCTGGATGGAATAGCATTGCTTTCTTTTGTTGGAAACATTTTGCTCTGTTTTTTTTTTTTTTTTGTCTCTGGCCTCTAGCCATGAGGGTTTTTTTTTTCTGTCTTCTGGACTTGGGTCCAAAGGGGGCACTGTGGTGTAGGAGTTGCCTTACTCCACCCCTATAAGGAGAGTCATTCAGTCCCGCCTCCCAGGTGCGGCCCTAATTAATGCAGGTGGTGGAGCTGTGCACAAGTAAGCTCTGATTCCCCGCCGGAAGGGCCCTTACTAGTACAAAAGTTCGATATAGGACAGTTTCAAATATCTCACAGTTTGCCCGGGGTTGGTTCCTGTAGGGGGTAAATCTACAGTTCAGCACCAATAGCCTTGCGGCTCCTGAGGCTTGGAAGCTGGCCTGTGAGGTCACAGACTGGGATCTGAAGGTGCTTTGCAGTGGAGCTACTTCACTTCCAAGGGTCGCAACCTTTCCCAGATAATTGGATGGTCTGTGTGAGACCTGTGAGTGCCCAGCAGGGTGGGGATTATCTCTGTGTGGTTTCTGAATCTGCAGGCTGGGTATTAGGTTGGAACTTACAGGGTATTTCTCCTTTTGGGGGGATGGGTTATCCTGATTCCTGGGTCCAGAGGCTTCCTAGCGTGTCCGAGAGTTGGAAGGGGCGTCCTGCCCAGGCATCTTCTGTGGTCCCTGTGTAGCTGGGTGAGATTTAGAAGGAGTCGTACCCTTTGTACAGCGTCCTGCAACACTTGCCGCCTTGTGACTGTTGACCCCGAAATCAAAATACGTCCGCGCTGGCCGCCGCCATCTTGGATCCATATTAACTGTTTTAATGCAGCACTGTGGAATTTAAAACTTGATCACCGTAAAAGAGATCATCGTTCATTTAATCCATCCTCCCCAACTCACAGTTCACCAATACTTTTTGTTTTAGATAGCTTCTACTGCCGTGACAAAATGTCTGAAGTAATTTTGAGGAAGAAATTGTTACTTTGATTCATTTTCTGAGGTTTCTCCTGGTCAGTACTGGGTGGGTCTCTTTCAGGGTGAAGGACAAGGTAGTAAATCAGGGCAGGGAAGCTGCTCAGCTCATGTCACTATGGTGAACAGAGAGAGGCCAGGGAGAGACTGACCAGATGTCTGCTTCAGGGGCATGAAAACAGTCCTCAGCTTTCTTAAACTAGGTTTTTACCCAGTAAAAGTCCGTCCACTCACTTCTCAGTTGTGCCAAGAGCTAGGGACCATGCCTTGAGCTAGGGAGTGTGTCTTGAGCTAGGGAACATGCCTTTATTGCATGAGCATTTTTGGAATGGCATCAAAGATCTAAATCATATCAGATTTCAAGAAGTGGGCTAACATGACCAAACTATACCACTAAGGGATAGAATATGAAAATAGACATAGGTGTTATGGCCTCGGTCTGGAATTTCTTTTATGTGACTTTGTTGCTTCTGGTCCTAGGCTTGCCCTGTACATGGAGTGTGTGTTGTCATCTTATCCATTATCAGACTCTACTGAAAAGTCAGCACTTAACTCAGTTCCTGGGTGAACTTCTTTCTCTTGCTTTCTTTGGCAGAATTTTAAAGTCATTGAGGTGCTGAGTGATGTTGAATAGATGAAGAATGTTCTGGTTTAAAGATGGTTAAGAATTTGTTAATTCTCAGCTGAGTTGGAATCCTTCTAGAATTCCTGTTTCAAATATTAAGTCCCTGTTAGAAAATAATGGTCTCCTTTTTTATCTTCCAGGGGTAGGGGGAGCATCACTAGGGACAAGAGACACAGCCCTTATCCTTAGCAAACCCAGGTTCTCTGGCATGTGAATAAGACAGAAAGAAATTCTCCCCCTTTGTACTTCAATCAAGAACACTTGATCTTCTATAAGTGGATGGAGTGGGAGGGAAAGGGGAATTCAGCTGTCTTCCTAAATCTCATCTTTTAAAATGAAATTGTTGCTAAAGCAGACACTTCACATATACTGTTCTCTCAATTTTGCATATTCTCAGGGTGGGAAGTACCTTTCTTCTGCTGCATAATTCCAGTTATTTCTTTTTAATGTAGTTCTGGGGCAGGGAAGGAAGACTAGTTGTCAGAAACTCAAACAACATGGCAAGAAATTTGTCTACATTTCTCTCCTTCTGAACATATTTATTTTAAGATCAGTTAAATGTGGCATATTGGGACTTCCTGTCTATTCCCCTTGGCTTTGAGAATAATAGCCTCATAGCAGTGCTGAACTAGGTGGGGGCATCTTGAGATGCAGAGACAGAGGTGGCAAGAAAGGCTCCCCTCTTGCAGAGTGATAAGGAGAGGTTGCAAAGAGGAGGTACTGCCTGGACCATCCATCAGAAGAACAGATTAAATCATAGTACCTTTCCCTGCTCCCACCGGCACTGTACAGAGAGGAATAGAACAGAAAGCAGAGCCATTCTTCTGGCTCTGTGTTATGGGCTGAGAGAGCACTTTAGTCTAGTAGGAAAGAACTGCCCTTAAGCCATCCTTCTAGGCTTTGAGTGTACTCATGACCAACCTCCACATTTTCCTAGTTTTTGTTTCCCCTCTGGGATTACAAGAACATAAGGTTTTCATTCTTTCGCATTTATTAAGCATTTATCTCCAAAGAGATATTTGAACCTAGCATGCTTGTCATCTAATAAAATGTTAACTACCTGTGGGTCATGAAGGTAAAATTCCATCCTCATGATAATGTTTCAGCTTCTTCTCCTTTCCAAGTAGAAAAAGAAGTGCTAAGATGACCCCAGTGGGCCATGAGCACATACATAGGGCACTGAAAAGCTGCAGTTAGAATTCTGACAAGGCTTGGGTATTTTATATGGAATTTGAAAGATTAAAGGGCAACAAAGACGTTCAAGTTAGGGGCTGAAGAGATGGCTCTGCAAGCATGGGGACCTGGGTTTGAATTGCCAGCACCTATGCAACAACCAACAAAGGCACGGTTCTGCAAGCTTGTAACCCAGCACTGGGGGACAGACAGAGGCAAGCCCTGAGAGTTCAGTGGCCTGGCCACTCAGTCTCGCTGAAATTTGGGTTCCATGAAAGACCCTGTCTCAAGACAAGGTCGAAAGGGACAGAGAAAGGAATCCAATGTCCTGCTCTGACCTCTTCATTGGCACACACAGGCTGTGCACTTCTCCATTCACATACATGCACCACACGTAACACACACACACACACACACACACACACACACACACACACACACACACTAAAACTTCAGTTGTCATCAATCCTATAGACATTAAAAGGATAGCTGAGGAAAACTGAACAACTCCGGCTCACAAGTGGATAACTTACATGAAATGGTTCAATTCCTTAAAAGATAGAACCTGCCAAAACTCACATGAAAATAAGTAAGCAATGTGAATAAGCACATATATAGCAAGAGAATTAAATACATGATCAATAACTTTCTAAATCATTAGGTAACAGGACAGGACAAGACAGGTTCACTATAAATTCTGCCAAGTCTTTGGGTAAGAAATTATACTAATCCTCTACAAATTCTTTAAGAAAATATAAACAGAAGAAACACTTTCTTACTTATTTTGTGTCATGAATTCTAGAACCAGATAGATATCACTAGAAAAGAAAATTAATAACAAATATCTCTCATGCATTCAGATGCAAAGTGCTTAAAAATATTATCAAACTGAATGTAACAGTGTCTAAGAAGAATTAAGCCATGGTATTATAAAGTTATTTCTAGTCATGCAAGGCTAAGTCAACAATTTAAAATAAGTTAGCCCAACATCTCAAAAAGCTAAAAAATGAAAGCTAAATGGTTGTATTGAAAAATCCTCACAAAAGCATTTAACAATAATCTAACATCTATTCATAATTTTTCCAAATGATAAACTAGAAATAGGGGAACATATTCAACATGATTTAAAAGGTAACTATGCCTAACATCACATATAACAAAGAGAAAACTGAAACTTTCCTTTAAAGACCATACACACAAACAGCTAACCTCATACATAACAAAGAAAAACTTAAGCTTTCCTATAAATTCCTATAAATATCAGGACTAAGGGGAAGATAACCTCTCCTGGCATTTATTCTAGATTTATTCATACTAAAAATCCCCACTAATGCAATATGATAAGAAAAGAAAATAAATAGAGGCAGATCAGGAGCATAAATAAAGTCATCTTCATTCATAGATGACAGATGCTATTATTTATTTATAAATATCTGAAACAATTAACATCTGACTTCTAGAATTACAAAGCAGTTATAGGACAGAGGAGAGAAGAATGAGTAATTATTAGAATCTTTTATTTGGGAGAAATAAAAAAGTTCTGAAAATGAAAGGGGGTTGATAAGTTCACAATGATATGAGCATACTTATTTATATAGAGTAACATACTTAGGAACTATTTAAGTGGTAACTTTCAAGTGATATTTTACCATAATAATTTTAAAGGAATCTGAACAGATGTACCCTGAACAATGCTGCTCCCAGAAGATATGAGTTATTAAATGAAAATTTCAGTTTCAGGCACAAGACACCTTACAGTGAATTTTTTATCAGTGAGGTCCCAGAGGGACCCTAAACAATATAGGATATTGCCATTGCTTTTTGTTGCCCAACATAACTAAATAGTAAGACCCTGTTGGTGAAGAATGCAGTCACTTTGGATTCATGACACAGAGAAATCAATTTCAAACTGACTGGGAAACTCTCTTCCTGTGGCTAGCTTACTTGGTATCAGACAGAGCTATGTAAGCTGCTGGGAATGAGAAGACATCAATAGATCTACTCGGTGTTAGACCCTGCATGCTACAAAACTGACCGTCCAGGCAAATTGGGTACCTGAGTACAATAATGGCATGATAGTTATAGGGATACCCAACTGCTTTAGGATAAGATATGAGGTCTGCTCTATAGGACAGAGTAGATGGGGAGAGCATAGACCCATCAGGAGATGCTACTGTTAATGGCTTGCTAAATGATCAAGATGCCAAACTGCCTTTCAAATATCTATGTTTGTTCTATAACCATAAGTTTGTGCTGCTCTGAACTTCTGTCAGAGAATGTCTTTCTGCAGTGGAGCAATTAATGGAGAGTCTCATAACTGGTATAAGAAATTGTGAATGTTCAGCTGTGGACCAATCATCTGTATCAATATATTCCCACTCAAGGCTTAAAGAACTTACAGAAGATGGTGCAGAAAGAATATAAGAGCTATGGATGGGGAGAAGTGTGGTGTGATATGGTTATTGTAAATGTTATACCACAGCATCTGTGGTTGCCTGCACAAGATCTACAAAAGATCAATCCAGTCAAAATTCAACCATGGCTGAGAGCAGGGTCCTGAGGCTCCATCCTTGGTGGAAGAATTATGGTGGTTGATGGTTGCTAAGAGAAGCAAGAGTTTGAGTATGAGTTCATTAATAGGTTACACATGTTCTACTGGCTGGCCTCACATTCATGAGCAAATAAAGGTAGTAATTGGATTCAGGAGATTGTTGACATTTTTTTTAAAGAACATAAAATTAGGAAGGAAATGAAAAGAAGATCATTTTGGGGGTTAGAAGGAGGTGATAATAGATGGAGATGATGCATTGTATAAATGTATGAAATGTTCAAAGAAGGAATAAAATATTACTTAAAATAAAAGCTAAAAGGGAAAGCATTTGTCGCGTCCCTCTCGACCAGCAAGAAATGACGCAACTCACAAAAGCTCTTCTCCTGCAGTTTATTCAGGTCCCTTGAAAACAGTCTTCCGAAAAGGGCCGGGCAGACCCAACCCACAGGCTAAATACTAAATGAACAGCCAATCAAGTAAAGCCACGTAGTGCTATCTTAGAGGCCCACGTATGCGGAAGCAAGCCAGATCAGCGGTCTTAGCCAAATATGGACTTGTTTATCATCGAGAGCGCTCACCGTCGGGCTGGTGGAAGGCAGAGACCAGCGCCATTTTTAAGGTGCGGCACGTCGCAGCTCTCTACAAGCATTAAACTAGTTTTCAGGGATAAAAACAAACAAGAAAGTTGTTAGATTTCTTACTGTTATTTAATAATGTGATATCATTATTATTTTTTACTTAAGAAGGATTGGGTAATCTTTGCTGAACTTAAGGAAACCATAATTTAATTTTGACATGAGTATATTGATGTTTTCTAATTGCACACAAGAAAACTAATAAACTGTCCAGAATCTCTAGCCTGTGTTTAAGAGCATGTTCTCTTGCTTAAGGCTTGCCCATGGTAAAGACAGCATCTAAATATTATTGGATGATTCCTAAGATTCAGTAGTTTGAGAACAGTGTCAAAATAGTATCAGGATGCTTCCTGTCCTATTTTATTAATTTATCAAGAAATTAGTATGTATAGTAAACATATTTTGAGAGGAAAAACTAAAACAAACAAACCAAACAAACTAAAAACCAACAACCCCACAAGATGTACTTAGATCTGAAAGAATATCACATGTGAAAGGAAAAATATTTTTTCCTTTATTCATCTTCTTCTTTCTAACCAAGAGTGAGAACATGAAGAAGACAGTATCCCATTTGTGAGGAAATCCACACTGCACAAGACTAGAGTATCTTTTGGAATATATCTGTGTCTCCTTATAAAAGCCAGGCCCTCTCCTTACCATTCTAAACTAGTGCTGGGGGGGGGGGGGGATTTGACCTTTCTCCCAATCCATGTATATCTTTATCCATTGGTATTTCCAACAATAACTGAATTTTAAATTGCACACGTTTGAACTGCAAATGCCCATTTATGCTCAATTTTTTTTCTTGAGATGTGAGACAACTTGAAAATCATTGCAAATGCATTTCATAGCCTAAAATATTGGGAAAAAAATTGAAGGTAGATATGCCAAGAATGCTGACAATAAATCTAGATAATAACTGTTCCCCATTTACTCTCTTCAGTTATACACAATTCTATTTTTTAAGTTAAAATTGATCAGAACTTAACACACAGACACATTTTATATATACATGATGCCATTTGCAATAGAGAGAAATATAAACAACTATAAAGATGCAATATTAAATCCTAACTGGAAAATTAATTGTGGTTAACACTTGTGTACTATAATAACTTCTTGATCACCTTCTCTTGTTGCAGTAAATGCTGTGAACCTGACTTGTCTCATCTGAGGCAGCTTGTCTCTCTGGTAAATTTCACGTAGCAGTCAAAAGTTGAGTCTCAGTTCTTTTTGTATTTTCACTTGCATCCCCATGAGTAATATAGTAAATATGCATAACTGAGGGTTTGTGTTCTGGGTATGTGATATCATTATTATTTTTTACTTAAGAAAAGCCAAACTATTAATAGTTTAGTTTTTGAGAAACCAAAAGTAATTGCTGACGTTTGCCTCTGTCATGTTGTTCAAAGGTCAATCTCAAGTTTACCTGGAAATATAGCAATGTTCTCTGTGTAATATTTGCTATTTAGAGAGCCTCAAATATTCTGTTTATTCACAGGAGCCTAAGTTGGGCCTCTAGCTTCTTCAAGCACATCCAAAATACACAAAGGAGGTCTCAGAAAACTTCTTCCCTTCCTCCCCATGCACTCCACTGGCTCATACCTACTCATGCCTCAGGTTAGCCCCTACTCCAGGAAAAGCCTTTTGATACAAACTGAGAACAAAGGTCCCTTCAAGGAGCTCCCCAGCTTATCATTATTCATCTACTGTGGTGAGCATCCATAAACAATGGCCTTCACCTGAAATATTTGTTGAACGGTCTCCCAGAAGCTGTTGTAGACGGTCAGCAGCAGTAAGTCTGAGACCTGAGATTTATATCTTGTAGTGATGATAGCCATTTCAATCCCCAAAAAAACTACATTCAGAAGGTCAGTACAACAGAAACCTTTGTTTCTCTAAGAGGGAAATTTGAATCTAGGAGAGAAGAGCTATAGGATGGCTGCTTATAAAAATTACTCATTCCTTCTCTAGAATCTTCTAAGATAGAGGCATCCCATGGTCATTCTAAGTGTCTACTTAGAGACATCCCCATGCTCTCTAAGTGTCTGTTAAAAAAAGAGTCTAATCTTGAAGTTTCTGTATTAAAATAATGAATTTCTTTTTCAATCTGCCACTTGCTCTTTCTAGACCAGAAATCACCTCTCATAAATGTTGGGGAGATGAGGAAACAGTGAGTGGTAAATGGTGTTCTCATGACAGCATCTTTACTTTGGCTCAGAGTCAGCTCTTCATGCATACAGATAGCACTGACTTCCCAAGGGTGATAGCATCCTTTTCCCTCTTGCAGTGGCATAACTGTCTGACTCCCTCATTTCCATCATATTTATTACAGAAGGTAAAGAGTTGTGACTGTAAGAATTTATAGCAAGAGGCACTCACTCACTTAAGGTGGAGTCAGTTGGATAAGGAGTTATAACTTAAATCAGAAATGATCTAAACTCATGTCAGTCTTACTTCCTATTTGGGACCTACCAGTCTGCCATGACACACAAGCAGCTAACTCCACCAGCCAAAGTAAAGAGCTGTAAACATCAGAGTTTATGTTAAAACTAGTTTGTTAAAGTAGTTATGTTAAACAACTAGTTCAAGCATAGAAATACCATATCAAAATTCACCAAAATCTAGGAGAATAACATTCTGGATTGGAAAATGTTCAACCAGAAACTGGCCATTCTATGCTGAAAGATTTCTCTAGCAAATACCCAACTGTTTGTTGTTGTTGTTGTTGGTGGTGGTGGTGGTCATGGTTTGTTTGTTTTTTTCCTAGTGGGAGATCACACTGTTTGTAGTATGGATTATGGGCAGTATATGCCAGAAACCCTTCTCCAGGATTCCCACAACCAAAGGTCTTTACCTTAATCACAATCAAAATAAAATTTGTATAGTAACCACATATTCATACCATTTTTAAAAATTGAAATCTTAGTGCATTCAAATACGTGGTCATGCATGTACCTACCTGGGGTGTTAAAATAATAAATTCTGATTTCTAACTAGTACAATTAGGAATAACCATTATGAGAAGTTTCGAAACATAGAAAGGTACTTGGTGAACATGAGCACCATGGAAATCTCTTTTATAAATAACTTAGATGAAGACTTGGAATCTGCGAGCTTGGTTCCAAACCCAGCTTTGGTACTTAAGAGCTAAGTCAGGTTATCTTCCCTGAGCCTTATTTTTCATATGGTCAGTGATAGTGTTGTCACCTATTGCGATTATCCATTATGCTCTGAACCTCCACAGGGATTCAATGTTTTATAAAAGATATTCCTTACTCATTCACGGAAACCATCCTAGAAGCAGTAAGCACAATGCAAACTGTAGACCTCAGTTTCTAAATAAAAACCAAGTTCTCCGAGAAGTCAGAGGTGGGCTTGTGCTGATTCTGGAGGATCTTGTTGGAAAATAAGGAAGCAGTCATATATGCACACAGCATAGGGGCACTTGAAATGTCCACTGGCTAATGTTTGGTGTGACCATTAGAGAAAATGATGTGTGTAAATAATAATCTATGACTCCCTGTGGAAAAAAAGGGAGGGATAAGAAGAGAAAATGAAGGGGGGACGATATGAAAAAGACTTAAACCTGCCCTCAAAGGCACTGGAGGTGTTGCTACTGTGTCACATGTACATCAGTAAGTGGCAGATAGGAGAAAGGATATGACTACTCTTAGTGTTCTGACCTGTGAACATATGAATGAATAGTACCCTAACACTTCCTGAAAAAGGCTATCCTGAGACAATCACCTCTCTGTCACCATGCAGGCCTGGGAGTACAGACCATGCTGGAGATGCTCAATGCCATAATACATGGGTGGGCATAGCATTCCTGAGCCCACACCTGAATCAACCACAGACACTCAGAGACCCCACATACTAAGAGGAGCAAGTAAGTGGTGGAGAAATGGAAGAGAGAGACAGAAGGATGTGGGCACAATGAAGAGAGACAGAACTGGAAACTGTAGGGTAGTGAGGAACAGCCTGATGTGAGTAGCCAGTGATGCCACCTAGGACTGTGGTGGGGTCCTGGCCTGTGCTGCCACTGGAGGTAACATCTGGTTTTGTGATCTTCAGCATCAGGGGCCTATTACCACCAAAGGCCAGGTAGATGTCCCTGGTCTAGGCTGCTGCCCTGGAACTTGTGGATTTCTCAGTTTGTACAGAGTTGCACATACCCCTCACCTGGGCATCATGGGAGAGCTGGCCCTGGGGGTATGAGAACAGGAGAGCTGGCCCTGGGGGTATGAGAACAGGAGAGCTGGCCCTGCCTCTACCCAGCTGCAATACTTGGGAGAGCAAACTTGGACATCACCCAGGAAGCACAGTAGAGCTGGTTATGGTTGCAGGAGTTGGGGGTGAGCTGGTCCCAAGGGTATGAGTGTGGGAGAGCTAGCCCTATCCCTCACAACACTCAGGCAAGAGGACCCTGCACCTCACCTGGCAGCACAATAGAGCTGGCCCTGATGGAGTGGGTAAAACAAAACAGAGTGTGTTCCCATTACCAAAGCATTACCCCACAGCTGCTTGATAATAACATGGAAAACATCCTACAATGGAGAAGGGGTGGCAATTGCCACCTTAGTCCTGTCATCAAACCTTACCTCATTCTAGTCACTGTTGTACAGAGACAACATGAAACTTGATTTCCTCAGGTGATGCAGTGTGAAGGACATGGTTGTCTATGATGGACTTTCACCAAAACATATTTACCTGAATCTCTTCAAGATAAACTCAATTTCTTTTATAGAAAACATAGTGGAGAAAGACTGGCCTTTCCAAATGACATTGTGGCTTTTGTTAGGAAGTTCTCTGATTAGCCTAAGAAAAGTCCTCAGTTTTCAGTCTGTCCAGGCTTCTCTTTTAGAGGGCAGGATAGGATGTCTTCCAAGCTCTTTATATGTTGAAGATGGAAAAAGTCACTGATTTAATGCAAGTTTATTTAGCATAGCTCTAAAGGAAATAAAATCAGTAGTCTAGAAACATTGCTTTAATGGGCAGGCGCTCTTAGAACTGAGTTATCTACTAAACCATTTTTTCTGGTATGAAATTCAGAGTGCCCTGGAAAGCAGTTTTCAATGAAAACATGTTTCTCTCTTAGCTAATTTGATCTATTTGGTTCAGAGGCAGCCTAGTAAAAAGAATTGAGAAACAAAAACCAAAACGTTATTGAGTCTGAAGATAGAGATTTGTGGTACTGAGGGCAAACACTTTCAGAACATCATGAATACTATGCTCTGTTTATTCATTTATTAAATTCATTGGCAACAGGAATGCCACTCATGTTTTTCTCTCAAGTTCTCAAATAAAACCGGGTACAGAATAGGCTTTGTAGGTAGTGAAGTGGAAATGCTTCGGGTTGATCTCAGAGTGTTTTTGTGAGAACTAAGCAAATACTGTTTGTGAAAACTCTTTGGAAATCTGGAAAATGTTCCCAAATTCTGATCCTTCATTTGCTTATCAGTCATCAGTCTTGAGTGCTCATGTGTGCAGAAACATTTCTGTAGACTCTACAAGGTAGAGGTTTGGGGTTGATTTCTCTCTCTCTCTCTCCCTCTCTCTCTCTCTCTCTCTCTCTCTGTCTGTCTGTCTGCCTCTCTCAACATTTTACAGATAAGGAAGAAGACAGTATTAAAGAGTTAAATTTCACTCAAATTGTAGACTGATTTCAGTTACAGCCGCAACACTACACATTCCTTAACTTGTCTAATTAAAGAACCTGGCAAGTGTTTTGATATCTGACAGCTCTGCTGTCAAGCAATTCTGTTCTACAATTAATCAAGCCATTTCCCCAACCACTGCCATTATACAATGGCTTCATTGTACATGCACGCATAATACACTTGTATACTGTTTAAAAGGCAGCAAAGCAAATGAACACTACAAATTCACTATCTTGTATATTTAGTAGTATCATCAAGATTTACTATTAAGCTTGTGCTATTTTAATGCTATTACAATGTCTGTCTGAACTCAGATATTGCTGTTTAAATGCTGTTTTCAATTTCTGATTTCAGAAATTGAGATTCTGCCTTCTTTGGGATGTTTTGAGCTTTGGCTACATAAAACTATGCCAATGGCTTGCATCATTCAATGGTTGAATGTCAGTTCCTGAGTTTTGCTGGCTGTTTTGTCTGGATCAGTGTTAGACACAAGTGCAGGTCCTACTCCCTTTCCTCCTCCTCCCAGTGACTTCCTGCGACAAATAAGTTTGCCACAAATCAAGAAGGATGTAACAAGCATCTCTATGAACCTGTTCCATCTCTCCTTGGCAACTTGAAATGCCTGAATTTACCAAATGGCTTGATTTCTCTGTGGGATTAACTATTTCATGGGAGTCTTTTTCTTAGACCAGAGTTACATGTTTCTCATAGACATTTACGACTTAAGAATGCTGGGTCAGTTTTGACCAAATAAACAAGGAGAATTTTTCACTGATATCACTTCCTGTTTACATGATATTACTTCCTGTTTACATGTCTAATTTGTTAGGCAATCAAATTGCAAGTTACAAGAAAGGTCACCTGGAAATTACAAATGAATTGCCCAAAATTTATGTGAAAAGTAGATCTAATCCCCTGCTTCAGGAGGCAATTACAACTCCTTACACTGATGACATTTGGTGACGCTCAGCTTCTCATCTTTATCTTGTTTAACTGTCATTGCTGATATTGTTTGCAAGAGCATAATCAGCCCTGTGACAAGAATGCTGTGAGCCAATGCTGAATCACTCAAGAATGTGGTACAGATAACTTCATCTTTATGGTTAAGAAACATCATCAGCTGAAAAGTGCACTTTATATACATACTGACAAATACCACAGGGAGGGTCTCTTGTCAGTCACAGAAGCAAATAAATAAATATAACCAGACTGCACTAAGTGTGTGTGTGTATGTGTGTGTGTGTGTGTGTGTGTGTATGTGTGTGTGGTTGCCAAGCCCAAGATGAGCTATGAAGAAAATCAGGATTTGCAAGTTCCTCATTTGCTTCACCACTGACTCATGATCTGATCTCAATTCTGTTCTGAGGTTTGGTTTGTAATAAAAAACCAAAGACTTTTTATTATTTTTTAAAAGTTTTAATTAGCATACAAAATGCCATAGTGTCATTTTCAAACAAAATTTGTTTCTATTGTTCCTGCTTCCTGCTTTTCCTCCCTATCTTACTGCTCCCACACACATACTTGTACCCCTGCAGTCCCAGTAGTCTCCTGCTTTCATACCACATGTGTTCTGGTGCCCCCCTTTCTCCAGCACCTCTTTTCTGGTTTCATGGTCTATGACCATATTCATACTTGTTTACATGCATGCACACAAACATTAAAATCTAGGATCTAAGTATGAGAGAAAATGTGTGACATTTCTCTTTCTGAGTCTGGATCATATTCCAGCTTTACCCCTGCTCCTGAAAATTTCATTTTTCCATTGTGTGTGTGTACCACATTTTCATCATCCATTCCTCTGTTGAGTGGTCATCCATGCTTGTTTCATTTCCTTGCCTCTGTGAATCATGTAGCTAGAAACAGTTGTCTGAGTATCTCTGTGGAAGAATATAGAGTCCTTTGGGTGCATGTCCAGGAGTGGTATGGCTGGGTCATATAGTAGATCATGTTAAATTTTTAAAAAGATTTTATTTTTAGTTACATGTAGATGTGTATGAATATGTGTATGTCAGTGCAGGTGTCTGCAGAGACCAGAAGAAAGTGTCAGATTTCCTGTGGTCTGCCTCATGTGGGTGCTGGATATTGAACCCAGGTCCTTAGGAACAGCAGCCAGTGCTCTTATCTGCTGAGCCATCATCTCTCCAGCCTTGTCTGTGTTTAACATTTTGAGAAATCTCCTCAATGATTTCCATAATAGCTTGACTAGTTCACACTCTTCCAAGGAGTGAATAAGGGATCCTCTTTTCCTACATCCTCACTAGCATTACTGCCATCTGTTTTCTTGAGGATGGCCATTCTGACTAGGGTGAGGTTGCTTTTTAATGTAAAAGTAAAAGAAACGCATGACAGAATTTCAGTTACCCATTTCTGACACTATGTTTGTCAGGAGCAAACAAGCTGGGTTTCATACAGCAGTCTGGCCTGACTGTAGAGTTGATACACCATGTTAGGCCCAGGAGATTGTTTTGGATAAGGAATCTTGCTATGCTCTGATCTCTTTCCATGTTATGTGTACAACTTCTTCTCATGTTGTTTGTAAGTGCTCCAAAAACTCGTGGTTCCCTGAACTTAGTATTGAAGGGCTAAAAAGTGGAATTGCCTCACTTTCTTTTTGTTTTCCAGTAACAAGGATTAAGCTTTTATCATGGCATTCTCCCATTCAATCCTTCCTATCATCTACAGAATTTAGTTTCATGATTACTGTACTCTGCAGTCATGGAGCAGGACATTGAAAAGGTTGTGTCAAGGATCAAGTTTACACACACAGCATCCTCTGAAATGCATTTAATTAACATAACTAATCTCTTATAATCAATTCAAAGCCTTGGTCTGCTTCTTAACTATTCAATCAGAGCAGGAGGTGAAACTGGAGTTTTGACATCTGACTCAATTCTTAAGAAATGACTTCATCCAAAGGAGGCAAAACTTAACTTAATGCTAGTCACATATCTCCTCAGAGCCTAAGCTCCTCACTTGTAAAGTAAGAGCTCTAATACCTACCTTCTCTGATCTACCACTTTTTGAAACTGTCCTTTGTGCTGGTCACCTTAAAGCAGATTACACATGTCCGGGTGTAAGCCACTCCATCCTGAAAGCTTAATGGAAATTTAAGTTCAGCTGCTTATTCACTGAAGGTTCCGAGCTTGCACCAAGTGTCATTATTGTTTTGTTGTTTGTTTGTTAATTAGAAAAATATACTAGTAATAGTAGAAAAATATCTTTAAAATGCAATCATATGGACTGGGGAGATGGCTTGGTGGGCAAAATTCTTGCCATGCAAGCATGAGGAAGAGAGTTTGGATCTGCCGCACTCAAATGCACGCTGGTTGTGGTGAGTTAGAAACATTTGCTACCAACTATACCAGGACTTTCTTCAGACTGCCAGCTCCTGAATAATGACACAGAGATATTTTATTAATTATGAAAGATTGGCCTTAGCTTAGGCTTGTTCCTAACTACCTCTTATAACTTAAATTGACCTATTTATGTTAATCTACATTCTGCCACTTGGTTCATGGCCTTTTCTCATTCTCTCAGTCCCAGTACCTGCATCTTTCTCTGTGTATGGCTGGTGTCTCTCTCTTGCCTGACTCCTTCCCAGAGTTCCTATCTCTGTCTGGAAGTCTCCCATATTCCTCTCCTGCCTTTGCTATTGGCCATTCAGCTCCTTATTAAACCAATCAGAGGGTGTGGAAAGTGTATGTTTACAAAATGTGATGCAAGTGCTGAGCAATTATAATAACAAAACTGAAGTCCAGACAGTATTCACCTATCTGTTGGAACAAAATTAACAACTGATTATACAAATACAACCTTCACACAGTGTATAAAAAGGTCACCCCAACAGTGAGTTGCCTGTAATCCCAGTGCATAGGAGGTAGAGACACCTGTCCCTGGAACAAGTTGGTTAACTAGACTAGTTGAATTGATGAGTTTTGGGTTCAAGAGAAGGACCCCACCTTGATATATATAGGATGAAGATATCCATGGGTGGGCCTCCATGCACATGCTCACATTCCACATATACCAATCTGCTCACACATATGTGGGTATAGATGCATATTCCATATACACAAAAAATGGTAGGAAAGGGAAAATGCTAGCATATATCAGAATTTCCCCTTACATACTCTAGAATGAAAACAACTAGAATGTAATACATTTGTAAACATGGCTTCATTTTTTTGTTATAGAATATCGTATCTTTATACTTATATGTTTAAATGTTTCTGTACCCATAAATTTCAAGTGCCCTATTTCTCATGTCCACTCACAGACTGAAAACCATTCTGTATCTCTCTCTTCCAATATAAGAATATAACTAGACATGCCACCCACATCAAAAAAGATATGGGTTCTAATGAATAATAGTTTCCCCTATGCTGTCCAATAGCCTGAACAGTGTCTAATGGTAGACACTGCCTGCCACGATGTTTTTGTTAAAAATGTTCCCCTACATGTGCCCCAAAGATTTATGAAAATGAAAACCCTTAATAGATGCTGTCCTGTTTAGACTAACTTTTATTGAGTACTGCATTCACAAGAATCTTGCAGACACAAGTGAGTAGTATGGGATAGCCCACATATTTTGAAAGCATTGTGTTTTTCTTCAGATTCTAGTATGCAAAAACAAACAAACAAACAAACAACAAAAAGCATGAAAATCTTTGTAACAAAAATATTATTTCCTTAATTGACTTGGGCAGGAAAGATGACCTATAAAAATATTTAACATTTTTTTAACTTTCCATTAATTCTTTGTGAATTTCACATCATGCACCCCAATTCCACTCATTTTCCTGTCCCTTGGTGTCCACCTTCTACCCTTGCAACCTTTCCCCCAAAACAAAATAAAAATAATCAACAACAACAAACCATCTCATTGTGGAAGCTACAGTGTTCCACAGTGTATTATACACTATATACTTTTGCCCAAATAGCTTTACTTGTAAATGTTCATTGCAATGAGTAATTGATATGGTTTGAAGCCTCTGGCTTCTGCCACACCATCAATACTGGAACCTCACTAGGACTCCTCTCAGATACCCTGTGTCATAGAGATCCTACAACTTTGGTATTGCAGCACCAGCCTGGTGTAAGATTCTAGCAACCCATCAGTCATAAAAATAAAGACACAGAGACCTTTTAATATTTTAAAGCTTAGGTCTTAGATGGGCAGACTCTCAGCTAGTTCATCTAAGTTAATACGAGCACCAAGCCCTGTCTCTCCACATGGCTAGCTATACCTTCCAGGCCAGTAGTCACATCTGTCTCCTCTCATGCCTCCTGGTGAAAAGATCCTCCTCTTTCTTCTTCTCAGACTACCTTTCTCTGCCTTTGCTTTGCCTTCTACTTCCTGCCCTAGATATTGGCCATCAGGTTTTATAACAAACAATCAGCATTGAGATACATTTGATACAACTTTTGACCTTTTCTTGAGGATTTACAAAACAGAAGGGTGGTAATGGATCATAGTAATGACAATACCAGGATCTTTTAGCAGTTATCTCACTGCCAGTTCAGCAATTAACAATCAAATATACAAAAACAGACCTTATTACAATGTGAATGAAGGTCACCTCTACATCTCCCCATTTTAGTCCAAGAAATTTCTTTTTCTCTAACATCAATAAACTATATACAATAAAACAATGATAAGGATTATCAAGTAAGAATTACATTCACGATGTGTAGTCTATTTGTATTTGACAACATTGGAGAAAATACTACTCTATCTATCTATCTATCTATCTATCTATCTATCTATCTATGTATCTATCTATCTTGGTGAGTCCAAAGTTCTTTCTGTACCTGAATCACTTTCTTATTACCATCTAAGCTTTTATGTTCTCTAACTTTCACAACTTGCAATTACCAACCTTAAAACACCTGTTTACAACTTCCTCCAACCTTCATAAAACACACAGTTAGATTCTCTAATCTTCTTTTACCAACCTTAAAACACCTTAAACTTTCATGTCCAACCTTTATAACTTGCATTTACCATCTTTAAAACTTCATTTTAGACTCTAAAAAACTTTCTTAGATCTTTCGCAACTTAAGCTTTTATGTCTCTCAACCTTCATAAACTTTACATCTGGTTTGTGAGTTTCTTTGGTAACAAGGAAACCTGTAAGAGTATAATTACCTAGTCTTCACAACCATAAGAGACCTGAGAAGGATAAACTTTACCTGAGAAAACAGAAAGAGCAGAGCAAGCAGTTTCTGGATTAAAAAAAAAAAAAATGACAGACTTACTGACTCTTGGAAAGTCATCCAAGATTCCTCTGTGTTGGTGGGGCCCCATCTTCTCTGAGGTTAGGCCCAGAATATCTGATAGGCTTTTCTGTGAAGCAGGAGAAGGAGTTTACTACCTTGACTCAACAGAGTTGGGCAGTTGACTCCTTGGTGTACTGCTTGTCCAGTTTGGACAGCCTGCTGTCAGCAGTTGAGGGAAGGACAGTTTTTTTGCCCATTAGCCAGCTTTGCCACAATTGAAGCAAACTCCAGAAGGAGGGAGGGTCTTTAGTACTCATCATCTTCTTTGGAGGAAGAGAATGGGGGTGCTTCCAGGAGCTTTTTATTATTAAAACATCTTAAAAACCATATTCTGCAGATCTTGTTAGGGCCATTTTAATTTCACTGGTGTCTGGTTGTTTTTCTCTGAAAACACTCAAACTTTTAAATACAACATTGAAGGACATTTTTCTACTAACACATGTGTGAAACATGCACTGAGCACAAATCTGCTACTGATGAGTCTCTGCTCTTTTAAAGCAGGTGAAAGGCATCTGTCAATCTTAATAAGTTAGTTGGGACTGTAAAACCAAACTGTAATGATGTTTAAATCCCCATCCAAGCCATATGAAAAGATCCCATGTAATAATAAATCATGAGGCCGGGTAGCCAAAAAGGTTCATTGGCTACTGCAAAGATACCCATGTCTTACCCAGTCTTCCTAGCTGTTTCCACAAATGGGAATCAGCATTCATGTCACTTGTTTTGCTACTTTTTGGGTCTCTTCCTTTGCATCTTGATGTTAGGAGCCAAGATTTTCAGGTCTCCCATGGTCAAATCTAATTTTCATTATCTTTGAAGGAATCCATGACTTTTCATTTCCTAAAAAAGAAAAGAAAACATATCCTCTTCCTGAAAGTAACACATTTCCTGACTTCCATTCTGAGGTCAACACATATTTAAAGTATATACATTGATTTAAATCAACAGTCCTTTGTAAAATCCAAAGTTTTTCAGCAGCTGTGCTACCTGTTTCATTGACATTTTAAAACTTTAAAGTTAACAAAACATTATGAAATCTGTCTTGGGGAGATCCCATAACCCCTTTCTGTTTTATGAGTATTTCCTGTAAAGTATGGTTAGATCTTTCCACAATTGCTTGACTGTAGGATTGTAAGGAATACCAGTAATATGTTTTATAGTACAATACTTGAAGAATTGTTGCATTTTACTGGATACATGTACTGGAGGATTATCAGTTTTAATATATAAAGGTATCCTCATGACAGCCATTACTTCTAGTAAATGTGTAATTATAGAATCAGCCTTTTCAGAACTTAAGGGAGAAGCCTTTTGAAATACAGAATAGTTATCAACTGAATGATGTGTATACTTCAGTTTTTTTATACTCTGAAAAATGAGATACAACCCTCTGCCAAATTTCATTTCTTTGGGTACATTTAAAGTTACTTTTAGCAACTTGATTATATAAAGAACAAGCAGGACAATTCCTTATAATTTCCTTGGCTTGTCATCAGGTTATAGAAAATTTTTTCTTTAAACCTCTACTATTTACATAATGACTTTTATAAACATTTGAAGCTTCTAATACATTTCCTTTTAATGATTGCTCTATCTCCTCATTTCCTAGTGCCAATGGTCCTGGCAAACCTGTAGGAGACTGATATATATAAGGGATGGTCTCAGTTTCAAATTACCTGTTGTAGTTGTATAAATAAGAAAGTTAATTCTGAATCATCTGGAATAAGCTCAGCAGTTTTTATATGCAAAACAACTCTTTTTACATATTGAAATTCAATAACTATATTAAGAGATTCTGGTAAATCTAATAGAACCATGGGAGTACCATATAGTTCTGACTTTTGAACTGAAGAATATGGGTTTTGAACTACCTTACTTATATTTTTTGATTTATAGCCTACCATTCCTAATTTATTGGCATCTATAAAATTGGTAGGAGATTTAGAAATTGGTGTTCCTCTTAGCATACAAGGAAGAATCCAAGTAGTAGTTCTTTTTATAAACTGAAGTCACTTGATTTTGGGGTATCTGTTATTAATTTCTCCCAAAAATTACTGCAAGCCCTTTATCAGTGTTAATAATCTGCTCATAATAAGGCAATCTCAGCATTAGTAAAAGGTACCGCAATTTCTGCCTTGTCTAGTCCTGCTAATTGATGAAGTCTCATTTTTCCTTTCAGGATCATTTCAGAAACCTTTTCTATATAGGTCTTGTCTCTAACTCATTTACTCTGTTTGTGTGCTAAAAATATACATTCTAATGTATTATCTTCTCCCTGCATAAGAATTCCTGTGAGAGAATGAGTAGAACACAGAATAATTAAATATAATCAAGCTTTGAATCCAAGTGATCCACATGTGTACCCTGCAATTTCTTTTCTACCAGAGTCAGTCCTCTCAGATGATAATTTGCTTGGACTATTTAAGTACTTATCACCTTTTAAGATTTGAAATATATTCTTAGCTCTTGAGTAGTTAATCCAATTATAGGCCATAGCCAGTTAATATCTCCCAGAAATTTTTAAAGGTTAAGAATTTGTAATTGATCTCTCCTGATTCATTCTTTCTGTGGTTGAATTCTATGTTAACCTATCTTATATCCTAAATAATTGATAGAATCTCATCTTTGTATTTTTTTTCGGGAGCAATTTGTAATCCCCTTCAAGGCAAAATTCTTTTTACTCCATCAAATATTATTTCTAAGGAATTGGCATCTGAATCATTCAGTAAGATATCATCCATATAATGATATATTTTAGATTGAGGAAACTATTTTCAAATTTTTCTAATATCTGTTATACAAAATATTGACACAATGAGAGGCTATTTAAAATAACTATGGCAAGACTCTCCATTGGTATCTTTGAGTTGATTTTACATGGTTAAGTGTGGCCACAGTGAAAACAAATCTTTCTCATCTTATTCCTCAAGGGGTATTTAGAATATACAATTTTTAAAATCAATTACTATAATAGGCATGCCTTAGGTAACAAGTAAGTTAAAGGAATTCTAGGCTGTAAAGAACCCATAGGCTGAATAATTTTATTAATTGTTCTTAGATCTGTTAACATCCTACATTTTCCAGATTCCTTAACACAAGAGAATTCCAAGAGTTGGTAGATGCCTCAATATGTTGAGCCTCCAGCTGCTCTTGGACCAACTGTTCTAGTGCCTATAACTTTTCCCCTCTCAAGGGCCATTGCTCTACCCAAACAGGTTTGTCAGTTAACCATTTTAATGGTAGGGCAGTTTGTTACTGAACTTTTAAATTATTTGTAAGTATTTATTTACTAGCAATATTCACAAATACCAACAATTTCTTAACTATTAACCCTACAAATTCCTACAACCCTTTTAACCTAACCACTAATCCTATTGATAATTATTTTCCTAACCTTTTAGAAGGATACAGTCTCTGGGGCAGGTCTTCAGTCACCAGGAACACAGTCTCTGTGGTAGACCCTTTAATGCATTCAGCAGTCCTTTTTTTCTGGAATATCTCAGATGCAGGTTTGTCAGGGTAAATTGGATATTGCAGTCTCACCTTAAATAAGACTTGATGCTTTCTTCTCTCTGGGACACCACAGCTATCTGTAGGCCAACTTATTTCTTTCGTATCAGCAACTCTGCCGCTCTGCCTCAATCCTTAAAGCCAGCCACAGTTTGGACAGACCAAACCCCTCTAGGCAAACGTTGAGCCACAGAGTTTAGTCCTTGGCCTTTTGCTGTCTTGCTGAGGCTTTCTTTGCTCACCAGTTTCTTTTTGCCTCAGGGAGATCTGGCCATCAACTGATGGCCAGCACTTTTTTCAGCAGGACTCACAGAGCTGTCCTCAGGGGCCTCTTGTATGAGGCTCCATGCTCTGTCCTTAAATATGAGGAACTCTGTTTCAGCTTAATTTGGGCTCCACCCACTTAGCAGCTGAAAACAATGCCAGACCAAATACTTTGTTTCTTAGTCTATTAAGTCTTTCCTGTTTTTCCTGGCTTCAACCTTGTTTTTCAGTCCATTAAGTCTCCTGTTTGTTTCCTGTTTTCACCTGACTTCATCCTTGTTTTTCCACAAGCTGATAAGCTAATCACTCACAGTCAAGTTGATCTTCATGCCCCGAATTAAGTGACTGTATCAAATATTTACTAAATATTTTCTAAATCTAATTTAATTAATCTAACTCTCTATAGCAGTTGGACTCTATCAGCAGTATCCTCAAAAATTTGGAGAACCAACCTCTGCTGTGCTCTACTTGTGGACAGCCTAGACAGCTTGTAACAGTCTTTGAAAACAATTTCAATATCTTTATCAGAAACATCTTCTATTCTATGGCTTGTCTCTGAAGTTGGAGGGATGGTAATCCTTGTTTGCCATTGTTGCAATAGATCACTTCCCCATAAATGCATGGCTTTACCAGCCACATATGGCCTTAATATTCCTATCTGACCTTCTCGTCCTATACATTTAATCTATTTTAGATTTTGTTTTACTTAAGATAATGTTCTAATTTATAGGAGCTATGTAGAAACCCTTTGAAGTATCCAAGCTGGATTCTAAGAATCCTGTGAATTTATTGTTTTATCTTCTCCAGTATCAACTTAGCCTTCAATCTCAACTCCATCTAATTGCAATTTTAACATTAGTCGAATATCATTTATAGCAGTTTGCCAAAATATCTGTTTTCTTGTATCTTTCTTTCCACAATTGCTAATGAGTTATTAGCACAACTTGGGAAAAGCAAGCAAACATTCAAACAAAAATCAAGCAAAGAAACCAGAAAATTCTAATTTCTAGGCCAGTTGTGTTATCTCATGTTGTAGAAGTGAAGCCTTGTCTTACTCCTTGGAATTTAGATGTTGCTGCAGTGCTTTGTTGGGCCCTTAGCAGAAAGAGCTGACAAACATCTCACAGCCAGAGAACTTTGAGTTCCAGCTGGCATCACTTTCTTTTTTTCTACTGGGAAGAGACCTTTTCCTTCCTTTATTCTTACTGTTTGTACTTTAGTATTCCACCTCTCAGTTCTTTCCTTACCTAAGTCTGCATTATTCTGAATTTTCTTAGAGAGGACACATAAAACTGTGATTCATTACTGAATATATTGTAACTAGCTCCACTACAATATCAAGTAAAATGAAACTATACAGTGCCCAATCACCTTCTGCTATAGTGTTTTCCATTTTTTTGAGATGGAAAATATTTTCTTTTCAATCTCACTAACTCTCTCCTTCCTTCAGAGACTTTACCTTTTATGTACAATTATAAAACATCTTTACTTATTCCCATTTCGCTCTTCTTCCTTTGGAGAATTCACTTTATTATATATATTTATGGAATATTTTTACTTAGTTCCTTTTCTCTCTCCTTCCTTTGGAGACTTGACTTTATTATCTCTTTCTCTTTCCTTCAGAGACTTTACTTTTTTATAGTCAACTCAATATTTCTTTATATGACTATCTATGCTCAGTTTCTTTACTTTCTTTGGTATCTATGAACCCTTCAAAACATTTCTACTTACTTCTCTTTCTCCTTCCTTTGGAGAATTTACTTCCTGTGCACATTTACTTATTTCTCTTTTACTGCTTTATAACTTAATATCTTTTTCTGCATTTAATTTTCTCTAAACTCCTTCTTCTGGGGATTGTCAGTTTCAAGCATATGTTGCCAGCTTTTTAGACACGCTGAAGCCCTGGTTAGGTGCTGGGCCCAGCAAACAACAGAGGCTCCTCAGGTTAGCATGTGGTGATGGTGGTACCCACCAGACCATAGTACAGATGCTTCTGTAAGAGTCAGCTATCCATCATGCCACACCCCCTACACTTCTTTGTGGTCTGGCTTTTGCCTGTGTTGGTGGCTGTTCCTATGACATTTGAGTCTCTTCTTCCTGAGCCTGCAGTCCTGGCTGAACTACCCCTGGCTCCAGCCACAGCAGCCAGCCCCAGGGCCTCACTTCTGCATGCCAGAAGCACAGAACACTCATAAGCCTACTTGTCTAGTATTGGGGTTTATCTGAAAGCTACAGTGTATTCAAGTATTAATTAATGCCCTCCAAAATCTGGTTACACTCTAGACAAGCACACTTTTTTATGTACACCAAGTAATGCTGTGTAACCTTGCTTGCTGGTTTATCCTTGATTGGCTGAATAAAGTTGCCTTGGCCTGGATTGGGCTGGGCAACAGAGAGAGAAAGAGAATGGATATTCATAGGCTTGGGGGTGACAGAAGGATCACAAGGAGGGAGAGAGAGAGGAAAGAGAGAAAAGAGACACCACAGGTTAACAAGGGTGAGAAGCACACATGGCTGAGAGCAGCCTGCTCAGAGGACTGGACCAAATGGAGCATGTGCAAATATTTATGGGAGTTTTTTTGGGAGGTATATAAGATAGTTTAGAGGGTTAAGATCTGCTCAGCCTAGTGTTTTAAGGCTATATTAAAATCTAACAATTTATTTAGATGTTATTTATGTGTGTTTATAGTGTGTTAAGAAGCTACCATTGGTTTAGTAATCATTTGTATCAAGATTGAATATTAATAATTCATTCTGAAATCTAGCGCCCTAACCTTGGATCTTATACCTCACTTTGGTACACCTATTGTTGTAAGACCTGGCGACCTGTCTTATATACACATGGAGACCTTTTAATATTTTTAAAGCTAAGGGCTTAGCTGGGCAGACTCTCAACTAGCTCATCCAAGTTAACCCAACCACCTACCCTCATCTTGCCACATAGCTATACCTTCTAGGCCAGTAGTCATGTCTGTCTCCTCTAGTGTCTCCTGGCAAAAAGATCCTCCTCTTTCTTCTTCCCAGAGTCCCTTTCATTGCCAAGAAGTCCTGCCTTCCACTTCCTGCCCTAGATATTGGCTGTCAGGTCTTTATAACAACCCATCAGCAGTAAGATACATTTGATACAACTCTTTACCTTTTCTTTAGGACTTACAAAACAGGAGGCTGGTAATGGGTCATAGTAACCACAATCCACAATGCCAGAATCTGTTAGCATTTAGCTAACTCCCGGTTCAGCAATTAACAATTGAATATATAGAGACACACCTTAATACAATGTGAATGAAGGTCACCTTTATACCAGTCCCTTCACATGCTCCAGCAGTTTGTATTACTGTTGGGGTGGGACAAATCAAAGCTCTGGATCTGGGCATGGATAGCAGCTGAGTTGGTCAACTCAATTTGCTTTAGACTTAACTGGGTGTGCTGGTACTGACCTTTTTCCCAGTACTTGGGAGGCATTGGCAGGGAGATCTCTGAATTCAACCTGAGCCTGGTCCACAGAGTGAGTTTCAGGACAGCCAGGGCAACATAGAGAAACCCTGTCTTGGAAACAAACAAACAAAAAACCCAAGAAAAAGCAAGCAAACACAACTCCTGGTTGATCATTCCCACACCAAGACCCCTGGTGAGCACCAGGCTCTTGCGTATCTGTGAAGCAGTAAGCCCATGGGATCCAGGTGGGGAAAAGATGTATAAATATCCAGAGAGCTCTAATGCAATTTGTTAATGAAAGAGGGGTAAGATATGTTTCAATGTATAAAAGAATGTAACTATTGAGTCCTTATGGAAATTTTATCAGGAAAAAGTAAAAGTAGCTATTTTATTTGTAGAACTATGTAGGAAGGAGCAGTAATTTGAAGAGTAATTAACTAAATTCAAATACTCCATTGTATCTATGTTAGTGTGTTTATTTTTATTTTAATATCTTTGAAATGTAGTTCAGTAAGATAGACAAAGAGACCTTCAAACCCCCTTACACAGATTGAAACCAACAACTCCCATCAGTCTCTCTGCCTAAAACTCCTTTCAGCAGGTCACTCTACTACCCATTTCTGACTCTGCTGTGTCTAGGTGATGACCAGGTAGCCTGAAGTGTTGATCTCATTCCTTGTCACTATCTATGGAATCAGAGGTTCCTTGTAGTAAGACTTTCCTTACTAAGGAACTGCTGTTTCTCTGTGAGTAAACATCTGAAATTGTCTAGCAGACTCATTTTGACAAAGGTTTTGTACTCACGGGTTTATTTCCTTCTCACCCTCATCATAGGAGGGCACTCAAGTAGACCACTGCCCTCAATTAAAGGTGGGCGAGTCAAGGGAGTTTGCTACCATTCACAGGGCAAAGCTGCCTGACCAAATCAAAATCTAGGTCATTCCAGGTCTGTTATTTTTACAATAACATATCACATGGAGAAATGCAAAGAAAAAATGTTTTTTTTCTTTAACTTATGTTGTTTGCTTTCCCTAAAGGATTTTTATAAGAGGTTTTTATAAAACTAAAGAAGTAACATAGTGTTGAGGACAGTATAAACACTGGATATGTTTTCTTGACAGGTCTAGGTTTAGGAACAGAAAGCAAGTTCTAACTAGGAATTTAAGTCACTCTAGACTCTTAGTACACTCCCTAACAACAGTTCAAATGACTATTCCTTTCCAGATAATCCAGTTCTTAGTACAGAGCAGGCAGGGTACCCACAAGTGTTAATATTACTTCCAAAGGAGAATGTATGACCTAGAGGTAATTTAGGCAGTGAGAGAAAATGTCTTACTTCAAAGATGAGACTGCTGAACCAAGCATACAACTGTGACTGCTTACCCTTGTGTGACTCAAGGTCAGCAAACATGGATTCCTGAAGGTGGGAAGGACCACAGGGCACATCTGGTCCACCCTTACCTTCCCATACACAAAATCTTCACATCAAAACTGCAGAGAGAAAGGTACTAAGTGACAGGACAGAGGAACTACATAAAAGACATTAAAAAAGATACCTTGAATGCAGATGTCTGTTGCAGACCCTGTACTTCCTATAAAATCAGATATATTTATCCCTCTCAGGTCTCTGAGGTGGTTGAAGAACAGATAGAGTCTCATAATTAAATTTTGAGTTGTTTAGGAGTCAAGAGAGTGTTATACATCTAAGAAGATACTTTTAAAATTGTGTTGCAATTACTATGAATGTTGAGTCAGATATAGAACTTTAAACTCATGGAGATGGTTAGATAGTAGAATGTTAAAGTCAGGGGCCAAATACATATGGACTGGTCATTGGGAATGTACGTTAAGCCATATAACCCTCATAACTGTGGCCTAATTACCTCTGTTGTACTGTATTGTATTTATTATTATAAGAGAAAGAGCCATTTGTTGGACTGAAAGGGGAAACTGTAGGGGGAAATAAGATATACCTTAAACTTAAAAGGAAAAAAAAAAGGGAAGAGGATGGGGGGTTGAGGGTGGGAGGGTGGGACTGGAGGGGGAATAGGGAGGGGACTGCGATTGAGATGTAACTTGAAGAAATAAAAAATAAAGGAAAAAAAGAAGCTAAAAAAAGAAAATTAACTAACCATTTAAAAGAAAAATATGGATGAATATATCATATAATATACAGAATAAATGCTCATTTGTGATATCATATCCAAACAGAAAATTTTAAGCTATTTATGTAAAAACTAAACCTGAGTACCTTTCATACTAGATATGAGAAAGTCTTCCTAATTATGATATCAAATTCAGAAGTCATAGAACCTTGGTAAGTTTGACCTTATAAATATAAAATAAGTTTGCAAGGCAAAAAAAAAAATTATTTTAGTGTGTGTGTGTCAGAGGACAACTTCAAGGAGTCAATCTCCTCTTCCACCATCTGAAGTCTAGGGACTCAAGCAAGTTGTTAGTCCCAAATTCCCAGGTTTTAATGTACTGTTTTATTACAAACTTTGTCTCTTGAGCAGCCTAATGTGTTTCATGAATGGGACAGTATACACCACATATCAAATGTATATAGTCAAGTAAGATTAAGACCTTGGATCTTGCAAATTTAGCTTTGCAGGATGTTTTAGCAACTTTGGTGAACAGTTTCAGCAATATAGTGGGACAGAGAAGCCAGAGTGGGTGACTACAGACAACACCAGCTCTGAGGATAAAGGGTGGGAGAGGGCTGGAGCTAAAGGAGAATGTGAGGTCCAGGGGAGTTTTTGGAAGAGGTCTGTTGGTGTGTATACAATTCTTAAGGGGTAAAAAGGGAATGTTTCCTTAAAGAGGAAGTAGCTGCCATATTTTTAAATGCTACTGGGAAGAATTGGGTAAACAGAAAAATTTAAAGATCAAAGATAGATATGAGAGATGGAATAAATTAAGAATTCCTAAGAAAATAGCTACATATGAAGTCCAGGAAACACAAGGAACTACAGAGGGACAAATGGTCTTTGCATTGTAACTGGGTGGTAGGTGTGAGGGGAGAGATGTGTATGGAACTGTAGACAGGGTCAGTAGTAAATCATGGAGCTTTGTGTCCAGTGGTTCTGATCTATGATAAGAGGGACAGAGTCATGCACTGAGAAAGGAGGCACATGTTGCTCAGGAATGAGTTTTGAGGAGGGGAGACAAATTCAAAGTGGCTTTTGAAGGGAATGGTAGCCAAAGTCACTAGGAGATTAAGAACTAAGTATATGTTGGAGACTGTGAACACATGAAACCTGTCCCTTTCTTGCTTGAGCATACATAGGATGAGGATGTGTGGTGGCATTCCTAAACTTGTTTTATATATTTTTAAGAAAAAAAAAAAGACAAAATAATCTGTGTGGAGGAAGCACAAGGTCAATTAAGTTATAGTACATTAACAAAAGTACTTGAGATAGCATTGCAAGAAACCTTCACGGGAGGTGAGGGTGTGAAACAGGAGTGGCTGATGGATCAGCAAGTGTCTGCTTAGCAATGTTTGGGAAGTCCTGATGAGGTGAAAGAATACTTGAGGAAAAGGTACTTCACTAAACAAGTTGGAAACTTAGGACCAGAGTGGAATGGAGAAGATAGACATTGGAGAGGTGGAAGGAAGGAATCAGAATCAAAGAGGTTGAATGAGGCAGGTATCCAGTAAATATAGAAGTCGAAGGACATAACATATCAGTACAGAGTGGAAGACTGGGAAGGTCAAACAATCCAAATCTTATTCATTCATTTGTTTGTTACCCAAGGAGCAGGGGAGGCTTAGGGGAAGCAAAGGCAGAGCACTGAGTTTACCTCCTAAACCTAATGGACCCACATGGTGTGGGTGTGCTGGTGTGTGTGTGTGGGTGTGTGTCACAATGTTGATCAGAAAGGCTGAAGGGGCTATGGGATAAGGAGTCTTCTAGGGACAGAGGCAGGTTTTAAAGAAGGCAGAAGGTAAGACAATCAGTGGGGTTGTAGAAAAATCTTACTGATCATAGAGAACACAGTGAAGGGTTTGAGATAGAGAAGCTGGGATGAGGTTGGAATAGACCTGGACCTAGTGTAGAACCATGGACCTCTTATAGACAAATCTGTGGAAATAGAGAGAAAATGTGTATATGCCTGGGGTAGAGATGAGATTGGGGACTGACAACAAATATACAAGGAGAAAAATGTTGAGCTGATAGAAGTGCTGCTAAAATTGATTGTGGTGTGCCCTTCCTACTATGTGAGTGTGCCACAACAGTTAATCGGTAGACTTACGACAAGTGAGTTTATTGTATGAGAAGCTATGCCTAAGAAAAAACTATTTTAAATTCTTAAAGGATTATCCAAGCTTAAAGGTTTACACAGACAAGTCACCAAAGAAGGAGTCAGAATGGCAGACAAGCATGTGACAATGTCCAAAATCATTAGTACTTAAAGTGCAAATTAGAACCACACAGCAGTCATCCTAGAGGCTGAACTAAAAAGTGGACAATACCAAATGCTGATGAGGAGGAGACTTCAATACTCTGCTAGTGGGGAAAAAAGTACTGTAATTAACATAACAAAACAGTTCACCAAAACAAAACAAAACAAAAACCCTAAGAAAACCACCAAGCCTAACCTCCACTATACAGCTCATTGTCTCCATGGCTACACATGTACCCAGGAGAAAAGAAAGCATACCCCCAAAACATGTGGAAATGTCACAGCAACTTTTTGTTTAAACCCTCTTCATTGGAAATAATCTGAATGTTTTTAAGCAGTATATAGATTTAAAAAAAATAAACAATAACAAAAAACATAGTGCTCCAAAGAACCAGACAAGGGACACACACACACACACACACACACACACACACACACACACACACACACGAGAGAGAGAGAGAGAGAGAGAGAGAGAGAGAGAGAGAGAGAGAGAG
>CAJQZJ010032097.1:12673751-12723596 GCA_907164525.1 Lophiomys imhausi
TGTGTGTGTGTGTGTGTGTGTGTGTGTGTGTGTGTGTGTGTGTGTGTTCCTCGTTACCATTAGAAGCACAAAAACTAAACTATTATCTTTTCACATTTTATTTAAAAAATTGCTTATTTGCTTTCAGAAACCATTATGAAAATAAAAAATTGTTTCTACACTTGTCTAAACCACCACTTTCAAAAGGACATTCTTTGTTATTTATTTTTCAATATTTCCAAATTCACTTCAAAGAGTCTGGTTAATATTTAAAAGGCATTTCCAAAGTCTTCCACATTACCACATGTATAATTTCTATCTTCCCATAAGCATCACTTCTGTAGGCCAATTGGGAATTCTATTAGAAGAATTTAAGTTTCTTCTGGTCCTAATCTACCAATAATTCCAAGACACATCCTTCTCATTCCCTCTCTCAACTGTGTGCACTCTCTTTCTCTGTCCCCCCCCCTCTACCCCGGCAGCGTAGCTGTATAATCTCTAAACCATCACTGAGAAGGGTGTTCTTCAATTTGGCATTTAAATCTTTAAGGTTTATCGCAAGCAGTGTCTTCAACGGAGTGAATATGTGTCAGGCACAAATCTCAGAGAAAGCAATGCAGCTTTCCCACTTTGAGGGAGAAGAGAGGCAGTGAAAGGTGAGACTGTGTGTTCACTTTTGGTCTTCTGGTTGGTTATGTGTGTTACTGGAAGAAATCACAGTTTATAGTTTTGGACAATGACTTTTTTACCAGTCATATCGCAGGATGGCACTGAAAGACTGAAAAGAAAACCAGCCAACTGCCCCTCTCCATTCTCCTCCGTCTCCCCACTTCCCAGTTCAACTCACCACAGGGGACTATCCAGAATTCTGTCAGCTAGCTCATGGTGGTTACCCATGCCAACCTTCCTGTTTTCAGATACCATACATAAACTACTGGTCCCTGATTGTTGACTTTAGACATTAACTTCTTATGTTAAGCAGGGATTTAACTCTGTCAACCCATTTCTCAATACAATGATACTGCTATTTCAATTACATTTGTGATTTTGAAAATAATCTCCTCTAAATATTCTCCAAAAACACCATAATACCTTCCACCTGTTTATCTTGTTTTTGTTTTGTTCCTTTTGTTTTCAAGTGGCCTGTCTTATCATATGCCCCTTTTTCTGTCAGTGTCCTCGTGACGCCTCTTGTCCTGTGGCTGAACTGTCTCTGCCCTGCACCCCAGTGTTTTGGTGTAATGCTCTCTGGATCCCTGCATCTCCCTCTTGTTTTAGTCCTAAGTAGAAGCTTTGCAGCTCCTCAAGAAAAAGATAAGGTAAATACAGGTTCTGGTTCCAGCATGTCAGGAAACGTCCTTTCCTGTTCTCACATTTGATTAATCACTGGGCTGGATGTTCCATCCCAAGGTTAAGATCACAATCTCCCAGAATTTTTTTTAAAAAGCCATTTGCTCCATTGCCAGCCCATAGCCAGTGGTGGTGAAAAGTCTCATTTGAATTTGTCCCACAAATCTGCATTGATTGCCTACGAAGGACCAGGCTCTGCTCAAAATACAACAGTACACAAAGACATAGAAGCCTACAGAGAGCTTTTCACCCAGTGCTGAAAATGAAGTAGGAAACCAATGAGAAATCCAAGTTCAAAAGGTCTATGTGGTGGTGCACAGTTTTAACCCCAATGTTCAGGAGGCAGAGGCAGGTGCAGCTCTGTGAGTTTGAGGCTAGCCTAGTCTACATAGAAGCTCCAGGCCAGTCAGGACTGCATAGTGAGAGCTTGCTAAAAAGAAAATGTAATAAATAAATAAAAGACTACAAAGAAACACAACTGCCTAAAGGAGAGTAGAGGAATTTCTCTGTGACAGTGACAAGGGAAGGTTGTACTATGGAGTTCCCACTGAGTTAAAACCTAAATAATACCATCGAGATCTACGAGACAATTGATTGCAGAGGAAACACTAAGTTTGAGGGTCAGAGGCAGAACCAGCCTATGTATTTCAAATGGAGGTGCCTCAGGAACTCAGGACATTGAGAGGTGAGCTCACAGAGTAGGCTTGATCCTGTTCAATTCATGATGACTCTCATAGAATATGAACTTCACTATTCCCCCCTCCCTCTCTGGGGGGGGAGGTGTGCGCACACACACGCATTACTTCCTGTATCACTCTCCATTTTCCCAGACACACCCTTTCAGTGAACCTGGCACTCAGGTGCAAGCTCTGGGGATCCTCCTGCCTCCACCTCCCCAGCTCTAGGATTGCAGATGTGCACCACCATTCACTTGTACTTGCTGAAGATCTGAACTCGGGTTCTTGTGCACTTCACTGACTGAACCATATGAAATAAAATCCTCTACTACCTTTTATCTTAAGGTATATCTGAAGAGAGTAGAGAATAGTGGTAATATAGCCAATGTGTGTCACATGCAGTCACTGTATTCTCTCCACCTATCATTTTTTTCACTTAAAAGAATGTGTATGCATTTCTTCTAGTTTAAATTTTTTAAAAATCAGTAAAATAGAGATTTCTCTTTGCTGCACAATGCACTGGTACTGTCATATAAATTAAGATTGTTGCCAAAGGTAGAAATTGTTCCTTTACATTTCTTTCATTATAAAACCAAAAATGTTAGGACATTTCAAGGTGTCTTGGATAATTGCTAGTCTTACCGAATTTTTAAATTGATGACATTCATTAACCAGCTTCTTATAAATGTCTTCATTATGGAAGCTTATGATGAGTTTTTATGTTTTCTTTGCAATGTCAATATTTCATATAAACAGTTAAATTAAAATTTTCTTTGTGTTTATTTCCTCACTAATTGGATTACCAAATTATTCAAAAGCACATTTACTATTTCTTTGGCAACTTTTATTTTTATTACATTCACTTGGAGAGATGTGCGCATGGCATGACACACAAGTAGAGGTCAAAGGGCATCTCGGGGTGGTCAGCTCTCTCCTTCTGCCATGTAGGTTCCAGGGATCTAATCCAGATGGTCAATCTTTTATATGTTGAGCTCTCTCATTGGGCCCAAATTCATTATTTTTAGTTTAAAAAATTCCCTTAATAAATTATTGTTCTATGTGACCCTAAAAATGGTTCATGTTGCTTTTTATCTCAGAGTATTGTCATTGTTGTTACCACCTGTGTTTCACAGTCTTTTAAATATTTATGGAAATTTTCTTTATTTCTAAAAAATTTCTTTCTCTCTCTCTCTCTCTCTCTACACACACACACACACACACACACACACACACACACACACACACACACCACAGAGTGTGTGTGTGTTGACATTTGAACATTTGTTGAAGGCCATTTTGGCTTCTGAGGCATCCTGATTTGGATAAACAAATGGTGTGAGTTCAAATACATGAACTCTCTGTATATGCTTGTATTCCCCACAGGCAGGAATTCCTATTCATTTTATTTATGCAATTCTCATAGGAATGTGTGTGGTGCGTTCTTAACTGTACATACTTTGTTACCAAATAGTTTCTGGTAGAAGAGAGTTCTCTTTGGATCAGCCCATGATGAAAAACAAATTATCTGCTTATTATTCATAAATTTGAAGAGTGGAAGTAATTTCCACAAACTAGCTTATTTTTTCTTCATGATTCACAGTCTCATGCTGGCCACCACAGAATATTTCCATACCATTGTGTAACTTTTGTCGTAGTCCCTTCTACCTGGGAATATCTAGCAACAGCATAACTATATACACAAATGTGTGAGTATTATGTAAACATAACATATTCAAACTAAATACTTTTTCAACTTACCTTTCCTATAGACACATCTCACAATACTCCCAAACACTCAAGAGGTGTGATGAATGGGAATATAAAAGAGGAATCTGAACTGGAAGGAACAATCTCCATTGTGATTCAAGTAGTTTTCTTTCTTGAAATTTACAAGAGTGCATGCCCATGCAAAGACACTGTGAGTCTCTTTCCCAGGCCTTCCATCCTAGAAAGGACCTATGCAGAGGAAGGACTTCGATATTTAAGCTTACTTGCCTTACTGAAAGATCTACCTTTGCAGCATTTTGCTCTGTCAGGAATAAACATAATGAATTAAGAGAGTCAAGTTACAGCATCTTCCCACTTAGAAAAGGTGGGAGGGTGCAGGAGCAGAGCATCTGCCTGGTACTCTGGAGAGAGGGCAGAGTTGGTGATGGCAGATGGTGTTCAGATACAGTCTGTCACATACCTTCACTGTCCCTATCTGGTTCCTCATCTTCACTTCTAAGTACTCCATTTTCTGAGCTTCCCACCAGGACCTCTGTGCCATTTGTCTTCTTCCAGTCTTCATCTCTGTACGTTTCAAGTCATGGATGGCTTCCTGCACCTGCTCAGTAGCCATGCCTCTGATGGCTCCCTGGCTGCATCTCACAAGGACCCTGGTGGCCTTAGAAAAGATGTGATGCTCTGGTGGGACCCATGATCCTAAGTTCATCACCAGAATTGTTTATAACCGAGTCCTCAGAGTCAGCACTTCTATTATGAATAAAAATAATGGATTGGCTTAGTGTGTGTGGCCTAGAGAGAAAGATGGCAGTGTGTATGTAGTCTCCCAAATGTTAAAACCTTTCGCGTTGTAAAATACACTAACAAAAGCTTACATTTGCTAAAGGCATTTATCCATTTCTCCTTGTTCTTATGAGCTCATGTTTTACCTGATCCTTCTTATCATTTTAGAGAGGCACTAGGAAGGAATAAATTGTCTTTATTAGAGTTGTCTCTCCTGTGAGTATAAACACTGCCTCTACACTTCCAATACCACAGTTTCTTCTCTCCTAAGACCACAAAAGAATCTTTGATTAATGCTGTTATCAACCATACTTGGCCAATGAAATCTTCTGCTTGAAATCTAAGCAGTCCTCTTGGGATGGGTGTTGTTTCACAGTTTTGAGAGGGTTTCCCTCAGTGAGCAGATGTGTTTGCTTACTGCCAGGTTTGTATATTTCCATTTCTCACTTTCCAAGATCCCTCCCACTGCATCCATTTTTTTTTTTTTTTTTTTTTTTACAAATTGCCTATAGCTCATACAAGCTGGTCTTGACCTTAACCTACAATCTGAGAGTCTACTGGGTTTCAGAACTGAGTTAGTGAACCTTGTAGGAAGTCAGAGGTTAAATGTCTGTTGAGTAACTGGTTACTAGTTATATGTTTAGCTTTAGGTAGGCATAGCACTGGGAAGGGTAGGTCATTTAGAAGGTCAGAACATGCCTTCAGTTGTCTCTCCAAGGTTCTTAAATTCAACACTGGTTTGCTGTACACCATTGTTAAGCTTATTATATTTCTTGCCCATATATCAACCTCTAAATGTCCCCCCCCCAAATTCTAAAGCTTTACCCACTATTTCCCTGCTTGGACTTGTTTTCACGCCATTGATATTCAGAGTAAGTCAACCAAATAGTGTGGTTTCCACTCCTCTGTCCAAGTATCATTAGTTAAATTCAACTGGTTGCATAAAATGCAAAGAATGTACATTTGGGTTTTTCGAGAACTCAAAACATAATGAGAATTCCAGCTTTCTGCCACTCCCTCCATGTTCAAAAACAGTGATCTAACACTTACCATGGTGTCAGGTTTTGTCATGCTCTTACATCCCTGGTGTGCTACAGTCCCACATTTTCCTATAGAATTGCTGCTTAAATAAAAGTGCCAATTTCACAGTTTTAAATGTACAACAGGTAGAATACAGGGCATCACAATGCTCTACCATCAAGCTACACCCTAGCCCACTTGTGTCTCTTTTGTTCAATTATTATGAAGCTGCCATGGTCCCTTTACTCGACAGATATTTCTAGACTTCTTCCCATTCTGTAATGCTGGAGATGTAACCCAGGGCCTTACACATGCTGGGTGAGAACTCTCTATCACTGAGCTGTATCAATGGCCCGCAATACATGTCTTTAAGTACTTGGTATGTGTCAGACATTGAGTATAATTTCTGTGAGATCAGAGCCTTCCATTTGTTTTGGACTTTATTATATTTGTAACACTATAAGCAGTACCATGCCCAGGGAAGAGCTGTAATACACAATTGTTATTATTGAGTAGTTAATTGAATAGCAATAACTAGTTGAAGTGTATAAGTAAATAGTTCAGCGTAGATGGACAGGTATGTACTTAAGATATTGTTTCTTTAGCTGAAACAAGCAACATTGGTTTATTATTCTAAGTTCTGAGGTCAGAAGGCCTCAAAAGATGAATTTGCTGCATTTTCCAGGAGATAATTCATTTCTATGATTTTTTTAGCTTCTAGAGGTCACCTTTATTACTTGCTTGTAGCCACTCCCGCCATTTTTAAAGCATGGCACTCATGCCTACTTATGCACCCTCTGTCCCCACCTCTGCTGATCCCACTGTCAATCTCCTCTCTAACTCTGACATTTTAACCTCTCTTCCCTAAAGAGCCCCACATCTATATTGGGTCTACTCTATACTTTGATACAATCTTTGGTTAACCACTCTCAAAACTCTTTCAGTATCTATGATAACATTCATGAATTCAATGAGTTTGGCCTGAGACTTTTTAGGGCCCAGCATTCTGCCTAACACCCCCAGTGTGTAATGAGCCACAGTGTAGAGAGGCAGGAAAGGTTTGTACATAGAGAAGGTTATTGCTGATGCAGTCTGGAAACATAGAAGATATAAGGAAGAGTATTAAAGGAACATGAAAGTCAACAACCTAAGAATAAGTAAGAAAATAGTGATAGGCAGGCCTCATGTGACAATGGGAGAGAAGGCGCTGAACAAGGCTAACAAAACTGGAAACACCCACGGTGACCATTTCATGAAATGTTTTGAAGGACCTGCCAAGGGATTTGGACTTTATAAAAAATCCAAACCACAGAGGATTTAGTGTGTTTTAGAATAGCTCAGTAACCCCTTGTCATTAGGATAAACTTTAATGTTCTTTGCCTGATAGCAGGTTGAGTGCCTTTGGAACCTCCAAGAAAGCTTGTGAACTCTCTGAGAGTAATATTTTTTTAATGTAAAACAAACTACATCAGGCTACAGGGAAGCGAATTTTATGGAAATCAATCATTCTATCAGTCAGTCTATGACATATCTGTTAATCCAAATTGGGAACCGGGCAGGATTCTAGTCCCTGTTCTCTCCATCTTCTCCTGTTTTGAGTTCAGAGTTTCATGAACAGTGGATTTTTACCTGCTTCACCAAAGCTCTAATTTCCTCTTGCCCTGACACAAGCTAGTTTTGTATTTTGATATTTTTATCCTCTCTGTCTCACACATGAGTCTGAGAATCACTTTATTCAAATATTTAATGACCTCAGACTACAGCATTCTATTAGCTTGTCACTCAATGATTTTCTTTAATGAAAGAATGTTTACATATCTAACTGCTACCTCTTTCTCTATATCGAATTATTTACTAATTATTGTCTCACGAACAGATATTAATTTCCATAAAAGCATGGCATATTCATACTGGCTGGCACATAGTAGAGACACAATAAATTTTAAAGGTTTATTTTTCTTTTTCAAAAACTGCATCTAGATGTGTGTATCTTCATGTGATTAGGTACATATGAGTACAGACACCTGTGGCTTCAAATCCTCTTTTGCGGGAGTTAAAGATGGTTATGAGCTGTCTGACATGGGTGCTAGGAACTGAACTTGGGACCTTTGGAAGAGGAGCAAGTGTCCTTAACATCTGAACCATCCCTCTAGCCCTTCACAACACATTTTTAAAATAAATGTTCAATTTTAAAAGTTTCAGAATTGTAGGAAAAATTATAGACATAATATGTCAAAGCAAATGGTTTCATTTATTGTCATAATTGTTGTTATCTTACATCAGTATGCTTCATTTTTATAATAAAGAAATAAGTGTTGGTATGTTGCTATTAACTGAGTCCCACACCAATTCATATTTCCTTAGTTTTCCTTATATTCTTTTCTGTTTGAGAAACCTACCCAGAATATCACCATACAAACCATTATGTTTTCATTTTCTCTCTTTCGTGTATGGGTTTTATTGTCGTGGTCATACCTTTATTTATTTACTTTTTACTTTTTTCGTATTTGATATCCTTGACCATGCTGAGGCACAATGGTCAGGTACTGTGTTGAGTGTTTCCCACTTAGGAGTTCTCTGTTCTTTTTCTCACAGTTTTAGATATTATGGGAGAAAGACGATAAAAGTACTATAATTCTTGTCATGACATGGATACATACTATCGGCATGAACTATCACTTTTGAAGCTTACTGTCTTAGTTCAGGTTTCTTGTTGCTGTGATAAACACCATAACCATGAGAAACTTGGGGAGGAAAGGGTTTGTTTTATCTTGCATATTTCATTCAGGCAAGTTAGGGCAGGAACTTAAGGCAGGAATTTGGATACAGGAACTGATGTAGAGGCCATGGAGGAACATAAACAGCTTATTGGCCTGCCTTTGTGGTTTGCTCAGTCTGTTTTCTTGCAGAACACAGAAGCACCAGGCCAGTGGTGGCATTTGCTAACATTGAGTTTGGCCATCTCACATCAATCAAGAAAATGCAACATTGGCTTGCCTACCAACCAATCTTGTTGAAGCACATTCTCAAATGAGGTCCCTCTTCCCAAATAACTCTAACTTGTGTAAACACAAAACCAGCCAGCACCCTCACCTTGCCCATCTGCCTAAGGTAGTGTTTGACAGGTTTATACTGTCAACTAAGAAGCTGTCCTTCTCCCTACCCTTGGCATACTATATTGTTGGAAGGAAGTACCAAAAACAGTCCATATTTATAGGGTAGGAACTAATTTTCCTCCTTCTTGATGGTTAAGAATATACATAAATTATTTGTGATTTTTGCTACACAGGACAGTTTTTCTCTACTTTTTATGAATTTAACAATTTGCATCAGTATAAACCCATAGTGTTTTGCGTTACACTCTCTACTCCAGGTTCATTCCATATATACCATGATGCAATCCTAGAACTGCCCATATTCTAGTACTGGAATTTCAAATTAAAAAAGCCACAATCTGGACATGAACAGTATTCATTGCTACTAAAAGGACAGGAGTCATTGCTTCTGGTACAGCAATGAAACACTTGTATAGTAACCCACCCATATGTACATATTCCATATATATTTCTTTGTATAGGTATAAATTCTGTACCTATACTAATATTTAGACAAGAGCTCATGCTAGCAATTCCAACTCTGTTCCATCCCTGCAGTGTTATTTTAGCTTCCTTTGTATCTATCATTTCCTACTGCCAAATGAGGAAACGTCAGCCCTCTATCACTCAGATTCAATCACACTCCCCTTTTGTTGTTAACTCACTTAGTCTTAGGAAGCTTAACTAGATCATGGTGCTCTATAGTTCCCTTTTCCTTTAGTTTTACATAATTCAAAAGATTCCAAAATTTCTTGGGTCAGAACCCTTTTCCTTTCCACCCTCAGTGAGGTTGTTTTATAATAATGTTCATAACATATCACATTCCACTCTGAAACTTCATGTCTCAAATGAGTTATAAATGTCCATGTCATATTACTCTCTCATTGTAAAGTCTCATGGGCTTGGACTATTGCAAATTACTGTGTGTCCATTATCCAGTAAAACAAGAATGGTTTCATCATCCTACAGCACACCCTGTGCTTCACCCATATGATTAACCAACCCTTTTCGCCTACCTTGGATCCCTAATAAACACTATTGTTTGCCATGACCATAACCTTGCCATCTCTAAAAATGTTAAAGGAATGAGATAATGCAATAAGAATATATTTCATCAGAGATTAATCTCAGATTAATTGACCATTATTTTTTGATTATTAATATACCATTATAACTTATTTAACATAATATATTAATATTATTAATTATTAGTCAAAGATTGAGATACCTTTGCATGGTACAAGAGCACACTTGTTTGTAATTCTGGGTAGAAATCTATTGTATGAATATTTGTGTATCTGGTCACCTATTGAGGGATATCTCGATTGCTTTCATATGGGGTGATTATGAATAAAGTTGGACAAAACTCTTTTGTCCAAGTTTTTCTGTACACGTTTTTACCACAACTGTATAAGTATTGCAAGCCTGATTGTTGGATCACATGCTAAGATTGTAGTCTAATGTTTTCTGAAGTGGTTGTTTCAAGGCATTTTCAAATGCATTATTACCAGGTTGTCCACTGGTCTTTCAGGTTATTCTATGGGCTCTTGGTTGTATTTTTAAAAGCTGGAGGTTAACTTTAGTGAAGTTCCTACATCTATGATTCTGGCTAGAAATGATAAATGTTTGGAATAAAGGGTAGCTGGAGAGGTGAAGAAATGCCTGCCATTCATTCATTGAAGAGTTCCAAGAATCTGAATTGAGTTGAATCAAAGGGTATCTGATCACCAACATAATGTGAGATTTTGATGCTGGATGTGGCTCTCAGGCGCTAATTTGGGTAACTTAGTAAATGAAAGTATAGACAAGGGTACCTTGGTCGGGACAGGGATTTGGGATTCTCACATGAATCTGAAGTGCCTCATCAGGTTTCTCCAAGTGTGGGATTTGCTTGGGAAACACCATCAGGCAGTTGTACATGTGACTCATGAGCTTAGAAATCAAACCTGTTTATCAGGTTAGAGTGACATAAAATTATTCACAGTTGTTAAAGAGTCAATAGTAAATTTTAACTTAGTAAACTGTCAATTTTGGTTTAAGAAGCACAATTCCCATTAAATTTCAATCTTTTCCCTGTGAAATAATTGTCTACTGAGTGATAGTGGCTTCACAATGAAGTTAGATATCTACACCTGTATTCTTTTTTGTCTGTTTGCTAAATTATTCTGCCTGCTAGCCTGGATAGTTCAACTTCCTTCACCAGTTATATTATGATGATTCCTTTGGATTACACTATTGTTACCCCTCAGAAATCAAGAGAGAACTCAACCACCACCTAACTTAGCCACAGAGTCTTAAGAATCAACTTAGCTGAGTGCACAGTTGAACCCAAACAATTAGATTACTATATACATCCATCCATGCTCATTAAATTAAGTAATGGCCTTCTCTTAAAGAAAAAGTAGCATCTATACCGAAACTCTCAGAACAACCTCTTCCCAACCCTGGGTTGAAAATAATGCTGCAACTTTTTTGTTTTTCTAAATCTAATCAAATACAGGTTCTGTTTTACTGCTGACCAAAATTAGGAAGAAGTCTAGCTTCGCCACCAAGTGTCTCTTTTATTTATTTTCTATTTTGAGATTATAATATAATCCTATCATTTCCCCCTTCTGCTTCCTCCCTTGTACCACTCCTTGCACTGTTTCAAATTCATGGCCTCTCTTCTTTGAGACACCTGCCCTCCCTCTTGGGCCTGTGAGGCCCTAGGAAATGGGAACAAGCACATATTCCACACATTTGAAGTGGTGGCCTCCGTGTGCTTGGCAGAGGCCACCAAGGGCTGGGAGAAGGTGACAGTTCTGGTGCCAGGTGCCTTGTGACCTGCTCAGTCACTAGAGACTCTCACCAAAATGGTTTGCTATCAGAGCACAAAGGGCCCTATTCCTCCTACATCTAGCTACCTTAGACAACTGCCTTCCAGAAACCTCTTTACCAGGCCCCTATTGTTGCTGCCCTATGGCCAAGACAGAGTTGCTTTAAGTCTCACAACATAAAGCCTTCATTTATCTACTCTTTTCACAGTCCATCTTAAGTGTACCCGGACCAGAATTGTAATTTCTGCTCATAGATAGGAAAATAAATTATTTAAGCCAGAATAACAAGTTAGGGGCTACATTCTCTGTTTTTATGGAGCAGAACTACTCAACAATAACAAATCTTTTCATTTAATGAGAAGTCAAGAGTACATCCTTTCAGAAGGATTCTTTCACATATAAACGTTGGGAATAAATACTACACACTGTTGACCAGATCAAACAAATATGACCATAATGAATGGGCTACCATTTTAAAATGTTTATCTACCTCTATTGAATGTACATGTGAAAGGAAAAATAAACAATTATACTTGGCACGGTAGCATATACCTTTAATCCCGGCACTTGGGAGTCCAAGTCAGGAAAATCTTTAAGTTCAAATCCAACCAGGGCCACATAGAGACATTCTGTTTCAAACAAACAAACAAATAAAAAATGTGTAAAACTAATTTCTAATCTTAATATTTAAGCAACGATAATACCTCCCTACTGTAGGTAAGGGAAATTCACCATATTTCATAAACAAAGGCTGAGTTGTGGAAGAAGGAATGTACAGAATAAATTTGCTGCTTTTCTCATGGGTCTACAATGGGATAATTCACTAGCAAGTTAAATGCCCAGCCTTGGTACATAATGTCTTATAGCACTTGCCATACATAAGCTGATTTGGACACATGAGTGATAGATACATGCATGTGTTTGAATATGAGACCTTAGGGCAAGGGTTGCATCGTCTGACTTCTTTTCTATTGACCTTCCCCAGTGTTCTGTGCAATGAGTGTTCAATAACTATCCCAATTATTGATGGGTTATTAGAGAGAAGGATGCAGATGGTCTAGTTATTATTTCCTGTTAACATATGAAGACAAGTTAGCAATGTATCTCTGAAACTTTATAACTTTTTGGTGATGTGATGGTGTGTGTGTGTGTGTGTGTGTGTGTGTGTGTGTGTAAAAATGTGGTCTTTACAAGATTTTATAAAAATATCATTTGGAGACATAGACATAAATCTAGCTAAAGGAGTCATAGCAACAATGAGGTCCCTGTGTCATATTAGGACACTTCCGTCCAAGCTGGGCTTCAGAGGGCTGCAATTTTAATTTACCATAATTAATCATACCTCTGTGCTTCAACTTTCACATAGTAAAATCTCACTTAAATTTTCACAGCTCATAAAGAGCGCTGAGCACCTTTGTCTCCCTGATGGTGTTAGGTGCGCTGATTCAGAGCAATGGTAGGCCATGGAAAGACAACATGACACTGTGAGTCTCCCTCACTCAACACAGTGCGACAAAATGAGAAGCCGACACTAGGGGAAATGGGGCAAAGGATACAGTGAGAACCCCCTACGATGTCTTTTCAACATCTCATAAATATGTGATTATTCCAATACCAAACTTTATTTAAAGGAAAAAAAAAATACATTGAATCACCCTAATGTTAGTTTCCAGGGCACCCTGACCTGACTTCAGTCATACAGCTTAGTAGTGACATTATAGGAAATAAGAAATGGACATCTTTTATTACTCTGTGGCTCTAGAGAGTTCACTGTGAATAAGCATATCAGTCAAGATGGGATCACTTGGTTGAAAGTGACAGAAATGTCAACTGAAAAATAAATAAACTGACAGTATAACTTGATAGGTTAAGGTGCCTGGCACCAAGCCTAGTTCTTCCGAATTTGATCCCCAGGACCCACATGGGACAAGGAGAGAACCAACTTCACAAGTGGTTCTCAGACCTATACATATATGTGTGGGATACACAATAGTAATGTAATAAAAAAATAAACAAAAGTCAATGTTTCCTGGTCCATGTAACTGAAATTCTGGTGGATGCAAGGCTGGCTACATTTAAAAAAGGGGGGGGGGGTGTGGAATGATGTCATCACTTCTTCCTAATCTGCTGGCCCCATCTTCCATTGCTTTTGCTTCATCCTGAAACCTTTGATCATGACCCTGTACACTCCTGACTCACATCCTCTAAGTTCAGATTCATCAGAGAAGGGAATATGCTTCTCTTTCAACACAGTCTCAGTGATTCTGACTGAATCATGTGCCCAGACATAAACCACTATGACTCAGGATTGAAACACTTGATCCTGAGGTGTGAGCTAAGCAGGGAGGAAGCTCTTTTGCTACTCACTGACTAATAGTTGTTCCTTAAAGGGGAAGCCCAAAGTCGCGATGAGGGACTAAACCAATGTAGAATAACAACACCTGTCTTCAGGCTTCCATCCTGGTTTACAGAGAACATGTCTCTCTAGAGAGTAACTCCAAAGTATCCTTATGCCTTATGCCCTCCTGGAAGTCACTCATCATATTTCCAAGCAGCACAAGATGTAAATCAGGAGGACTTACGTGCCCTAGAAGTATCAATGCTGCATGAATTACTGATAACTTATAATTGATTATATATGATTACTTGGGCAGCAGTGTTATCCCTTAACCCAACACTTATAAATAAACACACAGAAACCAGTTAATCTTATAATATAGCCTAAGCACTGGGGCTAGGCAGGTCCCGTCCTTCTAAGCTTCCTCCCCAGCTAAGCCCCCATAATTACTTGCTCACTTCCTATGGTATGCTCCTCAGTGCATGCTGCTCTTGGCAATGGTGCACTTTTTCTCTTCCACCTATCCAGTGATATTTGCTCCTTCTCTTCTCCCTTTCTTCCCTGACTCTCTCAATGCTTCCCTCACCTCCAAAAGCCCACAAACCTTCGCCCAGCCCCTCTGTTTTGCCTAGCTCAGGCAATAGGCAACTTTATTCAACCCATCCGGGAAAACTTAGAGACAAGAGTTACAAAAGTCATTTTGGGTATGATACTGTGAGCTTGTAAGGTAAGACAGGGGCAAGCAATTAACAATTGAACACAAGCAGTTTAGGACAAAGCATGACAGACCATGCTGGTTCAGACCAAGCCCTCCTTCACTGCAGCTACATTTTCTCCTTTCCCTCTCACTCTTACCTCATTTGTAGTTTCTGAAGCTGGTGTGTGAAGCAGCAATAGCCATTTGATGTAGATGTGGCTTCACAACCTTACTATCAACCAGCAATACCTTCCCTACAAGAGCCATTGTTTTCATCAGTGACTCCAGCCCTTCTCTAGAAAAATTTAATCTATTTCTTAATCTCGTTTTATACATTAGCTTTTGTTCCACGAGAACGAGTTCAGCTTCCCTGGGCTATCTGTCAACAACTCACTGGTGTCTGAAGCTTCAGCTTTAAGCACAACTTCTGCCTGGAATTTTTGATTTTACGTCACCTTGGGTTTATTTGGGTCATTTGGGAAAAGCATAATGATATGTTATTATTAATGCACCCTGGAGGCGGAGTGTGGAGAGACATGAAGTGAGTGTATTTTTGCCACCTGGGAGGTCACATAGAGTAGTTAACATCCATATGCTTTAGCAACTTTTTGTTGCCATCCACACTGATAGCTCCAACTAAAAGAATTTGAAATTATCTTCCAGAAGCTGTTCTCCAGTCATAACGAGGATGCTATGGTCCACATTTATAGTGGGCCACAAGTGCCAGGAAGCCAACATTCTTAGAGATAAGCATGAACAAGTGACATGAGTTGGTAACTAAATATCCTTGTTTCTTTGCTTCTTGGGATACTTTTGTCCTATGAAGGAAATGCCTTAAAGCCACCTGGGGAAATAGCAAAACCTCTCACTCTCAGGCCTTAATCAAAATGCCATTGTTGCTATGAAAGAAGAAACCAATCCTGTCTCCCTAAGGAGAGGGTAGAAGACTGGCACAGATCCACAGCTGTGAAGAGACTGTAGAAAAAAACCACACCCTTGTTCCTAGGGAAGGGACAGGGGACCACCGTCAATGCATGAGCGTATGCTAGCAAGCAAAGCCTGCTTCTACAACAGTGGAGGAGTGGATGCTACCCTATCCAAGGCTGATCGCATATCCATATCAGAATTTGGCAGCAACAGGGACATGGGACCAAAATGAAGAAAAGCTCCTATCTCTCAAGAACAAAAGTATAAAGAAAGGTAAGCTTGAATTTCAGAGGAGGAAAAGGAACCCCTCTATCTCCACTGTTTTACCATCATGGAGCAGCAAGCAACAGCAATCCAGTGAGTGGGAGGGGGTCTGAGAGCCTCTGCTATCTATTATCTATGGTAGAGACAGGAAAACAGAATGGCTTAAGCTTAAGACAAAGAGGACCACAGAGGACCGCCCTCCAGCACACTGGGTTCCACACAAAGACCAAGGAAAAGCAAACTGGAGACCTGTGAAGCCTGTGGGGAATCAAGAGTAACAATAACAACAAAATCCAACCGCAGCTCAGCTCCTAACTATGGGCCTGACAAAGCAAGCCTCCAGATTTCTGCATACAGATCAGTCTTAAATCATTCTCATCTGTTATATACATAGTGTCTGGAACATAAATTTAAAAATCAACATATATACAAACAATTTTAAAAGTAAGAGAAAAACAAAACAAAACAAAACAATCAATACAGCCAGATCGAGAAGAGGCCCAAATGTTGAAACCATGAACTTTGTAGCAATTGAAGTTAATATGTGAAAGGATCTTTGACTCATCAGAAGACAGAACAAAGAAATAAATATGTGAACTTCTAGAAACTGTGATATAACTTATTAAAAAGGATAGAATGAAAAAAAGAATAAAATAGAGAACAGGAATGATTAAAGAAAAACATCATCCAAATGCTATAGAACCACTCTGAAATTCTAACATAAATTAAAATAGAATTTTGAAAATGAGGAAAGAAAATTGAGCAGAAGAAATACTTGAGGGGATAATGTCTGCAAAGTTTACACAGTCAAAAAGAAAATCACAGATCTGAAAGGCCTAGAGAACCTGAAGTAAGACAAACAGGAGGAAATATATACATACCAACCATCAATGTGATACAAACTAAAGACAGAGAAAACCAAGGGGGTTGTGACCCATAGGTTGAGAACTGCTGCCCTAAAGTGACGGCATGCTTGGCATGTTCAAGGATGGACAAACAGGTTAGAGTGGCCAGGACAGAGTGAGAGGGGAAATATGAGCAGAGAAGTTCAAGAGGGTATCACGCCTATACTGGCTAATTTTATATCAACCCGACATAAGCTAGAACATCTGAAAAGGGGGGAACCTCAATTGAATAAATGCCTCTGTAAGATCAGGCTCTAGGCAAGCATGTAAGACATTCTCTTAATTAATTCATGTGGAAGACCCAGCCCATGGTGGGTGGTGCCATCCCTGAGCTGGTTGTCCTGGTTCTGTAAGAAAGCAGGCTGAGCAAGCAACAGGGAGCAAGCCAATAAGCAGTTGTCCTCCATGGCCTCTGCATCAGCTCCTGCCTCCAGGTTCCTGCTGTGCTTGAGTGCCTGTCCTCACTGCTTTCGGTGATGAACTGCTATCTGGATCTGTGAGTCAAACAGACCCTTCCCTTCCCAGGTTGCTTTGATCATGTTGTTTTATCAGGGCAATAGTAACCCTAAGACAGCATCTCATCTATGGTGCTTCAAGTACTACAAGAACTTTGACTGTGACTCTGAGTGATTGTGACTGACTCACTAAAGAGCTTTGTGCAGGACATCTTCTGTTCTGGCATAAAGTATAGGTGCGTTGGAGTAATGATACCAGGCTCAGAAGTGCCATACATTGTAGGACCCACAGGGCTTCACTGTAAGCATGAACAATTGCTGAGGAAGAAGGGACTCTCTGGTGGAGCTGTCTGCACACTGGACAGGGATCTCTTGAAATGCAGCTTTTTTTGGATTATCGACAGGGGTAGGAGTGACCCCAGCTGTCTCAAGCACCAGCTGGGAACAGAACACAAAATCCAACTACCATAGTTTATCACCTTGACACATCTGGGAAGAGGGAACATTAGTTAATGAATGGCCTCCATCAGACTGGCTTGTAGGCATATCTGCAGGGAATTTTCTTAACTGGCAATCGGTGTAGAGGAGCCAGCACACAGCCCTGAACAGCTGGTACTGGTTGTATACAGAAGATATCTGAGTAAGCCATGGAGAGCAAGCTAATAAGCAGCCTCCCACATGATCCCAGCTTCAGTTTCTGACTCCAGGTTCCTGCCCTGACTTCCCTTGATGACGAACTCTAACCTGTAAAATGTAATCATCCTTTCCTCCCTAGGTTGCCTTTGGTCATAATGACTATCACAGCAGTAGAAAAAAATAACAGAAAACCACAACTAATATGAAAATCCTCGGCCACAATCAGAGCCAGGAGCAGGCTGTGTTTGGTGTCCCCAAGATGAAAAGAGATCAGAACCCTTTGCTGACCATCTACTGGAATGGATAACTGAGTCTGGGGACTTGATTCTGAAATTGTCACTGGAGAATGAAAATTCCTGATGCCTGCCAGGGACAGACCCACTCTAGACTCCCCATAGGCAGAGGGGAACTGTTGGTTCCCACTGATTCTATTCTGGGAGACACTATCCATGCTTTGAGATGCATAATTTTCCCCTTGGCCTTCAAGACCCACTGCCTCACCTGCAATCGGGGACACTTCAATTAACTTATTGATGGCTGAGCTAGATTTGGGTGAAATTGATTTTTGGTCTGTCTAAGTGCCCTCCCTATCTGGGTAAACACATGTTGGTTCACATTTTCCTAGGAAAAATAATACATGAACAGTGCATCAATCAAGGGCCTGCAAAAAACAGAGCTTATTCCGAGTGAGTTATTGAGAAGAGAAATACAAAGAAGACTGGAAGAAATGAAGAGGAAATCTGAAAAGATGAGGAAAGAAGCACTCAAGATCTGAAGGTAGCATTTCTACAGAGGGTATGGGACATCCATAGGCGAAAACAATTCAATAGAAAATAACCACTCCAACCCGACTTTCTGTTTTTGTCTCCCTGTGGACCAAACCAGTTAAGGTCCAGTTGTGTGTGTGTGTGTGTGTGTGTGTGTGTGTGTGTGTGTGTGTGTGTGTGTGTATGTGTGTATGTAGGGGAGTGCTCTGTACTCTGTGAGAGCAGAATAGGAGCAGATGAGGAACGACTCTGAAGTTACCCAAAGCCCCGAGATTGGAAGAAATCAACAGAACATGGAGCTAGAAAACCTGAAGATTCAGAACTGAAGAACTGGGACTGAGGCATTCCAAGTTGGAGGGCAACTGGGGGATAGATGTGCCCAGGGAACTGGGATGCAGCAGTGGTTCTGGGGAGACAGTGATGCTAGGAGGCAGAAATGGTTTTGTCAAGAGCTACTGGCTAAGAAGGTAAACTAAAGACAGGAAGCTGCTGAGTTTAGACCCACTAAGGTTCCCAGGCCTGAAAGGAAGGGTTTGGGCAGTGCACAGTATCAACACCCAGCAGGAGGCAAATTAAGAGAAGTGAATTAAGAAGTATTGACTAGATGGGTGCTGTTTCATATTGGCTTTTCTATAAAGGGAGACAATTACTTGGGAAGAGGCTGGAAGAACACTTTGCTACTGGGATTAGGCTCTATCTTGGAAAAGGCATTTATCTCATGGTTCTCTGAAGGCAAATCTGTGCTACTAGATTAACTAAACGATTGTTGATGGAGAACAGAGGGAGAAGAGCTAAAGCAGAGTCCTCCAGAAAGAGGCCTTTGTTTTCTCACAAGGCTGGCATACATTTCTAAAGGCGCTCCACATTTAACAAGCCGTTGCATGAAACAACTCAAGAAATCACACATGGTGTCTGACTCGGACCCTCATCTCCAAGGGCAGATCACGTGAGGTCACTTATGACATTCACTCAATGTCCAACTGAAATCTGTTCACCCATAAATGAAAATTGAGTGGCATGTACCCAATGGAATTACAGAGTCACTGCCTTTTGCTGCCCTCAGTAGAAAACAGTTAAGAAGGAGAATTCTCACAACACCTGACTCTCTAAGACTCTCTGAAAGTAACTGAGTCCACACACTTTAACTGCAGACTCTGTTGCTATGTAAACTGTGCTTCATAGGGCATTTAAAGACTTAACGCAAGTGACTGGAGGTTTAATCTTTTAATTCCATTGCTCCATAAGTTCCTTGTAGGTTCAGTGAACAAGGAATTCAGACATAATATTAGAAACCCATTTCAGGAGAGGGCTTAGGGCATGGGGGAAAATAGGCTGTGTTTTACTGCACAAAAGAGATTCCAGACTAATCTCTAGATTTACTTAATCTGAGGGCAACTCTTGTGCCCATCCTGTGGAAAGACACGTGCTTGCACAGTAAATTATCAACAGTGCACTTCGCCACCTCCCTCCATCAGCACCACCAACCGCCTCCTTCATTACAAAGCTTATCTAGGTGGAGCATGTTCACACAGACACCAATTTGGGTCATGTCCCCCATGAGCAGGCCTCAGTTCACCATGTACCACTTACATTCTTAGGGGCATTTGCACTTTGAAGCAGTAATCCTGTAGTCACCTTACTACATTCCCAAACACAGCATGCATGTTCAAGCCACTTGTTACCTGGCTAAGCAGCGTGAAAGCCACCAGCTCTTCCAAGGTGACCCCAGACATACACACAGAGCCCTGGCTGTCACCGCGCTTGTGTCTGGAGAAGGCTGCGCACACTGAGTGCAAGCAGCTCTCTGATGACCTCAGAGATGGAGGCTAATTTAACTTGTATAACCCACTAGCGCAAAAGGGCACGTGTGGGTGACATTTAGGAACTATTTAATATGTGGACATTAGTTGCAGCATAATAGATGGAGAAACATAATGTCAGGGGAAAACAAATCACAATTTATCTAGCCTGAATAACCAGAGCTCGTTTACATACATCAGATTTAATTTTATTTTTTACGAGTCACTTGAGAGCAAGGCACATTTGCTACGGGAAGCTTGAAGGAATGCTGGGCAAACGTGCTCATCACTTCTCCCCCACCCATCAGCAACGTGACAAGCGACTAAACAAGCATGACACTCCTTGATGCTTTTCTAAAACAACCTACTAGAATTTTCTTCAGTTTTTAATTTTCAGTTTCTTCAACTGTTTAGTCACACATAGGCCAGGATTACAGAGAATGGAGCACTATCGCTTTTTGTGGGAACAGAAAAGTGGTGACGAACTTGAGACTTTCAGTATCCCACGTTTCTCATTTTGACAAAAGAGGTAATTAACTATCTGCGCCTACACTTTTCTGACTATAGAATTGGTGACAATACTAATCCCTTCAAGGGAGGGTTGCAAGAATTAGTGCAATGTTTGAAACTGTGTTGGCATATTAGACAGCAAATTCTACTGCTACTTTCAGAAGTATCATAAATATTGTATTTTGTTTTGATAGTGGCATTGCCTGTGGCTTTTCTTCTTTATGTTATAATTCTGAGTATAACAGGGTTTAGTTTAGTTTTTTTTTTTTAAGAAACGAGGGACTCAGGTTGCAGACAGAGAAGCAAGTGTAAGAGAATTGTTTTTAACACAGAAAATCATGTTACTATTGGGGTCACCAAAGTGTGAAGGAGAGAGAAAAATCAAGGCATGTTTTTTCAAGTCAAGTTAAGTCAATTTTTACAGATGTATGTAAAGGTTTGATACCCAGACAAGAGAACTTAAAATTTTTCTATTATACCATTTTTGTACATATTCCATTATGACAAGAATTTGGATTTTTAAAATCTCCTTTCCCCACATTCAGTATTCAGATTTGCATAATCTTGGTGACTAAGCATGCTATGGTGGCCAGATTCATCAGACGAAAATACAGGACACACAGTGAAATTTGCATTTCAAGAAAATAAATTTTAGTCTCAAAATTTCCTATCAGAACTGGGAACACGCTTACACTAATAATAATGCTGCTGCTGCTAATAATAATAAATTTTATTATTGTTATTATTATTATTAATGAGACTCAAGCTTAACTGAATACCTTTCATTTTACCTGCCAAGTCTAATCATGCTGAATTTTGTATAAATCTATGGAAGACTCTAGTTGGCTGGGATTGTCATAGTTAGAAGGGACTAAATCTGGACAGTGTCAGAGACACACAAATCTTAACAGGTAGAGTTATAGTTAGGGTTAGGTCTGGGGAGACCTGCTTTTTTGCCTGTAGTGGTTTGAATGAGAAAATCCCCATGGGCTCATATCTTTGAATCCTTGGTCTTTAGTTGCTGAAGCTGTTTGGGAAAGATTAGGGGGCATGGCCTTGTTGGAGAAGGTGTGTCACTGGAATTGGTTTTAAAAACCCACACCATTCCCTGTTGGTTCTCTCTCCCTCTCTTCCTCCCTCCCTCCCTTCTAACTCCCCTCCGTCCCTCTCTCCTTTCCTCTCTCCCTCTCTGACTTTTCCTTCCCCCTTCCCTCTCCCTGCCTCTTGAGGATCAGATGTAAGCTCTCAGCCACTCACTGCTCGGCTCTATGCCTGCCTATGGCCATGCTCTCTGCCATAATGGTCCCTAGCCTTAGGGAAATGTGAACCCCAAATTGAATGTTTTTTTCTTGAATTTGTTGTTTTAATAAGTTGACTTGGTCATGCTGTTTTGTCACAGCAATAGAAAAGTAACTAAGAATCCAAAGTATCAAAACACAAGACATCTGATTGGTAGTTTCAGGGCCACAGTTGTAGGAAGAAGATTGTGAAGACCATGAATGCTGCTGATCATATAGTGTTCCAGGCTCTGGGTGGGGCTGATGCTGTGGCAGAGGTCACAGCAAATCAGCACCAAGTTTTCCGCCAGGCTGATTCTTAGAAAGGTCCTGCAGCTGGATGGGCTCAGGGTAGGACAGTGAGACAATGGTCAAATGTTCTCATATTTAAATGCAAAGGACAGTGAGGAGGGATTTCCATATAAGTTTGACAGTTTACTAGTAAAATAAGTACGAGTTTTCAACTCATAGGGTTGTTCTGGGTTGGAATCTTGCCCCTCCCCGTGCAGCTGTGAGCTTGAGTAAGCTGTGTGAACCCTGACAGCAAGTAACCTCTTCAGTAAACAAATAGGATGCTGTTCCGCAAGGATGCTGGATTTTGTTAAAAAAGGAATTTCTGAAAATGTTAAGACTGAGTCTGTCACAGAGTAAGATTTCAAAACATAATACCTATACTCAATTCTAAGCTTTCATAATGATCACATTCTTAATCTGAACTAAATATTACACAAGAAACCTTGCTCTGATTTGGGTCTAGTTGAATCTATTGCTTTTTTTTTTTTTAATGAAAAATCTATAGCAAGTGTTAGGCTGGCCCTTTACCATTATCATCCCATTAGAGCCAAAAACTCTTAGAGTCCTCTGCTGGAGAGTTTTTGTTGTTTGTTGTTGTTTGTTTGTTTGTCAACTTGACACAAGCTAGAGTCATTTGGGAAGAGGCAACCTCAGTTAAAAAAAGAAATGTCCCCACTAGACTGGTCTGTGGGCAAGTCTGTGGTTTATTTTCTTGGTTGATGATGTATGTCGGAGGGCCCAGATACTGTGGCAGTGTGTCATTCCTGGGATGCTGGTCCTCAGTGCTGTAAGAAAGCAGGCTGAGCAAGCTATGAGGCACAAATCAGTAAGCAGCACCCCTCCATGGCCTCTGCATCAGTTCCTGCCTCCAGGTTCCTCCCTGTTTACCTTCCTTCCCTGTCTTCCCTCATGATGTACTATGACCTGAGAACTGTAAGCTGAAATGAACCCTTTCCTCCTCAAGTTGCTTATGGTCACAGTGTTTTATCATAGCAATAGAAACCCTCACTAAGACAAGTCTAATGATTAAAATCTCTTTATTACAGGCCTCACCCCATTATTACTGACAAGTAAAGGCCTTTCTGATTAACTGACAGTGATTAACTAACTCCATAAGCTTCAAATGAAGAAAACTCCACTCACATGGAAGCACTATTGGCTAAAATGAGCATTTTGAATCTGCAGATTCTTCAAGTTATATTTCCAAATATGACCAGCATTTCAGTGAGGTGGGAGTTAAAAAAATACAGAGAAAAGGAGTCCACTTCTGATCAACTGCATTAAAATTTTAAGATAAAGGATAACAGTGGGTATCATCCTTCCTAATGCTATGACCTTTAAATACAGTTCCTCATGTCATGGTGACCCCCAAACAGATAATTATTTTTGCTGTGACTTCATACCTGTTATTTGCTACTGTTATGAATCATATGAAAATACCTGTGTTTTCTGATGGTCTTAGGTGACCCCATGAAAGTATTGTTAGCTCCCCAAAGGGTTACAACCCACAGGTTGAGAACTATTGCTTTAAAGGCTTCCTCACACTGCAATGAGAAGCTATGTTTAAAATATTGGACAAAGGGGCTGGAGAGTTGGCTCAGCAGATACACTTGTTGATCTTGCAGAGAACCTCAGCCTCCTGGCACCCACACAGTGGCTCACAAGTGTAACTTCAGTTCCAGGGGATTTAACACCTTCTCTGAACTCTATAAGCATGAGTACTAGGCACAGGTGTGGTGAACAAAATTACATGAACTACTCATGTACAACAATAAAATAAATAAAACTAGTCAAAATTTAAATATGCTTCACATAAAAGTGACATCAACCTACTTTGTCATCATGTCGGCTCTCTGTTGGAAGAATGGAAATTCCTAATTTCCTTGGGGCCTTAGAATTGCTACATAAGTGAAGAAATTATTCTCGACTTTATTATCCTGGCAATCCAGAGCCTTTCTTTTCTTTCATGTAAAGAAACTGGAATCACAGCGTGATTGATTTTTCAGTTGTTTTCAGTATTTGTCTTTCTCGACAGTTCTTTTGTTGCTGAGTGTGTACTCAACAGTTCTTTTGTTGCTGAGTGTGTACGAGCTATCTTGCTGTAAAGAAGAGACTGTGTTATTGCTATTGCTTTGTTTTATTATCTTGGCATTTCACAGAGCTTGGACCTAAAGAGCTGGAGACTTTTTTTGGTCACAAGGTATTGTGAAGAAAAACTTCAATTGGTTTATCACTCTCATTACTGTTTGCTGACATTTGTCTTTGGTTTTATAGCTAGAGAGTTCTTTGGCACACTTATTCCATGCTTACTGAAAAGTGTTCATTTAATTTGTAGGACAGAAAGTGTTCATAGGTAATTCTTCTGTTTTCCCTTAATATTAAGATGTTACCTATCCTTGGCCCATCTGTCAAAAAAAATAACATAATAAAGTACTCTTTATTGAAACTTAGACATAGTATTTGACTAACAAAATTGCCCTACCTATTCCCCAGGTCCATATCTATCCATAATGGTAACTATTATTTCTTTTTTTAAAAATTGATTTATTTGTTGCTTCAGGTTACATTTCCATCATATTGTCCTCTTCCCCCACTTCCCAGCCCCTCCCGCCTACCCTCTACCCCCTAATCCTTCCATCCCACTCCTCTCGAGAGGAGTGTCCTACCTAACAGTCTCCCACCCCAGTTCAGAAGTCACATGAGGGCCAAAAGCCTCCTCATACACTGGGGGCCTACAAGGCAGTACTACCAGTGAAAAGGGTCTCATTGCCAGGGAGAGAAAACTAAAACAAACAAACAAAAAAGTCTATGTTCCATGTTCCCTTTGGTGCATTGGTTGTAGTATAGATATCCTGTACTATATAGCTAAAATCTGACTATAATTGAATAGATGCCATGTGCATCCTTCTGAGTCTGGGTTAGATCACTCAGGATGAGCTTCTCTAGTTCCATCCATGTAGCTGCAAATTGTATAATTTCCTTATTTCTGATAGCTGAGTAGTATTCCATTGTGCAGATGTACCACAGTTTTTTAATCCATTCTTCGGTTGAGGGACATCTGGGTTGTTTCCAGTTTCTAGTTATTACAAATAAGGCTTCTATGAACATAGATGAGGAAACTTCCTTGTGATTCCGTGAAGAGACATTTGGATGTATACCCAGAAGTGGTATGGCTGGGTCCTGAGGCAAAGGTATTCCAAGTTTTCTAAGATATCGCCAGATTGACCTCCATAGTTGTTGCACAAGCCTTCACTCCCACCAGCAATGGAGGAGGGTTCCACTTTCTCCACACCCTCGCCAGCATGTGCTGTCATATGAGCTTTTGATCTTAGCCATTCTGACAGGTGTGAGATGGAATCTTAGAGTCATCTTGAGTTGCATTTCTCTGATGGTTAAGGTTGCTGAGTATTTCTTCAAGTTTCTCTCAGCCATTAGGAATACCTTCTTTGTGAATTCTCTGTTTAGCTCTTTTCCCCATTTTTTGATTGGATTATTTGATTTCTTGGCATTTAATTTCTTGAGTTCTTTGTAGATTTTGGATATTAACCCTCTTTCAGATGTGGGGTTGGTCAAGATTTTTTCCCAATCTGTAGGCAGCCATTTTGTTCGAGTGACAGTGTCTTTTGCCTTACAGTAGCTTTTCAGTTTCATGAGGTCCCATTTATTGATTGCTGTTCTTAGGTCCTGAGCTGTTGGTGTTCTGTTCAGGAAGTTGTCACCTGTGCCCATGAGTGTTTGTGGTCCTCTCCAGCTTTTCTCAGGGGGTTCTCAGGGTCAATGTGCATCTAATAGCCAGGAGCACTGTGAGATGGTGCAGCCCACTCCCAGGCAAGGAGGAAGGGCCCAGGGTTGTTTCACTGCTCACAAATCAGAGCTCTCTATATTGCACACTGAGCATTCAGCCTGCAGTGGCTCTGCTGGTGTGGTCTTGGGTGCCCAGGCACAGATTCTGTGAGTTCTGGAGGTCCCAAGTTTGGGGGTTGAGGCCGCTCCCTGGAGTCTTGAAAGGACCTGACTCCACGCCCTTAAGCTCAGTCCCTCAGCAGTGTCCCCCAGGCCAAAATTCACTGATCCAGAGGTGGGACTAAATATGCTTAAGCTCTGGTTTCCCGCCGGAAGGGCCAGGACTCGCAAAGGAGTCTAAAATAACCCCACAATTTTCCCAGAGTTGGTCCCTGAGGAGAACAGATCTACCTTCCAACCAGGCCACCTGCCTTTCTGACACTCTCACAGCTCCACCTATGTTTGTATGGAGCTGGCTTTGGAGACTGGCAATTTGGGTCACTGTTTTCCCAGTTCCGGTCCTCTGCAGCTCTTCCAGAAGCGTATCCCGCTGCTCAGACAAGCTGCAGTGTTTTTTCCCTGTGTCCATAAATCCAATGGAGGGGTCCTGTATGTATGTCCAACACCCCTCTGGGGGAAGCACAAATTTGCTTTAGTTTTCCAAAATGCAACTGTGAACCTGCCTGGACAGTCCCGATCTGGACCTGTGGGGCTTTCATGCTGTGGACCCCCACGCGCTGCCACGCCTGCCCTGCCGTTGTGCTGTGGATTCGCTAAGAGTGTATTCCGTTCCCCCCCACCCCCAGGCTTGTGAGTAACTCTGTCTGGAGTTTGGGTCTTCCTGCCAGGTAATTGAGTAAGTCTTACCCTGAGGCTCTCCTGGTGAGATTCCCAATTCCCAGATACAGAGGCTTCTGAAGGTCTGTTTTGCTGAGAGTCCGAGAGAAGGGAAGAGAGTCCTGCCCAGGGACTTTTAATAAACCCAGCACATTCGAATCGCTCAAATTGTTGCTCAGTGTCATAAAACCCTGTGGCTTTATAGCTGTTTTCCCCGAGTTCAAAATGCATCCGTGCGGGCCGCCGCCATCTTGGATCTTGGCAACTATTATTTCTGATACAGATTCCTTTCATTTTTTTAAACATTTATTAATTACTTGTTTCTGTCTCCATTGCCTCCCCCTCCCTCCACCCCTCCCAACCCCTCCCTGCACCCTCTACCCCCTTTCCTACCCCTCCCATCCCTACAGTGTGGGGTGACTCCATGTATCAGCCATCTCAGTTTGTTAGTCACATGAGGTCTAAGAGCTTCCTCTTGGACAGGAGGCATACATGGCAGTTCTACTAGGGTGGGGAGTCCCACTGACAGGTAACCAAGTCCCTGTTATTGCTCTTTTGGGTCTATTGATTGTAGGATGATTATCATATACTATAATGGCTAAAATCCAGTTATAAGTGAATATATGCAATATGTATCTTTCTGAGTCTGAGTTAGCTCACTCACTCATGATGAGCTTTTCTAGTTCCATCCATTTGGTTAAAAATTGCATGATTTCCTTGTTTCTGATAGCTGAGTAGTATTCCATTGTGTAAATGTACCACAGTTTTTTTGTTTTTTTTTTGTTGTTTTTTTTTTAATCTATTCTTTGGTTGAAGGACATCTGGGTTGTTTCCAGTTTCTAGCTTTTACAAATAAAGCTGCTTTGAACATAGTTGAGGAGATGTCCTTGGGGATTGGTGAGGAATCTTTTGGATATATGCCCAGGGGTGGTATGTCTGGGTCTTGAGGTAGATCTATTCCAAGTTTTCTAAGATATCGCCAGGCTGATTTCCATAGTGGTTGTATAAGTTTGCACTACCCCCAGCAATGCGGGAGTGTTTCCCTTTCTCTGCAGCCTCACCAGCATATGCTGTCTTTTGAGTTTCTGATCTTAGCCATCCTGACAGGAGTGAGATGGAATCTCAGAGTCATCTTGAGTTTCATTTCTCTGATGATTAAGGATGTTGAGCATTTCTTCAAGTGACTCTCAGCCATTTTAGATTCCTCTTTTGTGAATTGTCTGTTTAGATCTGTTCCTTATTTTTTGATTGGGTTAGTTGGTTTGCTGATGTTTAGTTTCTTGAGTTATTTATAGATTTTGGATATTAACCCTCTGTCAGATGTGGGGTTGGTGAAGATTTTTTCCCAATCAGTAGGCTGCTGTTTGTTTTAATGACAGTGTCCTTTGCCTTACAGAAGCTCTTTAGTGTGATGAGGTCCCATTTATTGTTGTAAGGCCTGAGCTATTGGTGTTCTGTTCAGGAAGTAGTCACCTATGCCAATAAGTTCTAGACTTCTCCCCACTTTCTCTTCTATTAGATTTATCGTGTCCAGTTTTATGTTAAGGTCTTTGATCCACTTGGACTTAAGTTTCATGCAAGGTGATAAATATGGGTCTAATCACATTCTTTTACATGTTTATATCCAGTTTAACCAGCACCATTTGTTGAAGATGCTGTCCTTTTTCCATTGTGTGGTTTTAGCTTCTTTGTCAAAAATTAAATGACCAGAGTTGTGTGGATTTATTTCTGGGCCTTCAATTCAATTCCATTGATCAACTGGTCTGTTTCTATACCAGTACCATGTTGTCTTTATTACTGTTGCTCTGTAGTATAGCTTGAAATCAGAGATGGTGATACCTCCAGATGTTGTTTTATTGTACAAGATTGATTTAGCTATTCTGGGTTTTTTATTTTTCCATAGGAAGTGGAGAATCATTTTTTTGAGGTCTGTAAAGAATTATGTTGGAATTTTGATAGCGATTGCATTGAATCTGTATATTGCTTTTGGTAGGATTGCCATTTTTATTATGTTGATCCGACCTATCCATGAACCTGGGAGATCTTTCCACCTTCTTATATCTTCTTCAATTTCTTTCTTCAAGGACTTGAAGTTCTTGTTGTACAGGTCTTTCACTTGCGTGGTTAGAGTTACCCTGATGGGGTGGTGTTAAGCTAATTAATTGGTCCTGCTTGTTGTCTGTTACTTACATAGCCTCTGATTGGTTGAATAAAATGCTGAGGCCTGAGATTGGGCAACGACAGAGAAAGGTGAGACTTCCTGAGATTAGAACAGGAAGCCTGCACTTTAGACAGAGGATTAATGCATTCCATCCAGGAGCAGGAAGAAGGAGGACACACACCATGGGTTAGAAAAAAGAACCTCATTCCACATGGTCAGGGACATCATCACAGCATAGAGAATAGCAGTCCAAGGAGATGTATGTGTATATGGGGTCATATTTGCGTAATAGAATTAAAGGCTAGCTTAAGTGGTCCAAGATTGCTCAGTTCAGGCCAAGACTTGTTAAAATCCACATGGTTTCTATGTGCACTCATTTATAATGTCTGGTTAAGGATTAACAACCACCAAACCAATTAACAATAATCAAAATACTGGTTAAATAGTTTATTAGCCACTTCTTTCTACATACGGTGCCCAACATAATTTAATTAAATTTTTTCTACATACATTACCCCCAGGTATTTTGTATTATTTTTGGCTATTGTGAAGGGTGTTGTTTCCCTAATTTCTTTCTCAGCCCATTTATCTTTCATTTAAAGCAGGGCTGAGTTAATTTTTTATCCAGCTACCTTGCTAAAAGAGTCTATCAGCTGTAGGAGTTCTCTGGTAGAATTTTTGAGGTCACTTATATGTATACTATCATATCGTCTGCAAATAGGGATAATTTGACTGCTTCCTTCCCAATTTGTATCCCCTTGATTTCCTTTAGTTCTCTTGTTACTCTCATTAGGACTTCTAGTACTATGTAGAAGAGATATGGGGAGAGTGGGCATCCTTGCCTTGTGCCTGATTTTAGGGGAAATACTTTAAGTTTCTCTCCATTTAATTTGATGCTGGCTACTGGCTTGCTGAATATTGCCTTTATAATTTCTAGATATGATCCTTGTATGCCAGTTCTCTCCAAGACTTTTAGCATGAAGGGGTGTTGGATTTTGTCAAATGCTTTTTCTGCATTTAATGAGATGATCATGTGTTCTTTTTTTCTTTCAGCTTTTTTTATATAGTGGATTACATTAATGGGTTTTTATGTTGAACCAGACTTGCATTCCTGGGATGAAGCCTACTTGATCATGGTATATGGTACTTTTGATGTGTTCTTGGATTCAATTTGCAAGTATTTTCTTGAGTATTTTAGCGTCTATGTTCATGAGGGAAATTGGTTTGAAATTCTCTTTCTTTGTTGAGTCTTTGTGTGGTTTAGGTATCAGGGTGACTGTGGCCTTATAGAATGAGTTTTACAGTGTTCCTTCTGTTTCAGTTTTGTGGAAGAGTTTGAAAAGTATTGGTATTAGCTCTTCTTTGAAGATCTGGTGGAATTCTGTGCTGAAATCATTTGGCCCTGGGTTTTTTTTTTTTTTTTTTTTTTTGGTTGGGAGACTTTTAATGATTGTTTCTATTTCCTTAGGGGTTATAGGACTGATTAATTTGTTAATTTTTGTCTTTCATTTTTAAGGAATATATGATAGACAAACTTAGAGAAATAAAGAGCTGATTTTTGGATATATAGTTGGATTTTTCACTGCAGAAATATTACAAATTTAGTTTCAAATGAAATGTAATTTGATATGTCATTTCACTCTTAGTCTGTACATTTATATTTATAGTAAAGTTGAGGTTTTTATTTAAGATTTATTTATTTATTATATACATAATATTCTGCCTTCATATATGCCTATACTCCAGAAGAGGGCACTAGATCTCATTATAGATAGTTGTGAGCTACCATGTGGTTGCTGGGAATTGAACTCAGGACCTTTGGAAGAATAGCTAGTGTTCTTAACCTCTGAGCCATCTCTCCAGCCCAAGTTGAGGTTTTTTGTTTATTTGTTTCATTTTTCAGAGATCAGGGTATTATATTGTGATTTAATATCTAATCTGACAACTCTGTCATTCATTAAGTAATGTCATTAGTGAAATGATTGAATTAAACCTGTGAACTTGTATTACAGATATAGCTTAGGTAGAGTGTCTAGCATTTTAAGTGCTTTCTTTATCACCATAACAGAATAACTAACAGAAAAAAACTTAGGAGAGTATGTAGAGGTCTTTTAATCCAGCAACATGGCTGTTTTGGCAAGGGATTCACATCCAGTGATGACCTAGGTCTATGTGATCCAGCTGGAATGCAGACACACTCTGGATTATAGTATGATCTGGTTTGAATACTGACACTTCCTAAATACACATCTTTAATTCCAAACAATAAAGGTACAGTGAGTTTATAGAAGGAAGCAACCATGTTGAAAATGATGTCTAATTGAGAGGCAAAGTTACAAATCAGAGAAAGGTTTGACAGACTGAGTCAGAGATAGGATACACCCAAATCTCACAAGAACAGGATAGAAAGGAGAGGCTACTTAAGAGCAGCACAAGGAGAGAGGGAAGAGTTTCTTTCCTTTTTCATTTATTTATTTCTTCAATTTACATCTCAATCATAATCCCCTCCCTCCATCCTCTGTCAGTCCCACCCTCCTACCCTCTTCTCCCTCATCCTCCCATCTGCTTTTTTTTAAATTTAAGGTATATCCTTTTCCCCCCAGTAGCTCCCTATTTTAGTCCAATGAATGGCTCTTTTTCTTATAATAATAAATACAATACAAAACAATAAGAATAATTAGGCCACAATTATGAAAATTATAAGGTATAACATACATTCCCAATGTCCAGTCCATACATATTTGACAACTGATATTAATATTTTATTATCTATCTATCTCAATGAATTTAAAGTTCTATATCTAACTCGGTTTCCATCCTAACTTGCATTACCAACTTAAAAACATCTTCTTAGACCTAGAACATCCTTTTAATTCCTAAACAACTTAAAACTTAATTGTGAGACTACAATTATCTAGTCTTCAACCACATCAGAGACCTGAGAAGGATGAATATATCTGTTTATACAGGAAGTGCAGAGCCAGCAGCTTCTAAAACTAAGAAATGACAGGCAACTGACTGCCTGGACAGTCTGCAATTTCTCTCAATACATTAGAGCATCTATCTTCAGCCTCTTGGCCCAGTATCTCTGGCAGACATTAATTGCAAAGCAGGAATTATGAAGGACTTGCCTACCCTGTCTTGGCAGAGTTAGGATATCGACTTACCTGCTACCAAGTTTTGTCCTTTTCAGGCAGTGTTCTGCTTACAGTGGAAGCAAGGGATTTGTCTTGCCCAGTGACAAGCTTGCCACTAATGCAACCATCTCCACATGAAGATTCTTTGATGATGTTCATCATTTACTTGGAGTAGAATGGGGGTGCTGTCAGGAGCTGACATGTCTCAATATCAAAAAAAATCTTAAGTTAAGAAAACATATTTGAATGTCATATTCTACAGATCTCTTGAGGTTTTTGAAGACCACCTATCTATCTCCATATATTTGGATAAGCAAATATTGCTTGTCTCTTAGCAACTTGATTTTTGATTAACTTAGAAAACATCTGTGATAAACTATGCTAGTACCTAACAAAATGACATATTTGAATGACTATTCATTTGCATTTCTTAATTATCCTAAACAGTTTGTGACAGTTGCCATCAAAAGGCCAATACTTTACATTGCATTTTGAAGCATTACCTAGGTACAATACCTTAAAAAGAGTTAACCTTAATTTTGTATCAGTATACAAAGATCAATACCAAAGTATCCAAGCATAATCTTAATTTTGTATCAATATACAAAGATATAAGAGCATATTCAATAATCTGTCCTTTTTTAAAATCATTCCTATATTATGTTTATATCGCTTTTATTTCAAGTCTTTTCCCCCCTACATAGGAAAGAAAGAAGGATAGAAAAAAGAAAAAGAGAGAAATCCCTGGGTCTAACCCAGGGAGGAGTTTTTTTTTTTTTTTTAACAGGATAGCTTTACAGAGACAGGTTGCACAGAGAACAAGCTAGACACTAGTGAAGATAGAACAAGCCAGGGAATGAGAAGGAGCCAGAAGATTAAAACATAATGCCAGATTTAGTTTGAGGCCAGGTGGAGCAATTCAGTCAGAAGCTAAGAGAAGCCAGTTTGAATCAATGAGCTTGGAGAGGAATTTAGGCCAGAACAGCTGTGTTGAACTAGTCAGTGAAGTGTTTAAAAACAGCTAGAAAGACTTGGGAATGGCTCTCATCTCATTCCCTCATCTGAGGACATAAAAACAACATTTACAAGAGGAAAGATTTATTTTGGCTCATTGCTTTAGGTCTTTTAGTCTATTGTGGTGGGAAAAGCATAGTGACAGACCCACTCCACAGCCATGGAGAAAGAGAAGGCCAGTCACATTGTATTGGTAGACAAGCAACAGAGAGTAGATGATAACATTTAAAGTTACATCTTTCTATGCCAGCCAGACCTCAGCATCTAGAGCAGTGGTTCTCAACCTTCCTCATGCTGTGACCCTTTAATACAGTTCCTCATGTTGTTTTGCCCCCAACCATAAAGTTATTTTCATTGCTACTTTATAACTGTAACTGCTACCATTATGAATTGTAATATAAATATCTGATATGCAGGTTATCTGATATGTGACCCCTGTGAAAGGGTCATTTGACCCCTTTGGACCACCAAAGGGGTCACAATCTACAGGTTGAGAACCACTGTTCTAAAGGGTCCACAATTTCCCAAAACAACACTAAGAGCCAGGTTTTCAAACACAAATGCATATAGGGGGCATTTTACATTTCAACCTAACACGTTCATGTCCCTGGATTCTATACTCAACAGCACAAAATAAAAAGAATGGATGGGGGCTAAAGAGGTGGCTCACTGGTTAAGGGCACTGGCTGTTCTTCCAGAGGACCTGAGTTCAATGCCCAGAACCCACATGGTAGCTCACAACTGTCTGTACCTCCAGTCCCAAGAGATCTGGCACCCTCACACAGACATACATGCAGGTAAAACATCAATGCACATACAAAAATAAATAAATCTTTTTAAAAAATGGATGGAGAACACTTCCTAAATCTAAAATATTGACAATTATCTGTCCCATTTGCCCTGTGTTCACATCCCCCCCCTTTTAAACAACAACAACAAAAGCACTGAAGTATTATTTCTGTTGTTTCATTTACACTAGTGAACCTGTGTAATCCTGTGCTTCTCTATTGTAATAAAACACTGACCAAAAGCAACTTGGGGAGGAGAGGGTTTATTTCATTTTAGAGGTTATAGTCCATCTTCAAAGGAAGCCAGGGCAGAAACTCAAACGAGAACAGAGGCAAAAGCCACAGGGAAATGTTGCTGGGTGGTCTGCTCCCCTTGGTTCCTTCAGCTAGCTTCCTTATACAACCCAGGCCCACCTGCCAGGGGTGACAGTGGGCTAAGTCCTCCCACATCATTCAACCACCAATCAATGAAACACTCCCTAAGACACGCCCACAGGCCAAGCTTACTGGGGAAGTCCTCAGTGGAGGTTCCCTCTTTCCAAGGTAACTCTAATTTGCATCAAGCTGATGAAAATGAACCAGTTTGTGGTGCTACTTTTCGCCATATTTGTCAAATTCTCCATTATTAAATTTTTAAAGAGTTTTCTTTGAAAGTTTTTTTTTTTTACATTTATCTAGTGTGTGTACATGTGTGTATATTGGGAGCAGCACACCTGTGGGAGTCAGAGAACAACTTGTGAGTAGCTTCTCTCTTTTCACTATGTGAGTCCTGGGGTTCAAACTCAAGACATTAGGTTGGACTTGGGGGCAAGCACCTCTGCTCAGTGGGCCATCTCACCAGCCCTTATTTTCTTTTGAAATGGCTTTATTTCTAGTTTTCTTTTCCTCCCTCTGGAACCCACATTGAGTGCTCATTGAATTACTTGATTATCTCTGAGCTCTCCTTTGTTCCTTTTACTGTTATTAACTTAAGCTTAGTTTAGAAGAACTTGTAGGGACTTACCTTCTGTTCTGTGCTGACTTCCTTGGCCCTGCTTTGCCTTCTTGTCCATTCACTGAAGAATTTTTCATTCTGCTGTGTTTTAATTTAATTTAAACATTTCCATTTACTGAATTTTAAAGTTAGTGTCTACACTGACATTCCCATTTGTTTATGTATCTTGTCTACATTTTCACTAGACCTTTTAATATTAATTGTATTATCCTAAAATGCCTAGCTAATAAATAGTTCTTGTATCTGGGCTTTGAGTTATTATTATTATTATCATTATTATTATTGGTTTCATAATTGCTAGAAATCATGTGCTGATGGGCAGTAGACTATCTTAAATAGTGCGTTTATCTAATGAAAGTACTAGCTTTCATCTTCTGTCAGACATTCATCTGAGGACTAAGTCGATCAAGCTGAGCTCATTTGGGTGGGACTGGGACCCAAATGGTCTTGGTTTACCATTGTCTAAAACACCTCCTGCTATGGGTTCAATGTGAAGCCTTGGGTGCTTGGAGAATTTCTCTGTTTCCCTGCTCTGCCCTTAGCCTTTAGTTTTCTTGTTTGTTTGTTTGTTTTGTTTTGTTTTTAATGTCTGTCTGATAGATCAGGGACCCTCTTTTTATTCCCCAGTGGGCTAGCTGCTCATTGCTCACTTCTAGGTTTACACTGGGCACAATGAAGGAAAGTTTAGGCTCTTTTGGTTTAGCTTGAGGATTAAGGCCAGCGAGTCCACACTTTGGGTGTTTTCTCCAGTGTTCCTACTCTGGATCTCTATCCAACACCATGGGAGCCAAATTCTGCCTTGTGTGTCTGGGATGTCTTGAGACTCAGGAAATTCCCTCACTGCCTCTTCCCAAACAGAAGACTGTTACCATGGATGTTCTGAATCCTAAGTCCAGAAGAGATCTGGAGTTATTTCATTTTTGAGTGTGTCAGAGGCAGCTTGTTCCACAGAAACAGTGGCTCTCTGCTGGCTGCTTCCCGGAGCTCATGGACTTTTCTTCTGCTTTCCCCCTGAGGCTCTGGAGGCAAGGTGTGCTGGTGCCTAAGTCCAGTTCTTGAGGCTTTACCTCACGTGAAGAAAAGGTCCATTATGACCTCCTCCCAGTGACATCGAATTGAGTTTTATGAATCACCACCAAAAAGTACTCTCTTCTGGCTCCACCTCTACACACCGTGTTCCTCAAGAGCTCCTGACAGAGACCTTGGGAAAGAGCTGCAACATGAGCCTGAGCTGCAGGCTGTTGTAGGGCTGGCACTTTCCAGATGTGTGAGATTGCTGCCATGGTCTCATTTGTCTTTAGAGATTTATTAAAAACTTTAGTGAAGTTCTTCTTCACCTCTGGCATGGTTATCTCTCCCCCCTGTGCCTAGAAAGTGGAAACAATTCCTGTGTCTCATTCTGAGAGCTTGACTCTCACACAGCTATGATTTTATAGGTAGGTTATTTGGGGTTTTGATTTGCTTTGATTTTGAAAGAAGCCAATGGGAGCAAATTCTTTTTGCAACTTTTTACATTCTAGTGAAAACAACAATTTTCAGTAATTTAATACTGTTATGACACTCATGTAGACCTTGCCTTTTTAAACTCTGGTATTGAATTCTAAAGTAAAATGTATCCTAATTGGGTCAAATAAAGAGACGTTAGTGGAGGAGTATTTGCAGGTGAAGTGCAGATGGCTTCAAGGGAACTGGCAGCTTTGGTGAAGAATCTAGTATTTGCATGTGATCCTAAATCTTTTTTTGTGTGTGTGAGTTTCATTCATACATATAATATTCTATGATCACAATCAACCTCCATCTCTCTCTCTTACTGCCCTCCCATCCTACCGACCCCTTGCCTATTCCTAACTAGTTCCCCTTCTCTTCCTATTTTCATCCATTTGTGTGAGTATGTGTGGGGTGGGGTGGGGGCCAGGACTTGATGAGTTAAATAGAGTTGCATATATGAGCATATGTAACACTATTTACTGAATCTGGGCAATTCTGTAGTCTACACCACCAAACACAATGATTCCCTCTTCTGCTCCAACCACCAACTGCTGATAGCTACTCAGGGACATAGTCAAATGAGTTTGTTCCCTATCCATGATATAATGGTCTGGTCCAGGGGGTCACAGTTGCTATGTGTGGCTAAGTCACAACCAGCAGATAGTAAGTCATAGCATTTCTGCTCATCCTTAGACTTCTCCTCCAGAAGTTCCTTTGGCCTTGAGAAGGGTATTGTAGATGCCTGGATTAGTGCTTCGCTTGGCAGTCACTCATTGTTAGCGCGTTCACTAGTTAGGGGTCTCTGCATTAACTTGTGACCCACTATAAAACGAAGCTTCTCCAACCAAGGCCGAGGGCAGCACTAGTCTGTGGGTATAAATATAATATTTAGCAGGAAATTTTATCACATGTCTATTTTACCGCAGTTAATTTGACACTAAGGCCAGACAGAGGTGGGTTGTAATCTATAACATGTAACAAAACTAGAAGATAAGCTATATGAAACAAGAAAGCCTGCCTTGAGGCTATTTCTTTTATTTCAAAGCAAGTGTATTGTCAAGGTTCTCCAGAAGACAGAACCAATGAGTGTGTGCCTATGAATTCCTTATGATAAATCTGTGAGCATAGATGAGAGGAAATTTTTCTATTTACCTACAGAGGCCAACAAGTCCCAGGCCCACAGAGAGTGTCATCAAGCTAGAGACACCTGAGAACTGATGTTCAAGTTCAAAGGCAAGAAAAAGCCCATATCCCAGTTTGAAAGCAGTCAGACACAATGATTTCTGTCCTATTTAAGATAGCTACAGTTTCATCTTTTTTTTTAAATTATGTTCAGGACTCCAATTTTTTTGGATGAAGGCCACCACATTAAGAGGGGCAATATTCTCAGTCTCCCAACTCAAACACAATCATGGTCACATGCAAACTAATATTTAACTAAATACCTGGTTGTTCCGGGTGCAGGCAAGTTCACACATAAAAGTAACTGTCAGGGCAGGTAATAAGCCAGACATCTGCTTATTTCAACCCATTAGGTCATTTTATCTCTGAGAATTATAATATTTTCTAATCTAAGAGCTGATGAGGCTGTACTGTATATGGGGTGAGAAGTGGGTGGGTGTGGGGGGAGAGATAAACATGCTTGCTTTTGACTAGGAACACAGCATGATACCTGAATCACATACACTCAGCACGTACCCTTCCAAGCCTTTCCCTTTCGTCACCCCGTGGGTGCACTCTCCATGTTCCATAGGAATCAGTCTCTTACAGCATCATGAAGCCAGGGTTTTTAGAAGCTGTTCACACATCTTCTCATCCTCTCCCTGTAGAGGAAGAGAGAGACCTTCACTTTGCAATGTAAACAAATCTTCTCTGGGAAATAGGGGGAAAGATGTCTACTTTTCCTTTATCACTCTGGGCTGTAAACATAAGGGCCAGAAGAGGTAGATCTGTAAATATCACCAGACCAATACATAGCCTTGTATTGTAGGTCCATTTGCTTTTTGGTTTTTCTTTTTTTTTTTTTTTCTTTTGGTTTTTCGAGACAGGGTTTCTCTGTGTAACAGCCCTGGCTGTCCTGGACTCGCTTTGTAGACCAGGCTGGCCTCGAACTCACAGAGATCCGCCTGCCTCTGCCTCCCAAGTGCTGGGACTAAAGGCGTGCGCCACCACCGCCCGGCCCATTTGCTTTTTGGATATTGAATAGAATAGTAGTCGTTCTCATTATTTCCTCAGTGATTGTTTATAAGACCAAGATAATTATCTATAAAGTGCTAGAAGATATTTATAAAAATAAGTAAGATCACCTCAGTCAGTTTTAATTCCATTCACCTCTGACCAAAAAAAAAAAAAAAAAAAAGAATGTTGGTGTTCTTACAATTCTATCCATTCTTCTTTTCAACCACCTCACAGAGACTTGGGTCAATAAACTGTCTGTGGGGAGATGGCAAAGTCTTTGGTCAACATCAACATCATTACTAGCAAACTTATTCCCAAGGTCCACTATGCATGCTGCCTCAGTACACTCTGATCTTCAAAGAGCCTTGGCACACTTATGGTTTAGAAAACTCAGGCATCCTCAAACCTTCCTAAGCTAACCTCAAAGTAGGTACCATCATGGTGTGGATGATGTTTGTCTGTCTGCCTGCTGATCAATAAAGGCTCTTTTCTGCTGGGAACCTTCTGTGATGGATGAGGGATATTTATGGCAAGGATGGGACTGCGTAACTGGAGTAGCTGAGGCATGGATGGATTCCACAGTTGTACTGCTTCTCTCTTTTCAAGGGTTTCTCCACAGTCTACACAGTTTAATACCTACCTCTGGTAGTGTAGAACCATGACTATTCATTCCATGTGACAACAAGGAATGCAGATTTGTGTCTCTCTAAAGCCAAAGCTAATTCCATTTTAAAATTGTGTTTCCTGGTTCATTTCCCAAAGGCAGGCAGCTTTCTTACAATCAGACAGCCCATGTTCATTCTCCGCAAGCTAAAGCTGCCTCATTCCACTTATCCTAAGTGGATGTAATGAAATTACTCTTCTCCCTGATATTCTCATGGAAATACTTTGTCATTTAGCTTTCATCAGTCTCTAGAAGGTTCTGTGAGTGAGGTTTTATCTTTTTGATTATCTAATTTTATGGGATATGATTTTTTTAACCATAAGGTTTCTCTCCTTCATGGTTAAAATTATTGGCCATCTAAGAAGCCATCGATAACCTAAACACAATCCTTGCCTCATATATCAGCCGCAATATTCTTCTGCAACAGAAAATATACTTAAAATGCTAATGTGCTCCTGGAGCAGGTGGCATTTGATTGCATCACAAGAAGGATCATGATTATCTACTCAGTAGAAATGAGAATGGTCTGTTTTGTCATCTTGGATCCCAAACTTTAGCTACCTTTTACTTTTAGCAAGGAGTGAGTTCTTTTAGATTTTTTTTTCATGGTAGCAGCTAGATGAAAGGGTCTAACTGGCTGTAGAAAACTAAAGAAACTTCCCAGAGCTGAGGAAGGCTCATAGCTGAGGGATGGATGTTACTGAAATATAGTCTCTCAGAGAAAAAGCTTCAGCTATGGGCAAAACAGATGGGAAGATACTCCTACTGGATGCCTAGCATCCAGTAGAGTGGTAGTCATGTGGTGGGAGTTAATAAGTACCAGTTGAATAAATGGGTTCTTGGGGGACTGAGACTTACTATATGGCTCAAGGTTAGTCAGTTCTGTTAGCATTGACCCCTTATTAAAGGTTATTTTGGATTCCTTGCCTCTCTTTAGCTACAGCCTTATAGCATCATACACAGAGATAGTAGTATTACTATTATAGTGACATTATATAGTAAATGTCACTATTTACTGGTCCTCAAGGGAAAACTAATCCATTCTAATGAGGGTACAAAAATTCTTAATTAATGCATTTTTTAGGAGGAATCACAGTGTACTGGGGAACTAAATGGTTAGAATGAGTCCAAAGTCACAAGGAAGCCTGGGGGAGCACTGTGGATCCTCTCCGAACCTCCCCTGCTATGGCAAGGCCATTATAAGACTGCGATGGGGCTTCTCTCTCCTCTCTCTTCCTCCTCCTCTTGCCACTGGGAGGGCTAGTGCAGAGGAGGCAACTCTAACTACCAGGTGAAAGAACAGGTCATTGAGTGCTGAGTATTTGTCCAAGAACTTCACAACCTTACCGTAGGAAACTAGTTTTGCTCTCTGCCGCTAGCATCTGGAAGGATGCTGCTGTGCCTTTCATTTCAGCCTTGTCTCTGGGATTCCAGTTCATCTTTATGTACCCGGCCTTGTGGTCCTGGCACTGAGATTCTGATACTACTAACCCCGGTCAGCTTTGCTACCATGTTCTCTCATTGACTGCATTAGACATCGTATTACAATTATCACTGTTACAGAAAACTGTGGTCCCTGTGCAAATTGCTAGGAATGGACAGGGACAGTCCTACAGATTTGTTTTTAAGTGAGTTTTTTGGTTTTGAGTTTTAGGGGGGGTGTTTTGTTTTGGTTTGGATTTTAAGACAAGGTTTCTCTATGTAGCCCTGGCTGTCCCGGAACTTGAGCTGTAGATCAGGCTGGCCTCAAACTCAGAGATCCACCCCACCACCATCCAGCTTAAGTGGCCCTAAGGAGCCTAATTATCAGAATTTAACATCTCCCAAGGTAATTTCAATTTGCCACCTGTTTCAGAACCATTGTCCAGAAAGAGATTGGAAAGCAGGAGGACAAAGTTAATTGCAGTTTCCTCTTTCCTTGCTACCCCTCAAAGTGTGGTTGCAGAAGTAGCTCTCAGACAAGCAGTTTCAGAGTGTTCAGTTTCCATGCAGGGTACCCATGCATTATAGAAAGACATTTTCTGTCCAAAGGCAGCTCCAGCCTGGACATCTCATTTTTCCTGGACTCTGGTGGTTCCTTGCTAGGCATTTGTATCCTGTTTCTCCCCTCCTCCCCGTGACTCCTAACAGATCACCCCCTCTCACCACCAACCCCCCCCACACACACACACACACTCCTAACAGATCATCTGTCTCCTGGTGTGTGGAACACCGAGTTCTGCTTCTATACTTGAGAGATGTAAAATCTTACCTGCTTTTGTCCTTGCCTTGACCTATCTCAACCCTTCTCATTCTTAAAATGTGTAAACCAACCATTTCTTCTGAATGGACAATACAATAGGAAAGTTAAGAGTGTCCCGATCAAAAACAGATCCATATTTCAAGCAGAAAGATAAGGGTTTTTTTTTTTCTTTGCTAGAGGATGAAATCTTCAGGTGAACTCAACAAGTAAATAAACCCCTTTAACAAAAACAGCTGGATGTGTTCAATGGAGTGGAAAAAGTGGGAACATCTAATCATAGTTTTGGAGATGTTAAATGATCTTATGCCATCCTGACTCCATCTCCACAATGAGGGCGAGCAGCTGAATCATCTTTCCCAGTGCCTCAGCAGCCAGAAGAGCAAGTCTTTACCTCTGAAGGTTTATCAGGATGGAGTGTCACACCAGACTGGGTAGCATGACGCCTGTCTTCAGGAGAGTGTAGCTTGGGCGATGAGGGAAAGAATGGGACATTGGTTCTCTTTATTCCTCTCTCCTCCTCCTCCTCCTCCTCCTCCTCCTCCTCCTTTTTCTTCCCCTGCCCTTTCATAAAAGACAATAAGTTTGCTGACCAAAAAAGACTTTAGTCTATAAGCAAATTCATTTTGATCATATTTGTAAGTACAAGCTCACCCTAATGAAAGCAAGATGACCTGCTCTTATAATTAATATCACAAGTATTTTAAAGAATATTCTCAGTTTTAGCTTTGGTTTGTTTAACAATCAGCTGCATAAGAAAATCAGAATAGCTGTTTCCAACTCAAGTTCCACACCAATGCCATCTCTGTCCCTACTTATGATTCCCTGGGCAAGAGGATGGCACAGTCAGGAAGAGAACACTGTGTCCTCTCATTTAGACACAAAACATGGCTTCTGCTCTTGAATAGTAACACTTCCTGTCCCTCCTACACCATCTGCTTTGTCTATTCTTGCTTTGTTATACTCTCTCTCCTTGCTAGTATCCCTTTCTTTCATCTTGGCCAACACTGTGGTGTTGTAAGAAGTTCTGTTTACTATACAGAGATGAAAAATATTTTCAAGTTTATTTTTCACAACTCTCTGTATTGCTGAAACATTGACTTTTGTTGTTTTTTTCTTTCAGTTCAGTATAATAGAAATCAGATTTTATTTGTCATATTTTTCACTGGGTCATAAATTATACAGTAAGTACATTGTGTAGAGGTGAAAGAGTATGATCCCTTCTCTTATCTCATGGGGATCCCAGCTGCCACTCCCATAACAAAACTAGTCACCAGAAACAAACAAACAAAAACCAACACATTTATCTGATCAAAGTGATCTGTGGCTTTTAGAACAAAAATCCAAACACAGAGAGAAAAATGTCCATCTTATGCTTAGTGTCAGGCCTTCAGAAGAGCATTTTGGGTAACCATACAATTGCTTTAGGGAAACCGTCTTTGCCTCTTAAAATGGGCTGGAGAAATCGAGTACCAGAGTCACCCTTCTGATGACGAGGTTCCACTATCATCAAAGAGCAATGCTTGATTCCTCAAGATGCCTCTAAGTGCTTCATGGACTCACTCTCGTTCATCTTTGTCAGCTTTTAATTGAATATCTAGAGTTCATAAGACTGTATAATAGAGCCATGCACTGATGAGCGAAGGTTATATCTAGTCCTGTTAGCTTAAAGAATGACTCATGGATGGCTATCTACTAAGAAAAGGCAGAAAACTAAAAATATTGGGGTTTTTTTTTCCAAAGTAACACACAGCAACTGGATAAGCCCCAGGTATTAGCACAATTGTATCATTAATTTGTGCCCTCATGAATTTCACCTTAACTTGTGGGTTAGTTAATATGTTGAGAGGTTGAGAGAGAAGTACAAGAGAATGACATGAAAAGTAAGCAGAAGAAAATGTCAGTCAAAACAGGCGAGGATGGCATTCAGGCCTACCATTTTTCCATTTCAAAAGTTCATTGAAACCTCATTTGAGGTTTGGAAATTAGTTAATTCTTCAGCAGTTAAAGGTATGAAGCCCTAAGGCTATTTACTTAACACATTGATTTAAAGTGGAAGCTGGAAACAAAGGTAGTCTCTGTGTGCAGTAAGAAAGTTAAGGGAAGGAGAGCGGAGATACTCATTTCATTAACAAGGCTATTTGAAGTCAGTTGAATCACTGACTGGGAGTCCAGGCATTAAAATGTTGGTGTTTGTAGGATAGGGCTTTTCAGGTTCTGAAATTAAGTTTATTAGTGGGACAGCAATCAAGATGCTAGATGTCTTTGAGACAGTTTGCAAAGTTACTTGACATGAGGAGTATGGAGTGTCTCAAACCCTCAGTGATCTTTACATCCTACAATGTTTTCTTTAAATCAGTACATTACTGCATGCAAACAAGCCAGGAATCTGGATTGGTGATTCCCAGGTCAGTACTTTTTATAGTCCATCAAATAGGCCCAAAAGTAAAAGCAATGGACAATTCCATACTAGTGAGATTTCCTTGGTTGCCTGGTTACAGCTTCATCCTCCTCTCGCCACCTACTTTCTTTCTCACCCGTAAGATTTTCTCATATATATGCAAGACACTACCCAAAACAAAACAAAACAAAAGTTTAACAAGCAGAATTTCATCTTTTAATCTAAGTGTAGGCAACTACAGGGTAGACTTTAAATGTTGTTATAAGCTATAACTTATGCTCAACGTGTATTTGAATGTAATTAAAATAACATAATAGTCTGGTGTGATTAAATAATCTTAATTCACTGTAGAATATCCATCTGTGTGTGGCACATTGTCTGCTGCTTTGGAGTATAAATGATGCCTCTCTAGGTTGAAGTCTCGGCATCTCAATTTTCTGTCTGACTTTTAAATTGTGTCCAATTAAAGGATTTCACATTCCTTCACAATATTGCCTTCTCACGAAGAAATAAGATGACGACACCTTATTTTGTGTTTTCCTATGAAAGACATTGTGTTACTATTTGGGTGGGTTATTTTGCTTGAAACATGTTAATTAAATTTATTAGCTGGAGCTGGCAGAATGAGTCCCATCTAGAACACTGACATTCCAAAACCTCCCTTCCCCTCAATTTCCTAGTGCCTCCTGGCCTCCTGCGCTGCAGAAAGACACTGAGGATGTGGAAGTGTTTGTGCTATAAAAATAATATTCAATCATTGCACTGATATCATGCAATAAAGAATAAAGAATGATGAAGCTCAGTAAATACCTCTGAGTGCAATATTTTTTATTAATATTTTTAGATTTGTGTTATATGTATGAGTGTTTTGCCTGCATGTATATATATATACCATGTGAGTATCTGGTTCCCAAGAAGGTTGGAAGAAGATGTCAGATTCTGAAACTAGAGGTACAGGCAGTTGTGAGTTACCTGATGTGAGTTCTGAGAACAGAACTCAGGTCCTCTGCAAAATCAACAAGTGTTCTTAGCTGCTAATCAGTCTCTCTGTTCCCCTGATTCTAATATTAATAAGACTAGCCAAGCTTCTCATTTTCCTCCACATAGGTATTCTTTGTCAACCTATTTAAGAAAGAGAAGTAGAAATAGCACTCAGTGTGGAGGTAGTGCACAACATGGTGAATTTTCAACCATCTTATTGATATGGACTTAAGTCCCTCCTGAGACATCAACATTTTATAAAAACCCAAAATGATTCTTTTTATCACCTTGACTTTTTATTTAAAAAAAATTACCAAACACTGAAAAAATAAAGATCTTGCTCATATAAACATTAGCACTTTTTCTGTAGCAACCTGCATGATCAACTCTGTCCCCACCTCCTACTAAACCAGTCAGGGAAAACACCACCAGGACCCCAAAGACTTCATTCCCAACTCTTAAAGACATGCAAAGATGATACTTTACCCCCTGCAGATTCAGTGGATGTGTCCACTTATTCTCAGTCCATATTCTAGGTGAAAATCATCTCGGGATCCTGTTTTTGATACTAGTGGGCTTGAAGTGGGACCTAACATTCTTCATCTATAAGAAGTTCCCTTTGCCACCCACATTGTAAAAGAAACTCTTCTAAAGCTTAAACCACAAATCGATTCCCACACATTAGTAGTGGGAGACTTCAACACCCCACTCACAACAATGGACCGGTCATCAAGACAGAAGACAAACAGAGAAATAATGAGTCTAACAGAGCTCATGAACCAAATGGATCTAACAGATATCTACAGAATGTTTCACCCAAACACAAAAGAATACACCTTCTTCTCAGCACCACACGGAACATTCTCCAAAATCAACCATATAGTCAGACACAAAGATAGCCTCAACAGATACAAGAAAATTGAAATAACTCCTTGTATCTTATCAGACCACCATGGAATAAAGCTGGTCTTCAACAACAACAGAAACAACAGAAAGCCTACACACATATGGAAATTGAACAACTCTTTACTAGATGACTACTGGGTCAGGGAAGAAATAAAGAAGGAAATCAAAGACTTCTTAAAATCCAACGAAAATGAAGACACAACATACCCAAACCTATGGACACAATGAAAGCTGTGCTATGAGGAAAGTTCATAGCACTAAGAGCCTTCAAAAAGAAAATTGTGACAGCTCATATTAGCAAAATAGCAGCAGAACTAGAAGAACTGGGGGAAAAAAAGAAGTAAATACCCCAAGAGGAGCAGAAGGCAGGAAATCATTAAACTTAAGGCTGAAATCAACAACTTAGAAACAAAAAGAACAATACAAAGAATCAAGAAAACCAAGAGTTGGTTCTTTGAGAAAATAAAAAAATAGACAAATCCTTAGCAAACTGACAAGAAGGCAGAGGGAAAATACCCAAATCAGTAAAATCAGAAATGAAAAGGGAGAAATAACAACAGACATCAAAGAAATCCAGAGAATCTTTAGGTCTTACTTCAAAGATCTGTACTCCATAAAATTTGAAAACCTAAGTGAAATGGACAATTTTCTTGATAGATTTCACCTACTAAAGCTAAATCAAGATCAGGTTAACAAATTAAACAGTCCTATAACCTGTAACGAAATGGAAACAGTCATTAAAAATCTCCTAACCAAAAAAAGTCCAGGGCCAGATAGTTCCAGCACAGCATTCTACCAGACCTTCAAAGAAGAGCTAATGCCAATACTCTTCCACAAAATTGAAACAGAAGGAACATTGCCAAACTCATTCTATGAGGCCACAGTCACCATGATCTCTAAAACATACAAAGACCCAACAAAGAAAGAGAACTTCAGACCAATTTTCCCTCATGAACATAGATGCAAAAATACTTAATAAAATAATGGCAAACCAAATCCAAGAACACATCAAAAGGATCATACACCATGATCAAGTAGGATTCATCCCAGGAATGCAGGGGTGGTTCAACATACAAAAATCCATGAACATAATTTACCATATAAACAAGCTGAAAGAAAAAAAACACATGATCATCTCGCTAGATGCTGAAAAAGCATTTGACAAAATCAAACACTCCTTCATGCTAAAAGTCCTGGAGAGAGCTGGCATACAAGGACAATGCCTAGACAGCAAGCCAGTAGCCAACATAAAATTAAAAGGAGAGAAACTTAAAGCATTTCCTCTAAAATCAGGGAAAAGGCAAGGATGTCCACTCTCCCCATATCTCTTCTACATAGTACTAGAAGTCCTAGCGAGAGTAATAAGACAACTAAAGGAGATCAAGGGGATACAAATTGGAAAGTAAGAAGTCAAATTATCCCTATTTGCAGACGATATGATAGTACACATAAGTGACCCCCAAAAATTCCACCAGACAACTAATACAGCTGATAAACACCTTCAGCAAGATTGATGCTGCAATGTATGGAGAGAAAATGGGAACTGCCCAGGCAGCCTCTGGTATGTCATTTCTTAGTTTTGGAAGCTGCTGGCCCTGCACTTCCTGTACAATCAGATATATTCATCCCTCTCAGGTCTCTGAGGTGGTTAGAGACTAGATATTTAGAGTCTCATAGTTAAATTTTGAGTTGTTTAGGAATTAAGAGGATGTTCTGGATCTAAGAAGATGTTTTTAAAATTGTGATGCAAGTTAGGATGAAAGCTGAGTTGGATATACAACTTTAAACTCATGGAAATGGTTAGATAGTAGAATGTTAAAGTCAGGTGCCAAATACATATGGACTGGACATTGGGAATGTATGCTAAGCCATAGAACTCTCATAATTGTGGCCTAATTATTTCTGTTGTTTTGTATTGTATTTATTGTTATAAGAGAAAGAACCATTTGTTGGACTGAAAGGGGGAGCAGTTGGGGGAAAATATATAACTTAAACTTAAAAAAAAAGGAAGGGGATGGATGGGTTGAGGGGGAAGAGGGTGGGAGGGTGGGACTAGAGTGGGGAATAGGGAGGTGATTGTGATTGAGATGTAACTTGAAGAAATTATATATATATAGATGATAGATAGATAGATAGATAGATAGATAGATAGATAGATAGATAGATATACACCTTCAGCAAGGTGGCTGGATACAAAATTAATTCAAAAAATAATCAGAAGCCCTTCTTGATATAAAAGATAAATAGGCAGAGAAAGAAATTAGGGAAACAACACCCTTCACAATAGCCACAAACAACATCAAATATCTGGGTGTAACTCTAACCACGTAAGTAAAAGATTTCTATGACAAGAACTTCAAGTCCTTGAAGAAAGAAATTAAAGAGGACATCAGAAGATGGAAAGATATCACCATCCCAGATTTCAAGCTATACTAGAGAGCAATAGTAATAAAAACAGCATGGTACTGGTATAGAAACAGACCAGTGGATCAATGGAATTGAATTGAAGACCCAGAAATGAACCCACACACCTACAGTCACTTAATTTTTGTCAAAGAAGCCAAAACCATACAATGGAAAAGAACAGCATCTTCAACAAATGGTGCTGGTCTAACTGGATGTTGACATGTAAAAGAATGCAAATAGACCCATACTTATATTCAAGTGGATCAAAGACCTTAACATAAAGCCTGACATACTAAATCTAATAGAAGAAAAAGTGGGGGGAACCCTCGAACTCATTGCACTGGTATCAACTTCAAGAGAGTAGCTCAGGATCTAAGACCAACAATCAATAAATGAGACCTCATGAAACTGAAAAGCCTCTGTAAGGCAAAAGACACTGTCATTCAAACAAAACGGCAACATACAGATTGGGAAAAGATCTTTACCAACCCCACATCTGATAGAGGGCTAATATCTATAATTTACAAAGAACTCAAGAAACTAAATAATCCAATCAAAAATGGGTAACTGTGGTAGGATTAGCAAAATTGAGCATAGGGATTTTGGAATAACAAAAAGACAGCCCTCAGGTAAAAAGATATGAGGGGATCCAGTTACATCCAGATATGATTGACATTGAAGGGTGTTCCTTGGAAAGCCTGCCAGAAGACAAATCATGTGACTTTGGACAGGGGCATACCCTGCATAAGCCCTCCAAGAACCATGGGGTGAGAGGCCAGAGTTCATGATGAGATCTTTGCAACATATTACCACACAAAGGATTTAAATCACGAGTTCATTCGGCCTCACCACTGCCTTCCTCCTCATCTGGTCGAAAGGTTTCACATCACTCCTCCTGCTTCATCCCACTCCTCCTGCTTCACCAGCCCAGAGACTTCAGTGATCCACATAGGTAGAGAGCATGACAAAATACACCTTTTGGCAGAGTTGGACCATTGGTCCAACTCAGAAAGCTGCACAGACTTTGGATTTCCAAAGCACTGGACAGCCAAAATGCCAGGATTGGCCTGAGCACTGGAGTGAGACCTTTGGAGGTCCAAAGCATCTGAATGGTAAGCCTAATAAATTTTTCATCTTGCAAATAAGTGGGTCCTAGGACTGAAGAGACAATTCTTATAAGATCCGCTTCCCCACTTCAATGGTCGATATAAACTGCCTTTTTTTTTTTTCCTTTAATTTTATCTTTTTTTATACATAAGGGGTTTTTTTGTCAAATTTGTATTTTTTTGTTTTTTTAAATACTTTATTTTTTTTTTCTTCAAGTTACATCTCAGTCACAAACCCCTCCCTATTCCCCCTTCCTATCCCGCCCTTCCACCCTCTTCCCCCCCAGAAGTTTCCCCTTTCAGTCCAACAGATGGTTCCTTCTCTTATAACAGTAAGTATTATACAAAACAACAGATATAAATATGCCACATTTATGAGAGTTAAATGGCCCAGTATACCTTCCCAATGTCCAGTTTATACATATTTGGCCCCTGACTTTAACATTCT
>CAJQZJ010032097.1:12727401-12738376 GCA_907164525.1 Lophiomys imhausi
AGGCCAGTCTGGTGTAGACAGTCCCTCACAGACATGAGCACAGGCCAGTCTGGTGTAGACAGTCCCTCACAGACATGAGCACAGGCCAGTCTGGTGTAGACAGTCCCTCACAGACATGAGCACAGGCCAATCTGGTGTGGATAATCCCTCACTGAAGCTTTCTTCCCAGGTGATTCTAGGTTGTGTCAAGTTGATAAAACTAACCATTATGAGGAAGAACGGGGGGGATGGCATGACAGCTACATTTTCTCTCCCAAGAAGGCTTTATTATAGCTAATAGGCATTAATACAAAACTTGACTCAAACGCATAAAGCCAAATAAGACAAGTAACTTCTATAAAATGTCCTTTTTCTGCTGCCAGTCAAAGCTATTTAGGATTGACTTGAGGCATATAGAGGGATAACTTGATTGATACCCAGTGACTTAAGCTTAGTGTTAATTAATGTCTTACATCCCTAAGCAGTAGCCCTGATGGAAAGGCATATTTGTCAGTAGAGTCTGAATAAAGCAAGCTATTCTTTTTGGAACTGCCATTCCAAAGGACACCCTTTGGATCTACAAAGACTGGTTTGTAGAAACAAATATGGTGAATTTGTTGACAGTTAATAATCATGAAAGTGAACAACTGTTAGGAAGGCTTCATTCCTGGAAGAGTCCTCCATAATTGTGATGAATCTTTGCCCTTGGCTCCTGCCTTCCTGTTTCATGCTGGAGATTCTGAGACAGACCATATGAGGCAGCAGAATGATACTGGGGTAGCAGACAGAGGAAACAGGCTTGTAAAACTCAGACAGGTCTCTAACAAACCCACTGTTGTGCCTAGAGCTTCCAGTAACATTTGCTTTCTCTCTCCCCCAAGCATTCTGTTAAGCTTTTCCTCATATATTGCTATTGCGTGTAAATATTTAGACTGGCCTCTCCTGGCACTCCACACCTATGTTATGCTTCTGAAATTGTGACTCGTCCTCTTCCACCCACTTGCAGGAAATACTGTTTTTGCGACATTTTTTCCCAGTCACACGTATTCTGCATTTTTTTGGCATTGCCTCTTGGCTCTGCCTGGGAGTGTTAGTTACCAGGGTTTTCTTCCCAATCCTGTAAGAAATGAGTTGGAGGATGTGCTACTCTGCTGTCTTCACTAAGGAGGCAGAGAACATAAAAGGAACACAGAGGAGCATTTCTTGCTTCGACCTGCACTGCTCCCAGCCTCACTTGCAGAAGTGGAACAAGAAGTGTTGTGAGGTACAGCTTCCTCCTGAATACTAGCCCTGACGTTGCTCATTGTGAGGAAAGATACCTAGAATTCTCCATTTGTGCTTAAGGGCAACAATCTGATTTTCAAGGGGACTATAAGGCTAATTTGTTCCACAAATGTGCACTTTTCCTTTGAGTGTATGTTTATTTGGAATGATTGATGGAATTTGAAGGGAGGATTACAAGCCCACAGATTAGCCTTCTCTATATGGGCTACTGGAAAGTAACCTTCTACCACAAATCTGGCCATTATAAAAACCTACTAGCAGGTCCTTCTTTACAAAGTACTAGATTATGAAGGTCACAATATGCTTACAAACCAAATATATGTTTTTCTCCTTGGCCCCTTGTTAATTATATTAATGGCAATCAGAAAGGCATATCTTAAAAATCAGCAAGAAATCACTAACTGGAATGTAATTTAACAAAACCTGCCATCTCTCAACAAGAGTGGGTGGATTTTTAGCACTACAAATGTTTGTGTATTATAAAGTATTTGCCATGGTGACAAAGCTGGGAGAAACATCCCATTAGCCACAGACGGCTACAGACTGTTCTGATTATCCATGTCCAAGATGGAGTGGGCGCACAGCTTTGTGGGTTTTTTTCTTCAGTGTGTAGAACTGCTCTATTATTTAATATACTCACTTACCATGTAGCAAATTTGGCTATATGTTGTTATTCAATTTAAAGTTAACATTAAACATGTTCTTAGAGCCTGTTTGTAACATTTCTATGTAGAAACTATATGGGTTAACATGGCTTCCAAAGTGGATGTGTTTATCATCTTAAAATAATAAGCTTTGAAAAAAATGAAGGATTTATAAAAAGCATCCCAGAGCACTGATTAGATATAAAAATGGGCTTGTAGAGAAAATGCAAAAAGGAGCAATGAACGTCTGTCTCAATTTATTTGCAGGGATTTCTGACTATTGATTTCACTTCTAAGAGTTATGGATTATATTTAAATGTGACTTTTACTTCAAGTGCAAGGAGAGAAAAGTGAATTATATATATCCAACAGAAACTATGCCACTGCGTGAAAAGACACCACATTTCTCCTCTCCCCAACATTTTCCTGTTAGAAAAAACATGGGACCATTTTAATGACCCCTTTCACCGCAATTTTTTGGGGAAAGTGATGTTTATAAGCAGAAATATTTTTTTTTGAGGTGGAATGAAAGTCTCACAAGAAAACCTGGCATCATGCAGTGAGTTGTTTTGAAGTTACCCGTGGCTGAGCAAGGTAAACGCCAGAAAGAATAGAGTGGGAAAGTTGCATTAAAAGGGGATAAAGAGAGAAGAAACTTTAAGGTCATTGGAAGGAGAATGAAAATGGGTCACTAGAAATTAATCCTTATCACCTGTGACCCTTGGCATCATGTTGCTGCACCATGGGAGCTGGGACAGGCTAGGATGTTAGCTAAAAGAACTCATGATCAATTCCCAGCCACAGCTCCTCAAACTTTCCCTTACCTACTGTGTGATTTGTTAGTGGAGGTGCCACATATGTTTACTCCTAACACAAACGATGATGAAATCCGATTTATTTGTTTATTCTTCAGTTGTTTAGGGCAGGCAATAGAGAAGATCATGTCTCTAAGGAGGACTAAATTATGAAACATTCCCATGAAGGAGTAAAGTGCCTGCTACAGGCATTCTGAGCAAATAAAATTGTGTTGACTCTTTTCCAAATATTATGCTGTCTTGGTTCACTCCAAAAGTTACTGATTCATGTGCACAATTGTACAAATTGAACTGTTCTGTCAATAAATGTAATGAAGTTTTCATTTGCCTTAAATATACCAGGGTTAAGAGAAGATCTACCAACACACTTCATAACTTTGTAAGAAGTAAATTTAAAAATAGTTTTCTAGGACAAAGGACTCTCAAGTCTTTTTTTTTTTTTTTTTTTTGGTTTTTCGAGACAGGGTTTCTCTGAATATCTCTGGCTGTCCTGGACTCGCTTTGTAGACCAGGCTGGCCTCAAACTCACAAAGATCCGCCTGCCTCTACCTCCCAAGTGCTGGGATTAAAGGCGCGCGCCACCACCGCCCGGCTCAAGTCTTACTTCTAGGATTTTAATTTTGAATAGGTTGTGGTGAACCTTTCTAATAATCCTAAGTCTGAGGGTAGTTTGAAGACTGAGTCTAATATAATTTTGTCCTTGCCAATCAGCTAAGTCTGTGACTTTATACTGACAACGTCAGCACTGAAAACATCAGATCTGTGGCATGGTAAAGCAATGTCAACTCCCAGAGAGCAGAGTAAGAGGAGCTTTGGCATCTGGGGAAGCAATTTGTTGACCATCCCAGGCTCATTTTTCATTTCTAGCCTGCACTGCTTCAGAGTTCACATTTGGCATTTTCCAGAAGACAGTCTGGACTCCTGTCTTCCAAACTTAAGCTGAGATGTTGGTGAGGGATTTCTCTATTATAGTCTCCTGGAGACTAAATACATGTAGACAGACACAAAAGGCTAAATTCCTGAAGCATCTCTCAAAATGGAAAATGTTCGTATTTGAAGAATGCCTCCTACATATTTGTGTTCCAGTGGAGTAACACATCTGTTATTTATTTTGGAGAGACAGCTATCACATATACAAAAATCTTTCACTGATGAATTACTGCATTTCAATCTAAAATCACATACAAAGGATTCCATTCTTTAGAATAAAATTCTTTACAAAGTTATCATCACCAGAGGATCATACAGGTTCTCCCACAAGGATGCTATGCATCTTGCAAGGATGCTAGGCATCTTGCTTTGTGTGCATAAATGTGTGATCAGTCACCATTGTCACTGGTAAAGGATAGCATGCTTGATTTCTTTATTTTAGTGTATAGACCCTGAGCAATTGTCATTAAGGGTACAAAGATGCCTGCAGTTAGCCAGACAAGAGAGGTATAAGATTTACAAAGGTTTCGGTTTGGAGAATGAATTAAGTACCTATCTCACCAACAGCTTCTTTCCTAAGTCTGTCTTCTCGAATGTCTTTTGGAAATCACTTTTGAGAGTTCCCTCCTGAGTCATACTTAGTGCCCGTATGTTTCTTTGTCCATCCTTCCCCTTCAATAAGTAAATCACTCTACCCATAACACCCAAAGGACACTTTTCAACTCAAGTAAAGGTTTTAAACATTGGAGAGATGATTACACGCTGCCACACTTTCTCATTATTCCCATGAAAAGAAGGGTGTCATACTTCACTGGTGTGTCTGGAATTCAAGTCCATTCTCCTTCCCAGAGACTATCCTCTCTAACTCTGTCAGCACCAGGTTATGCACAGATAATCCACATTCTCCTCTTTCTTCACCTTCTATGAACAGATCAGGATCATTGCTCTCCTTGTTCCCAGGCAGGGTTAGTTACTACAGCTAAAGCCTGTTAGCTTTGAATCCTGTTAGCTACATCCTCCAACCCATCACTGGCAAGAAAGTCTACTTTTGATTCCTCTATACCTCTTTTATCTAGTCACATAGTTCAGGATTTATAAAGAGTAGATAAAGTGATTTGGAATCTTATGAGCACTACTCTTTATAACAGTCATCATAGAAAGTCTTCATATTCACATGGCCACATATCTTTGCAGAAGTAATTATTTAAATTATTTACCAGTATTTATATTATAGTTAATTGGTCGGTAGTGTGCAACATTAAATTTTTATTTATCAGTGGCCGGTCCAGCTCCTATCCCCATGACCCTGCGCTGCCGCCATGACTCCCAGCCAGCTTGCCCTGTTCAGTGTGTCTTACAAAACTGGCCTCGTGGAATTTGCCTGAAACCTTGCGCCTCTCGGTTTGAGTCTAGTCGTTTCCGGAGGCACGGCAAAAGTTAACAGGGATGCTGGCCTAGCAGTCAGAGATGTGTCTGAGCTAACAGGGTTTCCTGAAATGTTGGGGGGGGGGGGCGTGTGAAAACGTTGCATCCTGCTGTCCATGCTGGGATCTTGGCACGCAATATTCCAGAAGATAAAGCCGACATGGCCAGACTTGATTTCAACCTTATAAGAGTCGTTGTCTGTAACCTGTACCCATTCGTGAAGACTGTGGCTTCTCCTGATGTAACTGTTGATGCAGCTATTGAGCAGATTGATATTGGTGGTGTGACCTTACTGAGAGCTGCAGCAAAAAATCATGCTCGAGTGACAGTTGTCTGTGAACCAGAGGACTATGCAGTGGTAGCTTCAGAAATGCAGGGCTCTGATAGTAAAGACACCTCCCTGGAGACCAGGCGCCACTTGGCCTTGAAGGCATTTACTCATACCGCACAATATAAAGAAGTGATTTCAGATTACTACAGGAAACAGTATAGTAAAGGAATTTCTCAGATGCCCTTGAGGTATGGGATGAACCCCCACCAGACTCCTGCCCAGCTGTGTACGCTGAAGCCCAAGCTTCCCATCACAGTTCTCATTGGAGCTCCTGGATTCATAAACTTCTGTGATGCTTTGAACGCCTGGCAGCTGGTGAAGGAACTGAGAGAAGCAGTAGACATCCCAGCCACGGCTTCTTTCAAGCATGTCAGCCCAGCAGGTGCTGCTGTTGGGGTTCCACTCAGTGAAGATGAGGCCACTCGTCTGCATAGTCTATGACCTCTACCCGACTCTCACACCTGTGGGCATTGCCTACGCAAGAGCAAGGGGGGCCGATAGGATGTCTTCATTTGGTGATTTTGTTTCATTATCTGACATTTGTGATGTCCCAACAGCAAAAATTATCTCCAGAGAAGTGTCGGATGGTATTGTTGCCCCGGGATGTGAAGAAGAAGCCTTAAAAATACTTTCTAAAAAGAAAAATGGAAACTACTGTGTTCTTCAGATGGACCAGTCCTACAAACCGGATGAAAATGAAGTTCAAACACTCTTTGGTCTTCGTTTAAGCCAGAAGAGAAATAACGGTGTCATTGACAAGTCATTATTTAGCAATATTGTCACCAAGAATAAAGATCTGTCGGGGTCTGCCCTCAGAGACCTCATTGTCGCCACTATCGCCGTCAAGTACACTCAGTCTAACTCCGTGTGCTATGCCAAGGATGGGCAGGTTATTGGCATCGGAGCAGGACAGCAGTCCCGGGATACACTGTACACGCCTTGCAGGTGATAAGGCAAACGCTTGGTGGCTTTGACACCATCCTCGAGTGCTTTCCATGAAGTTTAAAACTGGAGTAAAGAGAGCAGAAATCTCCAATGCCGTCGATCAATATGTGACTGGTACCATTGGTGAGGGTGAAGACCTGGTGAAGTGGAGAGCACTCTTCGAGGAAGTCCCAGAGCTATTCACCGAGGCAGAGAGAAAGGAATAATGGGTCAGCCAACTGAGCGGCGTTTCTGTCAGCTCTGACTCCTTCGTTCCTTTCAGGAATAATGTAGACCAAGCTAAAAGGAGTGGTGTGGCGTACATTGTCTCTCCATCTGGATCTGCTGCTGACAAAGTTGTGATCGAGGCATGTGATGAGCTGGGGATCATCTTGGCTCATACGGACCTCCGCCTCTTCCACCACTGATCTTCGTTCACATCATTCCCTAGTTTGTTTATGCGTGGGATTTTGAAAGTACCTTTTCAAAAATGAATTGTTGTCAGATGGTGGTGGCTCAAGCCTTTAATCCCAGCATTCGGGAGGTAGAGGCAGGCAGGTCTCTGTAAGTTCAAGGTTAGTCTGGTCTACAAAACAATTAAGTCCAGGACAGCCAGGGATACACAGAGAAACCTTGTCTCAAAAAAAAAAAACAAAAAACAAAAAACAAAAAACAAAAAACAAAAAATAAAACAAACAAAAAAATGAAAAAAAAATTTATTTATCAAACATATATTTATTAATACTTAACAATTACTTAATATTTACCTATAAAGTTTCTAAATCCTAAAGCCCAAACCCTCACTCTAATACTTAATATCTAAAACACCTTAATACCTATAATACAAAAACTTAACACTAACCTAAGGTTTCTCAAAAGAATATTCTCTCAGATTAATTCTCTAGGCATGGATCTGAACGGATGACTGGTTTTCACCAAACCTTTCAGTCTTAAAGTCTATGAATCTCGTTCGGCACATCTTAAGGCAGTTTATAAATTTAATCTGTTTCGACCATTGAAGTGGGGTGGCTCTTATATCAAGCAAGAATTGCCTCTGAGGTCATAGAGTCCAATTATTTACAAGATGAAAAGTTTCCTAGGCTCACCATTCAGATGCTTTGGGTCTCCAAGGGTCTCTGTCTAGTGCTCCATCCAATTCGATGCCCCCAGACTCCTAGGGGAGACAACTCCCTGACTAGATGCTCCAGAGTACCAGGGAGAATCTGCCCCAGACCAGCAACAGGTCGGTGCAAGGTGGTGAAGCCTCCCGGCAAGACGGTGATGCAGACCTCCATGAAATTTCTCTGCCAGATGAGGAGGAAGGCAGGTGAGGCAGGAAGAGTGACCTGTGTGAATCGTGACTTAAATCTCTTCACCTGTGGTAATGAATTGGCAGCATGACTTTCAGCAGAAGTTTTTACGTGCTTCTAAGTCATGCCCTTGGGCAATGTGTCCCCCCATAGCTTTCCTTGCAGAGGGGTCGAGGAGCAGTAGGAGGTCAGGAGATTGCATGATCTCTTGTGGAAATCTGGAGTTCTTTTCCATGGTGACGTTGCTATTGTTCCTGGCGGGCTTTTCAGGGAACTCCACGTCCAAAGTCCCATGATCAAAAAAAGTCATCTGCCTTTGGTGGGCTCCCAAGGACATATCACGTCCAGACATAAATGTTTTACCTAAGAGTCCAGGCTTTTGCTATTCCAAGATCCCTATGCTGCTAAATGCTATCACTAACCCCACCATTATCCTGGTGTTATTCCTTATCCTGCCTTTATAAATGAGCACACAGACACCTGATGGATTTTTAACAAGCCTTAGCCTGGATTGTGCAATCTTAGCCCATCTAATCTAGGCTTTAATTCTATTCCCCAAATATGACCCCATATATACATATGCCCCCTGGGCTGTTATTCTCTACATTATGCTTATGTTTCATGCCACATGGAATGAGGTTCTTTTCCCAAACCCATGGCATGTGTCCTCCTTACTGCTCCTTTCTTCTTCTCTACCCAAGATCCTCTCTGTCTGTCCCAGAAATCCTTGAACCTTTGCCCCACCTACCTTTCTCTCTTCTCAATCACAGGCCTTGCCATTTTATTAAAGTCAATCAGAGACAATGATTAGAAAGCAAAGTAACACAGCATTACTTAATGTACAGCAGGCAGGACACTGGGAGCAGATTAATTAGAATACGTTTTTACTAGACCATAGCCAACCATAACAAACTCTGCCTGCTGGATCCTCATAAGCCCCAACTAACACTGGGTTTTTATCTTTTATCATAAAATCGTAGCACTGATACCCACTAAAATAATGAAGTAGCACTATATGAGAACTTTACTCCAGAAATTACATGAGTGTCATTAATAGCTATAAAATTATCATGGGGAAAGACTTTGTGTTGATGCGATCTCTTAAATATTAGAATTATTGAAATATAGGAGTTAACCTCTGTGTTAGTCTATTTGAGGTGCTTTAACAAAATAATCTTGGAAGTTTGTATATAGTAGAAATTTATTTCTCACAGGTCTTGGTATTGGGAGTCTGAGGTCAGGGCTCTGGTGAAGACTATCTTCAAGTTGCCCCCACAAGACCTAAAGGGACTCCAGGGGGTCCATTCATAAGGCTCCACTTTTATGACCTTATTATCACTCAGAGGTCCCATCTTCTAACATCACTACCTTGGGGAATGAGGGTTTCAACATATGAATCCTGAAGGGGGACCAGACATTGTGTTCATAGGAATGCCTTCCTGCTACTCCCCCTACTACCTGTTCACTCACTCACACACACAAATCTTAAAGACCGCCTCACTTTCTGTAGCTATGATGAAGACTGATTAAAGTATCAAGTATACAAATCTCATGTATCAGGAATACCAAGTCTTCTCCTGAGTAATAAAAGTTTGATTTTTCAGTAAAGTTTTCCTAATTTCTCTGGAGCCAGTCTCTGAACTGGGTGCTGCTTCCTCACCTCTGTGTTCACAAAAGGAAGGCAAGCAGGCCATAGAACCCACACAATATGGATGTCAAAAGGTCAGTTCAACCCTGGTGGATTTTCCTGATGTTTACATTTGAGCTGGTAAATCCTCTTGACACAAAATCTGAATCATGCTAAATAGAAATCCCATAAGAATAGATGAGCCAGGCCAAGCAAATTGTTTTTAGTGATAAGCATTATGTCATCACAACCTAATAGAAAACTTAATTTTAGAGTCATTCAAAGGCCTGTAAGACAATGATCCACCTGAAGGTCACGGACCAGCACAAACTATGAAATTCAGAGATAACCTTGAGCAATTATGAACAGCTTGCCCTTTTTGGTTTATCCTTGGGTGACTCTCCATCTTCCATTTGGTTGTGTGATTCCTGTTGATTTGCAGCTTAACAAAGTTTCTAGTAATAAGGACTATGGTTAACTACCTTTGTCATTATGCCTAGCCATGATGCTCACATTCTTCAAAATAATTATAGGCACCAGCACCTTGGATTTTTTGTTGCCAAAAAATAAAACAAACAAACAAACAAAAAACTATTAACCTACCTTTAACAACACAATATATATGTATATATTAAGTATGTGTTCTCACCCATTAACTTGATTAAATCCATTAAGCTAATCCCCTAACCTATTAAACTAAAACACATTTTTTTTTCAAATAACTTGCTCATAGACCTCTTTACAGAAGAAGCAAGGATACATTTAGTCACCAGGCTTCTAGGTGTAGCAGAGGCTTGAGTTGGTTATAGAGAGAAAAGCAGAATCAGAGTGGCTTAGAGGGTAGAAGGAAGCAGTTGAGAATTGAGGAGATAGTGTGAGTGTTTATGACTTTGGAGACAGTGAGGAAGACAGATGAGTTAAGCAGAGGATTAAGACGTACCAGAAAGGCAGAGCTAGTGATGAGAACTGGTGCAGAGAGACAGAATTCTGGCAATGTGACATCTGGTTATTGGGAAAGGTGTTTGGTTGACTGACATTGATACTCCAAATGGAATGAGACCACCAGTGGTTTTGTAGCTATATCAGCAAATGTCTCTCTCAGGACACCTCCACACTGGTGCAATATAGAGCTCGAAATAAAGGAGAACAAAAGGAACAACTTTTCTGATTTTCAAAACAAGACATCCAGTTCACTTCTGATCCCAAAAACATTTGCATCTTGCTTCAATATAACATATATCCTCTCCTTTGACACCTGCCAGAGAGCTTACCCTCATTCATTATACATACTTTTATTGTATTTGTACTTCAAGGTCGCTTAAGGAGAACTTGGGATATAAATTACAAATAACACACAACAGGAGCCTCCCTCCTGCTCTAGGATCGGTAACATTGCTAGACATCTGCATTGGTTGGCTTTTGTCAACTTGACATAAACCTGGACATATCTGGAAAGAGGGAATGTTTATATTAAGGAAATGCTTCATAAGACTGATCTGAAGTCTATTGTCTTGATTGATGGTTGATGTGGGAGGGTCTAGTTCACTGAGGACAGTACAACCATTGTGCAGCTGAGCTGGCTCCGGTTTGTATAAGAAAGCAGGCTGAGCAAGCCATGGGGAACAAATCAGTAAGTAGTGTTCCTTCATGGCCTCGGCTTCAGCTCCTGCCCCTAGGTTCCGGCCTTGTTTGAGTTCCTGCCCTGA
>CAJQZJ010032097.1:12739457-12756377 GCA_907164525.1 Lophiomys imhausi
TGTGTGTGTGTGTGTGTGTGTGTGTGTGTGTGTGTGTGTGTGTAACAGCTGAGATGCATTGTTGTCTCTAAGGTTGACTTCTGAAGTGACTCCAGAAAGGCCACTGGAAGCATCCTCTTTTCTGATGTTCGCTAACATCCCTTCTCAATACTCTTTCCCCATTGTCCATGACCTTCAAAAATGATGCAAACTATGAGAATATGCCAAACAAATGCACAGGATAAGGTCCCAGAGTCCAGAGTCCAGATTCTCCTTGCTTTAGCCATCATTCAGGATTGGACATGGGTTATAAACAACCCAGACAAATAAAGAGTGGAGAGAGGATACATTACATCACAAATACAGAATTTGGCAATGCAAATATCCCCCCTGGCTACAACCCCATAAATTTAGACAAATCACTTAAGAATAAGATCAGCGCCAGGTTGTAGCTACTATCCTGGAATATTTATACATTTTAAACGTGTTTATGTATAGAAAAACAACATAAGTAGCTAAAACAGATTTTTCTCAGTAAAGCACCAGCTCTGATAATTTTTCACTTAAAAAAACCCAAAAAAACAAACAAAAAAAAAAAACAGAGTGTTATAGAATCATTGGTCCTTTAAAAAATGTTTGTGTTGATGTTTTCATCATTGCGTAGACAATAACACCAATAGCAGAGGAAGTACTGTGTGTGGTGTGTATATGTTGTATACCTATGATGTTTGTGTGTGTGTGTCTGTATGTGTTTGAAGTCACAAAAGACCTTTAAGGCCTCTCCACAGAGATATCCTACAAAGCAATAACATTCCAACTTTTAGTATTCAGTCCAAGACATATAAAAACCAATAATACAAGACTGATTTGGAAGATGCGAACCAGGGATAAACAAGGAAAGAGGTGGAGGGGATGAATTTCTGAATGGCTGTCAAGCTGTCTCTTCCACTCAGAAAGAATGGAGAGCTCCCTTCTCTGCAGGGAGCACAACATGCACAGCCCTCACCCTATAAGAAAATGCGGGCACCTTGAGAGTCTCAAAGTTTTGTCTTATGCTTTTGCTCCCTAGCTGAGGGAGTAGGAGAGGCCTTGGTGAAGCACTTTTATGTTAGGAAATTGTGGAGAGGAGGAGAAACCTGAACAGCTTTGAATTCTTTGAAGAGAACAACCAAACCGAAGTGGATGGCATAGTCGTGGTGAGTGCCCTGGTGCCCAACGCAAATGCAGATACTGCGGGGGTAGGGGGACAGGACACTGGATCTTTCCAGGTCTTGATGGGACTTTTTTAACATCCACTGGCCATCATGCAAAATGCAACAAATTGGAATCCACTACGCAACAACTATTTTATTTCCTTTTTTCTGTCCATGCATGAATGTGGGGAGATTGCATAAAAACACTGTGAGCTGTATAACGTAAGACAGCCTGAAAGGATAGTGATTTTATTCCTCTTCATTCAAGGGGTTTTAAAAACGAGCCAGAAAAGGGCAGTATGAGAAGTGGACACAAAAGGGAAGGGCATTTATTTCCTTGTAATGGGTCTAGTCTAAGTTGCCTTTTTATCCACTTAGGCCCACAGGACAAGTTCACTCTGGAAAGCTCTTCAGCTTGGCTCTGTACAGATGTAATCCGACCTGCTCTGGGCAGTCCTAATTGCAAACACATTTCTCTCCCTCTGCAACCATTCCTAAGCAGGCAGTGGTCAGAGCCTTGCCAGCATTTTCTGGCATCTTTTTCTTGCTTTGTTTCCAAATCTTCATTTTTCTGTGAGAAAAGATGTAAGAGAGATTGTAAACAGGATAATTATATGTCAATATGATTCCCAATGCCGCCTTCCCTCGTGGGTTACTTTGAATGTGTAGGGGTTTGTTGTGGTGTGAGTTTTTTCCTACTCTGCCTGTGAGTCAGGGAGATAAAATGTTGTTTTGAAAGCAGAAGTATATGGATCCACTAGAAACCTCCTACGATGTTGTTCAAGACATTTATGAAAGATTATTGGAAGGGGAGGGATAGGGAACAACTGAGAAAGGAGAAGGAAACAGTAGGTATGCAGGTGGCTGGCATTTAGAGTCTCATTCTGAAAATAGATGTGTGCCCCAGCCATCTGTTCTAGAAGTGTAGAGAAGAATACAAAACTTCATGGGCACTCTCAAGTTCAGGTTACTGCAAAGTTATCCTGTCTGAAATGGCGGCATTCCATCTGGGGAAGGTTGAGTATTATTATATTCCCTTTAAAACATACCCTCCTGTTCTTCCTCTATGCGTCACTGAACTTTCCTCTGTGTTGTATGATGTCAGATGTCCTGAATTTAAGATGAGGTGAGGTAACACCAAAAACATGCTCATCACACATGAACACAGTCTTTTCTTTTTTCTTTTGTACGTAAAAGGGTGTGCTTTGTTGTCTGAGGTAAGAGGCATATCATGACCTACACTGATGGTCACACAGGTTGCTTGGTACAACTCACCTCTGGAGTGTGCATGTGGATCATAGCATGTGACTAGAAGCCATGGAGCATTAAACCGAGGAAGCCCTGGGAACATACTATCTGATTATCATGGACTTATCCCAAGTGCCTAGAACACTGATTAAACGTTGAAAAACTTGTCATTGTCACTGAAAATACCCATCCTGTTAATGATCAAAGTGCTTCTGTTAAACTGTTGATTCACCTCCCCAGCAGCCAGGGACTCAGGAATAAAGAAAGCATCGTCCTGGTCCTAGGAAGCAACAGTCTGATGAGAAAAACACATGCAGAGGAGCAGAGTGAACAGAGGATGTTGGGAGCACAGAAGGAAAGTGAGAAATGCATTCTGCGATTCTGAATACTAGGTATGGAGAGACAGAACAGACAAACAGAGAGAGAGAGAGAGAGAGACAGACAGACAGAGACAGAGAGAAACAGACAGAGAAAGATCTGATTTGATCATTTTGTAAATTTTAGGGGAAGAGGTTAAACTATTGGGTATGAGTATTACCCTAAATACTTAGATTCTATTGTAGTTTTGAATAACAATCTGTAATAACCCTATTGTGTATATCATTCAAATATAGCAGTTTTACAAATTCCCTTTCTAAAGAATCATTCTTTCAGATGCTGTAGAAGATTCTAGAGAATCGGGCATCCTACAGCCATGTGGTCTTGAGAACATTGTCTTCACTATAAAATGGGGTAACACGTGTCAGGTAACAACTACGAGGGCTGTTATTCTACTGGATAAGTGTTCCATGCTGAACTTTTTATAAGTAGCCTACTCAGCTTTGCAAATGATCAGTGAGCATTTCACACAAGCAGGTATTGCAAATTCTTAAAGGGCTAACGATTTGCCTCTTAACCTTCCCAGGCCTGAACAGTGGTGATACTGCTTCTCTTTCATGATATTCCTGAAGGAAAGGTATAGAAAGCATGGGGTAAAACTCTGAAGATATCAAGTTGCAGTATCTGTGTTACACTATTGTCTTTTTCAAATAGAGTTTCAATACTGTCCATAATCATTATCAATGAGTGTTAACCACGTATGATTCTTACCATATTCCCAGCACTTGGGAGGTTGTGTGGAAATAATTAATTAAATTATTACCAGTATTTATATTAAAGTTAATTGGTTGGTGGTGTTAATCCTTAACCTGCCATTATATGTAATCACACAGACATCTGATGGATTTTAACAAGCCTTAGTCCAACTAAGCTAGTTTATAATTCTATTCCCCCAAATAAAAGCCCAGTATATTCATACTTTCCCCTTGGGTTGTTATTCTCCGCACTATGCCAATGTTGCAGGCCATGTAGAGATATGATTCTTCTACCTAACCCATGGCATGTCTCCTTCTGCCTCCTGCTTGGCTTCTTCTTCCCATCATCCCCTCTCCTACTCCAAAAGCCTGCCAACCTTTGCCCTGCCTACCTCTCTGCCCAACCCAGACTGCAGCATTTATTGAACCAATCAGAGACAATGGTTAGCAAGCAAGGTAACACAGCTTCCCTTGATGTATCTTGTACAGCAAGCAGGCCTGTGGAAGCAATTAATTAATATTTAGAATACATAACAAAAAAGATCACTGCATCAAGGTTGAGATGAAAGGGTTACCAGGAGTTTGAGAACAGCCTGGACTAAAGAATAAAATGCTGTCTCAAAAACAAAACAAAACAACCCCAAAATAAAAAAAACAGAACAAATGCCAGCTGGTAGTGAAAAATTTTGTCACTACTGTTACTCTTTATGTTGTGGTTTATAATATTAATGAGACAAATCAAGTCATTCATAGATTATCGTTCAATTAAATATAGTAAATGGGTTTGTTTCTCATGACTCCATGTATTTATTTTTAAATGTTCTAGACTGTTATGTAACATTTCATCCCAGGGACAATTAAAGGCTTACTTTTAAAAAGTGTCCAGGCTAATGCATCCAAGGGAAACATGTGAAAGGTATTCAGCAATCACCTAGAAGCAAAAAGAGAAAACTCAGGTTAGTTGATTCCCAAGATTCATTTACAGAAATTCAGTTAAAATTACTTCAACTTTTCCCCAGATTATGCCATAACCACTCTGTGCTGCTAAGTAAAACATTCCATTTATTGGTATGCTGTTTATGGTAGTATCATTGAGCCCCACCCACCAAAATAAAAGCTACATAAAATAGACTAAGAAATGAAATCAGAGGTTTACAGAGTAGATACTAGCTTAAACATTGGCTTATAGCTCAGCTCTGGCTAATTCTACAGTTAATTCTAGATCATCCATCCATGATGATCACAGACCATCCATCTATTGTGTGGTATCTGCTGTAGTTGGTGTTGAGAAACGAAGAAGGATAGCATCACCACCTCCCTGTGATATTTTTTCTGACTAATGGATCCTCAGCACCTAGAATAACATCTATTTACAGTGTAGATTTTCAGTGAGTGTTTGTTGAGTGGATAAAGAACTGACCACATGAATCTTACTCTTAATAAAAGCAGAGTACACAAGGGAAAATGGACACATGGGCCATTAATTCAGTACTGTACATCCCATGGCAGCCCTCCTCTACTCTCTCCCCATCATCCCCAGCTTCCTGTCAACTGCCTGACAAAGCCCTTCTAATTATAGAGTCAAAAGTGGAAAAATATGTAAAATAAATGAGATCTGGTTTTAGTTTTCTGTTTCATTACTATTTGTGTTACTTTAGACAAATTATTGGTTTTCTCTTCTTCAGTCTTTATCAAGTGGAGATAATCCTACTTGCTATTTTGGGCAAGTAGTAATTAGAAAATTAAACTTCATTATATAAACCTCTGAAGCCAGGGTTTGCCTATGTACCTCCATAGTACCTATGAAGCTCTCGGATTGGCCTGTCTCCCTTCCTAGCTTCTCCTCACGTGGCATTAGCCTCTCCTCTAGATCACTGCCTTGCTAGCCAATCCTTGTAGGACAGTGTCCCACCCCATAGCTGATTTCAGAATTACTGTGCATATTAGAATCTACGGAAAGGGCTAAAAACATGAAGGTCATTCATTCTCACCCCAGAGGATGCTGATTTTTAACTCACTTTCAAAGTGCCAGGTGACCTTTAAAGTTAGTCATAAAAGGTGAGATGACTCCTGAAATTAGCCCTTTGCAACCATGACCCTTGTAAAAACTCCAGCTGCACAACCTCTGTTCTCCATCATTTGAACATTCTTCAAGTCATTGTTACACACACACACACACACACACACACACACACACAGGCAACAGAATCAACTGGAAGGCTTGCTAAGACAAAGATTAGTGGCTACACACCTCCCAAGCCTTCTCCAGTAGGAGAATGTGACTAAGAATTTGCATTTCTAACAAGTTCCTAGGTGATAGACCCTGCTAGTTCAGAACCACAAAAAAGGACCCCAAAGAGACTACCTACCTTTTCAAGCTTCAGACCATGAGGAGATAATAGGTCTAGCTATCAAGTTTGTCACTTACAAGAAGCCTCAGCACCACTGGGGAGGACCTTAGAAAAGCCGAATGTCACACCCCATTCTAGATGCACAGTAACACTTGGGAAACAAAGATTCAGGAAGGAGCTTCACAAAGGGAGTCTTTCAATGCAGATTCCTGGGTGCCCTGTGCCAGAGATTCTGTCCGAGACTGCTTGATAACCATCCAAGTCCTTGCTGCTCCTAAACCCCGCTTGGAAAAACACTGCTCAGCAAGCAGGCTCCTCACAGGCATTTGTTGGGCACAGAATCTGTAATGGGGTGCTACTAGGCATGTACCATTTGGGTCTGGCTGACCTTACCAGTTGTCTCTTTGGAGAAAGAGTACTACCACCAGGCAGTCACTTGCACTTGTCCCCCCCACCACCACCCCCACCCCAGGTCTCAGTTAAGGACTGTATGTGTTTCCTAATGATACCCACGTGATCATGACCTATTCAATAAAATCAGGTTTGAAATGAACTTATTTTAAAGATAGATGTTAAATATGGAGAAGAGTGGCTGAAATCATTACTTATTCCCATTAGTCAAGACTGTTGTGTTTAAAGTAACAGACACTAAGTCTCTGTAACACAATGGAAAGTTGAGTTTTGTGGGGAGATATAAGGCATCTGAGAAAATTCAAGAGAACAGAAGACAAATCATCTCTAAGTGGTCCAGGATTTATGTGATTCTCTGTAGCAGCCCCTGTTTTCCCAATAGGCCATGGCACTATATTACCTGCCATAGGCTATTCCTGAAGCTAAATTTCATACCAAGAGGTAGAGTTCATGAAATCTTCTCTTGAAACTGTGCCAACCTTTGTACCTCCACAAACAGAGACCTGTGGTGAGAAAGGTGCTAGGTGGCTTCCACAGGCCAGTCCCAAGGTGATGTGACTTATATTTGGCCCTATGTCTTGGAATTTGCCGCTTTAGAACCTCCAGCTTCTGTGTGAGTGCAGCTATGGTGAAGGCTCCCGTCTGCATAGACCTGCTAAAGACAGAGATACATGAAGCCGAACAGCAATATCCCTCACTATTTTTAGACTTCTCAGCCCAGGAGGCAAGCATGTAAAGACGCCTTTGGTGTCTCCACAGCTACAACTAAGTAATAATCCCACGAGACAACCCAAAGAGACACACCTTCCCAAACTCTGGATCATCAGGAGCTCATAATAACTGATTAACATGGCTGTCTCCGAGCATGAACAGTATTTGTCTAAAGTCCAGTTTCTTAAACTCTGAGGCCAAATTCCATATGGGGCTGCATAACCAAATGTGGGAATCAAAAAGGGTTGGGGGTGATAGCAGTGGTAGAAGTTTTCTGAATATGTAACAACTAAAACTTAATCCAAGATCCAACATGTAATAAATCTGAGGCATTGCTTGCAACACTTGTCCGCATTGCATTGTGTAACTTCACCGCAGCCTTGATCTGAATCCACAGCTTGCATACTTTGTGCCGTGCTTCCTGCCACTCCACATAATGGCAAAGAACAAGCCTGAAACACCTCGGCTCGCATTTAAGACTACCGGATCTACCGGATGTTATTAATTGCAGTGGTTTGCTTTGTTTTTTCACCATGGCACAAAGGTTTCTGTTCTTATAGAAACGTAACGGTCTGATTACAAAGAGCAAAGACTTTAAATGTTTTGCTGTCATTCCTCAGCATGTATCAAATTATTGTGCCTTTGGGTTGTACTGTTGGAATGGTCATTTTAAAAATCGCTGCTTGCATTCCTGAACTGAATTTTATTTAAAAATCATATTAGGGAGGTGGAGATATGGCTCAGGAGTTAAGAACACTCACTGCTTTTGAAGATGACCCAGGTTCAATTTGCAGCACTTACATGACAGCTTGTTGCAAATGTCTATAACTCCAGTTCCAGGGTATTCCATGTTCTCTCCTGGCCCTCACAGGCACTGGGCACATACGTGGTAAACAGATATACATACAGTCAAAACACTCATAAGTATAAAATAAAAATACGTTCTAAAAAGTCATATTAGGCAGGATTCTCTAAGGCAGTGGTTCTCAACCTGTGGGTCACGACCCATTTGGGGATCACATATGTGATGTCCTGCATATCAGATATTTACATTATGATTCATAACAGTAGCAAAATTACTGTTATGAAGTAGCAATGAAATAATTGTTTGGTTGGGAGTCACCACAGCATGAGGAACTGTGTTAGAGGGTCTCAGCATTAGGAAGGTTGAGAAGTGTTGCTGTAGAGGAACAGAACCAATAGAATGTGTAGCTATCATAAAAGGAGACTGATTAGCTACAGTCAAACAGGGGCTTTGCTGTCAGCAACAGCTCTCTGCACAGAGGAGAACCTGAGGACCACAGAGCTACACAGCTCCTGGAGTGTCCGACTACTTCAGGAGTTCAAATAGTCTCTATCAAGCACTAAATATCTGGAAGATTCCTGGTGAGTTGCTGGTCTTCAGTCTATTTTAGAAGGCAGAAAAGACTGAAGCTGATGTCACCAAAGGATAGACACACTCAACTAAAAGAAGCAAGGGCAGGGAAGCAAACAAAATCGCTTTTACTGATTTGTATTCAGAACTCTTAATACCTGGGTCACCTATCAGAAGGTTAAAACTGACTCCAGAGGAGAAGCTTCTGTTACTTGTTCCTAGAGATACCCTTGTGGACTCATCCAGAGGTGTAACTCTTATAGGAGTCCCGATCTCCTTACACTGACAATCAAAATTATCAATAGACTCCTTGCCAATTTGACACCCAACCACAACTTACATCATGCTTAATTTCCAAAGGATGACAATAGCAAAGCCACAGTTCCACCTACCACCACATCCTATGCACAAGTGAAAACACACATATTTGGGCAATTTCTTCTTGTAACTTAGTCATTACAAGATCTTCTCAGACATAATCAGGTATACAGCACTTCCAATTGGGGATGGAGTTCTGCTCTGCCATGAACATCCAACTTTATGGTCTAGTGGGCCAAACAAAACTCTGTTCATGATGGGCAGCTCATGTCTGTTGTAACTTGCTGGCTTATTATCAAGAGTTCACTTTGCTTGGAGGCCCAAAAACTGGCCAAGAGCTCTTTCTCAAGAGGAGAACAGTTGTCTGAAGATGACAGCAGAGCTTTGGCCCAAAATTCCAAGAGCATCCACAGTGATTCACCTATGAGATCCTGCCAAGGGCTATAAACAACATCTTTATAGCCACCGAGACCTCAAGTATCATTTGATCTGCTGGATCACATGGACCAAGTAGCACAGAAACCTTCATAGCACTTGAATCTGTTGAAGAGCCTCCTCCTATTCTAGGCCCCACTGAATACTAGCACCTTTTTAGATCACTTGGTACATGGACCAGACAACACCCTCCAGAGAACAAAATGTGCTCCCTCCAAAATCCAAATAAGCCCCTTTGTGTAACTTTTCCTGGAAAGAAGTAAGCAAATGGCTACTTACCTCAGATAGGGAATGGAGGATAGATTAAAGTAATAATGCCACAGAGGTCCAACTTGGCAAGCCAATAAATTTATTGTGATGACTGGCCAGAGGATGAGTGACTCAAAAGCAGCTACATCACTGGAAAGCTCCCCCAACCCAGGTGATCACTTGGAACGCTACATCCCTGGAGCTTCCGCACAGCTTGCAGGCGGCATTGCAGGTCAGAGCCTCTGCTCTCTGTAGCAACTAACACTGTTGATAGAACCTTGGGGAGGAGCCTATTGATAAATGACCTGTCAAGAATGCTTCATGATCCATCCAGTTTCAGCAGAGCCCAAGTACAAAAGGTCAAAGGAGATGTAGTGGAAACCAACACTTCTACAACTCTCAAGTCTTTGGTGGTGAAATCAATCATTTCAGGGATGTGCTATTGTTTTTATTGTTTTTCCATTAATTAATTTATTTGTTTATTTTACATCTCAGTCGCCACCCCCTCCCTCCTCTCCTACTAGCCCCACCCTCCCATCCACTTCCCCCATACCCCAACCCCCTGCCTGGTACCAACCCACTCTGGTATATCAAATCACATCAAGACTAAGTGACTCCCCTTTGACTGAGGCAAGACAAGGCAGCTCTGCTAGGAAAATGGGTTGTTTCACTATTTTCTGATTGGGAGATCCAATGGCTTCCATTTGGCCTTTCTAGTCAGAATAGCCCTAATACCACAGGAACCTGTATGGAAGTTCCAGAAACATTTAGGTGGATCTATCCCAATTAATGTATTCTGAGACTGGAAGAAATAACCACAGAGTATGTTTGGAGACCCCCTATACCTATTGTTAGTCAGACTTTGTATAGAATACCAATTTAGCTGATGTCACTAACCCCTACTTTAGCTGAAGAGATGCCATGCTGTTTGGCATCTCCCAGAATCAATCATTTCTAAGCCACTGTCTGGTAGGAGCCAAAGGGTCTGATTATTTCCTTTATACCAATGTAAAGCTTTCCTGGTAAAAGGCCATAGTCTATTTGAGAAAAAAATGAAAGATTAACAGTAATTTTTTTCTTTTAGATATTGAGGTATTTCCTGAAGGGAATTGACCTCCCCTTCATTTGAGGGGTTCTGACTTTGAAACTGGCTCAAATCAGGACATCAGTTAACAGCCGGTGATTTTGCTATGATTCAAAGTGACTTTTGATTCATTTAGTTTGGATTTTTTTCCCCCGATTATATAGATGGAGCAACTAGCAGGCTTCCTACGTATTTCATTTCTGGGAACACCACGATTAATTAGCCATTGCCAAAGGTCTACACAAGTCAGAGCATTATGAACATTGTCCTGCCTGTGCTGTTCATTATGGGAAGTGCACTCACCTTGCCTTTGGCAATTCAGTGCTGCCACTTGGCCCCTGCTACTTCCAGATCTAATTAGACCCATTGCATTTAAGTTTTCCAATTGAGCAGCCCCTGCAAGGTCTGGCATGCAAAGAAGAGTGATAGCAGAGTGGCAGCACTCCCGTTGCAAATCTGTTTTTCACAGTACTAGTGAAGGGCACATCTCTGGCCCCAGCCCTTGTCGTCAAAGAGCGGGTTTTACCCAGGAAATCTGGTCCTGCATTCGAATTTCCCCAAGCCTTTTAATCCCTCCATCAATAATGAAGCCAAGGAATACCATGCATCTCTGGCTTATTCACAGCAATCCATCTTTTTGACCCATATTTCATTCACCCAATAAATAAATGGCTGGCACCCTTTTTTCAACTGTGAAAATGCAGGAAATGCAGAATCTCTGCTCAGTCGACTCCTAGGAACAGACTCAGCCTGATCTAGTTTTATAGTCTTTCACAGTCATCCCACGTTCTTAAAATCCATTTATTCTCCCCAAGACTTCTGCATGTATGAATTAGAAAACTCAAGAATTGTTTTAGCTGAGCACTTAAATGATGAAACAACAACCATGAGGCAGAGAGGGTGCTAATTGGAAAGGCAAAAGTGTTTGAAACTCAAGCCCACCCACAATGACACACCTCCTCCAACAAGACCATACCTCCTAACTCTTCCCAAACATTTCCACCAACTGGAGACTGAGCATTCAAATATCTGAGCCTATGGGGTCACTCACATTCAAACCACCATACTCTACCTTAATTATCTGAAAATAGCTACAAACCTCAGGGTTTGTCAGCATTGTTCCTTCAGCATAATTCTTTTTTTTTTAAATACTTTATTTTTTTTTCTTCAAGTTACATCTCAGTAACAAACCCCTCCCTATTCCCCCTTCCTATCCCACCCTTCCACCCTCTTCCCCCCAGAAGTTTCCCCTTTCAGTCCAACAGATGGTTCCTTCTCTTATAACAGTAAGTATTATACAAAACACTAGATATAAATATGCCACATTTATGAGAGTTAAATGGCCCAATATACCTTCCCAATGTCCAGTTTATACATATTTGGCCCCTGACTTTAACATTCTACTATCTAACCAACTCCATGAGTTTAAAGGTCTATATGTGACTCAACATTCATACTATCTTGCAACACACTTCTTTCAAGAGAAAGACTTCATATATCCAAGATACTGATAGGCATAACAGAAACATATTTTAAAGCATCATCTAAAATGTAATCCACTTTTGAATTTCCTCATACATCTCAAAGAGCATGCCCCAACCCCACCCAAACTTCAATCAGGACCAAACAATCATGATAACCTACAATACAAATTGTTGTTCTACCTTTTGTTGACAACGATATTCTGGAATAATCCACAATAGGCATCTCACATACAGTTCCTACATAGATGAGATGTGACTGCTCTGTCACAAACAGGTTCAGATTTTATCTTTTTTGTCAAGAACATCTTATTAGTTCCCAACCACATGCTTCACATGACAATACATCAGGAATCTTAGGTTGCTACTTAGACACATACGACCATGAATCCCTTAGTTATCTCTTATATTCTTCTTTAAAGTACAAAGCAATCCCCCCCCCCCCCCAAAGAATTGTCCCAGGGATTTCTTCTCTCATCTCACTGGCCAGAATGGCCTGGTCATCCCTGAACCATTCACTAAAAAATGGAATGGGTGTCCATTAACTGGCTTATACTATGATTTAATCCCTGGACATCTGAAGATTGTTGGTCCGATGAACTGGAGTCTGTCAACCTGTAGGAGAGTTGATTGATGGCAGGAACTATTAGCCTGGAAGAATGGCTTTTGAGTAGACAACCAAGCATGCTTGCCACACTTCCTCAATATTGCAGATCTATTGAGAGAGAGAAAAAAATGCTCTCTGATTCCTATTACAACATAGCATGCTGCCTTCTGAAGGTATTAAGAATTTATTGCTTATAAAATACTTTATAGGCCTCCTGTGAGAAATCCAATATTTATTTGCCCTGGAAGATAAAAACAGAAATTTATTTTTCTTATTTTCTTTTTAGCTTTTCTTAATCCTTGGTTCTTCACACTGTGATAATAATATAGCCACATGAATTCTCTGCCAAAATTTTTTCCTTACAAAATGAGCCAATAAGTTTCATGGAAAATAAGTTTCTAGTATGTAAACAGTATAATTTTAAAGTATTTTCCACTCTATTATTCTTTTTAAAAATTCTAGAGCTGGTAAATCAAAAGAAGCTATAACCTCACATGTATAAGAAGCCAAAACTGTTAATTCTTTTATTCAGATGACAGTTGCTAATGGCCTTCTAGACCGCCTGAGTCTTTAGAACTGGGTTGGGTGCTTGAAAAATGTGGTTTTTCTCATGGAAATTGTAGCAACTTAGGATTGGGGTCCAGCTGAAATTAAAAAAAATGAGATTGCTTTTGAATCTCTGAAAGTTTTTTTTTTAATTGTGCAAATCAGTATACATGTGGATGAGGCACCAGGGAATTGACGTCTCAGTTAATAATTCTTTTTCATCATCTGTACTAAGACTTTAGGAAGACAGGATAAGCAACCCCTGCATTCTGTGCCTTGATGGTTCAAACAGAACTTGCTGATCAATTTGTCCAGCGTCTAAAATTTTACCATCTGAGCCTTAAAGTCGTTTCCCTCTGCATTCCCATTCAAGACCTCCGCTGCACATGCCCAGCCTTATTTGCTATTACATAAGGAGGCCCACAGCCGCCTCTGCACAGCCCTGGGAGACAATTACCCCGTGCTTCCCTTATACAGCAGCCAGTACTTAGCAACAGCTTTTCTGGTTCTGGAGACATCTCAGAGCACAGAAGTCTAGAAGGCAATGTGAAGACTGGGCTTCAGTGGAGCCAGAGGTTTGGGGTGGGGGATGTGGGGCATGGGGGTACAGAACACAGCCCTTTCCTGCCTCACAACTATGCCTCCTGTTCTCACCATTCTTTGTTTCCCACAGCCTCTGACCTTGACTCTTACCAACTCTGCCTTTGCTGTAACCTTGACTCCACTAGAATGCTGTGTGTGGTTTATCTGACCTTGTTGACCCTTTGCAAGAAAATAAAAAATAAACCAAAAAAAGTAGGAGGTGGCAAAATACCTCAGAGAACCATGGGTTATTTTCGCATGGGACCAAAAAAACAATTGCTACATAGATTTGTCATCTCTCCCATACAGTGAATGGGTTTTCAAAACATGGAGAGATTTCTCAAAAGTGTTATCCCAGCTATTTTGTTCTTTGGCATTTACCCACATACCCCAAAGAGAGGTAGATATGAAAAAACAATATTTGATCATGTAGCTATAGTTACAGGCCACAGACAGCCAAGGGAGCAGAAATCTAAAGATGAATGTAATATGCAACTTTGCCCTGATTCTGTCTCCTTGGATAAACTCTGTTCACCACTTAAGTTTAAGTGTTCCCTAGTCCTAGATAATTGACAGGCAGTGGGAGAAGGTAAAATCAAGCAGAAATTGAATGCCGAACAAAAAAGCACCTCCTTTATGAGAAAAATTCCATTTCATTGTGGAATGATGAAAATGCCCCACTCCTGGTTTAGATAAATTCCAAGCATGTTTACGCTGATTTCTACACACACACACACACACACACACACACACACACACACAGAGAGAGAGAGAGAGAGAGAGAGAGAGAGAGAGAGAAACTATTTCTTTGAAAAGCCTTTGATACGAAGTCTGAAGTTCAATTTGATTTCATGTTGAAGGTTTGAAGGAAAACAACTCTTTGTAAAGATTTATAAATAAGGCATTTATTAATTGAACTTTGTAGTATCACTTTAAAGTGAATACTATTGAAACCATTTAACCAGTGATGAGTTCCTGGCAGAGAAATTGGGTTATTAGACTTGTTCAGTAGAGCATTTAAAACATACTAGTGGGGAGAAGTTCCTAGGGCCTCATTCTCCATGTTGAATTGCTCACAAGTTTAGAATCAGATGCTCAGTATATCATTTCAGATACAACCCAGACAGAATTCTAAGTATAGCCTGGACAAACAACTTGAAATATTAAAACTACTAGAATTTCCATTTGAAATGGATGTCCACTACATGTCACATCTGGAAGAAGAGGCATACAGGAAGTCTTTCCATGCTGTCACCTTTTCTTAGAGCTGAAGATCTGCCCTTGAACCTTCAGTTCTAAGGTAACTTCCATTGGCAAGTCAGCGCTGCTTCTGAACATTTGTTATATTGTTGCTTTGAAAGCATCTTGGTTTTCAAAGGCTATCCCCCCCACATCATCCAAGCCAACTTTGATGTATCTTTACCTGCCTTTGATTCCTCTCTCCAAGACAGTATCTGCACATGTTCCCTATTGATCCCTAAGCTTTGCTGCCACATCTTTGCTCTGCCTTTTTCAGGCCTTGCTTATAGAGTTTTGAGGTCATTGTTTTCAACATTCCTTTCCTTCCAGTCTGTCCTTCTGCCCACTGCAAAGATTTCTATCATTTCATCCTGAAGAATATAACTGATACCTAGCCATCACTTTTAGTCTATAACACTCATCCCTGTACAGCTTCAGGGTTTTCTTCTCAGATGCTTAGCATCCTTTGTTCTCATTTCTTACTCACCCAAAAAGGTTTCTCAGGCCATCTACTAATACTACTACATAGGCACTGTCCTTAGTCTGTAGTTTGTGTCTTTGCCTCAGTGACGCACCACTCTGGTTTTTTTCATACTTTCAGTATAGTCTCATTCACTAACCTTCTATTGTGGTCTTGACACTCCATTTCTTCTTCTTCCTCTTCCTCATTCTCCTCCTTCTCTGTCTTCCCTTTCTCTGTAGCCCTTGCTGTCCTTGAACTCATTCTGTAGACCAGGCTGGCCTGAGACTCAGAGATCTGCCTGCCTCTGCTTCCCAAATGCAGGGATTAAAGGCCTGCACCACCCTGCCACCCTCTCACACTTCTCTCACCTATCCTATTCCTCTGATGTGGGGTGCCCTACATATCAGCCCCCTTCAGTTCAGTAGCCAGATGGGGGCTAAGAGCTTCCTCTTGTGCTGGGGGCCTACACGGCAGCTCCACTAAGGCAAAGTGTCCCACTAACAGGTAACAAAGCCTATGTTCCTGTTCCTTTCAGTCTGTTCATTGTAGGATAGTTATCCTGTGCTATATGGCTAAAATCCAGTTATAAGTGAGTAGATGTTTTATATATATATATATATATCTTTCTAGGTCTGGGTTAACTCACCCAGGATGAGCTTTTCTAGTTCCATCCATTTGGCAGCAAATTGCATAATTTCCTTGTTTCTGATGGCTGAGTAGTATTCCATTGTGTAAATATACCACAGCTTTTTTTTTTTATCCATTTGTCGATTGAGGGACATCTGGGTTGTTTCTAGCTTCTAGCCATTACAAATAAAACTATTACAATAAAACATAGTTGAGGAGATGTCCAACCTAAGATTGGGAAAAGATCTTTACCAACCCCACATCCGACAGAGGGCTAATATCCAAAATTTATAAAGAACTCAAGAAATTAAACACCAAGAAACCAAATAATCCAATCAAAAAATGGGGAACAGAGATAAACTGAGAAATCACAAAGGAGAAATCTCTAATGGCCAAGAGACACTTGAAGATCTTCAACATCTTTAATCATCAGATAAAGCCAACTCAAGACGACCTCTGTTGCTACTGGGAGTTCAAACTTGTACAACCACTATGGAAATCAGTCTGGCAATATCTTAGAAAACTTGGAATAGCTCTACCCTAAGACCCAGCCATACCAGTTCTAGGTATACATCCAAATGATACTCCGTCTCTTATTTCTTATATATGTTTTTCTCACACAACTGGGAACATTATTTTTAAAAATACCTATTGTTATCATAAGCACCAAACACTATGTAATTAGAAAGATATAAAGATATAAAAATGTTAACCAGGTTTGGTGGTGCCTGCCTGTAATCCCAGAGACCTGGAAGACTGAGGTTGGATAATGGCAAGTTCAAGGTCAGCTTGGGCAATTTAGTGAAATCTTGTTGTTGTTTTTTTTTAATTTATTTTTTATTTATTCAAGTTACATCTCAATCACAATCCCCTCTCTACTCCCCCCTCCAGTCCCACCCTCCTACCCTCTTCCCCCATCAATCCTCCATCGTCTTCCCTTTTTTTTTT
>CAJQZJ010032097.1:12756777-12792605 GCA_907164525.1 Lophiomys imhausi
CTTCATTGTTAACTCTATATATATTTGCATTTATAACAGGTAATGACATCAGGTTATGATATCTGTGGTGGGGAAGGAACGATGTTAATAGGTTGCTCAAGAGCAGTTGTAAGCTGAGTCATTAAGACAGACTTTGCATCTGATTTTCTATTGACCAACTAAGAGAGCTTTCCCAGGCGCTTCAGATCTCCATTTTCTTACTACCTTGGCTGGGCCAGCAAGATAGCTCAGCTAATGAAATGCCCCCATGTAAAAAGGTGGAAGGATGGGAGTCCCTCATAAAATAGACCTCTGTCTTCCACATATGCACTGCTGTGTGCCGCACATACTCTTACCTCTCTCTCTCTCTCTCTCACACACACACACACACACACACACACACGGACACTTATAATCATAATGATAAATAAAATATTAATTTGTCATTTGCTTATACCTTGTAGAAATTTAAAAATCAATTTGCAAAGCATGAGATATAGCACAAATCTTACTTTTGGCCAGGTTTCTACACAAAGCAAATGGCTACTTCCTTTAGATAGGAAGAGAATTCATTCTCAGAGAGAATGCTTACAAAGAACAGCAGGTTGGGACAGTAATGTGGAACTGCAAGACAAGTAACACTGGGGAGAAGCTACAATATAAAGATCTTAAGGGACAAGAAGTGACAGTCCTAGGAAGGAAAAATTTCTGTGTCTTCAGAAAACAGAGCAAAAGGATGCCTAGGAAGTAAGTACCTCACTTACATTCCTCCTTCATCCTATCAACTACCCAAAGTCTATTGACCAAAAAGCACTGGAAGTCTGGAAATGAGAGATCCCGACACTGCCATCTATGTACATCAGTCTTCTGGGTCAGTGAGGTAGTGGAGAGGCTGTGGAGAGGCTGTCTAACCAAGGTTCAGTGATGATGACCAACCTCAGTGACTATGAAGATCACCAGGAAGAACTCATTAGCAACTGAAATCCTGGGCCCAGCTCCCCCAATTCTGATTCTATGACTTGGATAGACAGAAACCGGCAGCATACTGGTTTTCCTGAATATCCAGAGTCTTGTGTGCATGGTCAGTGCACCACATTTTGAGAATACTGAAATAGGCATTAAATTTCTCGTTACTAAGATATTTCAACAAACTTGGTTTCATCAACAGCAATTGTCTGAATTGTTTTCCCTTACAGGAGGAAGATCTCTAGAGTGAGTTCAGATTAAGAATGCAGGCACATTTACTACCCTTACATGGCTACAGTCTGTTACCAGCTTAACTAGGTGCAGGGATTCTGGGAAGGAAAAATACAAACATCTCATTAAAGTACTAATTAATTCTGCCTATCTTTTCAGCATGGCTTAAAGTAAATTCACCTTCCCAAATTTCACCCCTTAGTCAAAGTGATTGAACCAGCCCAGGAGAAATGTTAGGTCTCCACCAAGTCCAGAAATTCTTTTCCCTTGACCGGAAGTTTCTTCTACTCTAACACTGTTGCATTGGAAATCACTTCCCTCTCTCCATCTTTCTGACCCCAGTACCAAGACACTGAGTACATGGTAAGTGATCAATGCTAATCTCATTTCCTTACAGATTAAATATATGTTGTGAAGACTATTCTGTGCTTAAATAAACAAACAACAACAAAAACTGCCTTAAAAAAAAACCAAACCCAACAAAATGTTCAAAAACAATTTTAAGATTGCATGCAATTGCAGGGTTAAGCACCCTGAGTGGATCCAAGCAAGGAAAGCCTGCAGATTGCAGTCTGTCACTACTCTCAGGCTCCCACCTACTGTTCTGCAATCTGTGTAATTGTAATTCAAAGTAACTGAAAATTTTCAAGAAGGATTAGCTTTTGAAGATGATGCAATGGTGAAGCGCAGGCTTCTCTTCATGGGAGTATTTCAGTGTGTCTGCCACTCACCTCTTTTCATAGACGTGTAACTCACAAAACCAAATCTTAGCAACTAGATTACACAGCTTCATCCCGAGGGTGGTTTGTTTCATTCCAGCATGGGCTGCCCATGGAACACCTGTTTCTTGCTGAAGACATTAATCATTTTGCACACACCTACACATATTGTTGGCACAGGAACTGCAGCTGTTTGCAATTGTACTGTAACTGTACTCCAAGTATAGACTATAACTGGAAGAAATATGAGTGTTAACATTACAAAGAAAGCATCCAAACAATTCTTTTATAAGGTCAAAAAGTGCAAAATCTAATTATTTAAAAAGACTAATTATTGTGAAATTATCAAAAGCAAGATATATAGTCTTTTTTTTGTAATATGAATACTGTTTTTAAGATTTCTTTCCAAAGACTGAAATAGCCTTTGGCCACAGAAAAGATACATTTATTGTGTCTCTTTTCCTACTTATAAAAGTTCATTTACCTTTGTTTATTTTCTCTCTCTCTCTCTCTCTCTCTCTCTCTCTCTGTGTGTGTGTGTGTGTGTGTGTGTGTGTGTGTGTGTGTGTTCCAAAGCTCACATGTGGAAGTCAGAGGACAACTTGTGAAACTTGGTTCTCTTTTCACTCTGTGAATTCCAGGGATAGAAGAAGTCAGGTCACCAGGCTTGATTGCAATCATCTTTATACACTGATCCATCTAACTGGAGGTCTTTCACAATTTTTATATCAGTCTTATAAAGAGGTAATAATCAGTTTCCAGACTTTCCAACGCATTCATTTACAATGACCTTCAAGCTAAGGAAAGTGCAATGTTTGTTATATTGGGGGGGGGGTAGATGGTCCAAATACTAATGTCATTACCTTCAACACTTTGTGGTTGGTTCATCATGATTTATGTGGCATTTTCTTGGCAGATCCTGTTAGTATAGTTGTTTCTGGCAATAAGAAATAGAAGACTTAATTCAGAATGACTTGTTCCTCATTTCAAGGAGTCCCAAATAAACCAGGCTCCAGAGGTGATTGACTCAGATTAGGTCTCTTCCATACATGAACTACTTCATCTGAATTTCTAGAGACTGAAAAAAGGACAGCATGCCAGTTAAGGTTCTCTGAGAAACAGAACCAGAAGGAGATACACGTAATTTCAATAATTGGCTTATGTGTTACAGGAAGTAGCAAGTCCAAGATTCATCCAATAAGCCAGCAGTCAAGGAACTCTGAATAGAAGCTGATGCTATAGTTTTAAGACAGAATTTCTTCCTTCCAAAGGAAACTTTGTTTTTTTCTTTAAAGGCCTTCTGAATTGATTAGATACATCTACCTAAATAACCAATGATTACCACCTTCACTTCAACTCAACTGACTGAAGACATCACCTTACATATAAAATGCCTTCATAGCAACATCTAGACTAGAATACCTAGGTGCAATAGACTGAGTAAGTTGACCCTTAAAACTGCTCATCTTGAACAGTTTCCCCAACACACTGCTCTTTTTAAAAGCAAAGAAACCTCAGTGTGTCTCCCAGATCTGGAAACAACCCAGATGTCCCTCAACCGAAGAATGGATTAAAAAAACTGTGGTACATCTACACAATGGAATACTACTCAGCTATCAGAAACAATGAAATCATGCAATTTGCAGCCAAATGGATGGACCTAGAGAAACTAATCTTGAGTGAGCTAACCCATACTCAGAAGGATGTGCATGGCATCTATTCACTTATAGTCAGATTTTAGCCATATAGTACAGGATAACTATACTACAACCAACGCACCAAAGGGAATATGAACAAAGAATTTTTTTCCTGTCAATGAGACACTTTACCCTAGTGGGTCTGCCTTGTAGGCTCCCAGTGTATGAAGAGGCTCTTGGCCCTCATATGACGCTGAACTGGGGCAGGGGACTGTTATGTAGGGACACTCCACTCCAGAGGAGTGGAATGGAAGGGATAGGGGGTAGAGGGTAGGAGGGAGGGAATGGGAGGGGTGGAAAGAGGACACTGTGATGGAGATGTAACCTCAAGTAATAAATAAATAAATTTTTTTTTTTTTAATAAAAAGCAAAGAAACCTTTCCCAGAAGTCCCCGATGGACAAACTTGTCTCTGGGTTTCCACAAGCTAGCACTGGGATTTCTGTCCCTTAGAAATCAATGCCCTATAAGAGCAGTAAGATCAATCAAGCTCGATTTAAACCAATGGGGCTTTAGCTGTGTGCAAGGAAGAAGGTAAAAGTTGTTGAGTAAGCAAAAGCAGTATCGAGTATGTAGTAAGAACTCAATAAATATTTCAGTAACTAAATAGATCAATAAGTGAATGGCTCTGTATATAATGAATTCTGGTGATTTTTTGGCAGATGTTTACCATATTGAGCCAGGACTTCAGCGGGAAAGCTGTATGCATGATATGCTTTCTGTTTACTTAAAATCCTATTCAAATCTTTGGGATATACTATGAAGGCTGGCAACTCGGAAACACTAAGCTGACGTTCACTGTGCTTCAGGGACTGAACTGTAAAACAGAGGCAAAACAGATGGTATCCTAAATGTATAAATTATTTATTTGAGAATATTAAGTGTGAGGTTTGCCCATGGATATTGTAGTGTAGATAAACCTCCAAGGAAGGCAGAGAGCCTCACCTAGGGAGTATGAATTGTTCCAAGGAGTATCAACATGTCTCAAAAAAAAAAAAAAAAGTTTTCCTTGTTGCACCTGCTAGAATTCATTGGAGCCTGAGTTCATACATGTGATTCTGGAACAAAATAGAGAGGTGTTGAAAGTAAATGTAAAACAGACTTATCTTACACAGGCATACACATGTCCAGCTGTTGTCACACTCAGTATTTACTACCATTTGCTAAACTAACTTTATAATTCAGAGTTGTGTTATATTCCTTTTACATTAAATTTTCAAGTGCAGAAAAAACAAAACAAAACAAAACAAAAAACTTCCATCTGGTCGGTAAGGGATGACCATGTCCCTGCTGTCTTGTTGTAGTACGATCTTATATATTACACATATTATGGGAAACTTATGAATAGTTTGGGTGACTGAGGAAACCCAAACTAAGCCTTCTTTCTTCTGTTTGTTTGTTTGTTCATTTGTTTTGAGACAGGGTCTCTGTCTGTAACAGTCCTGGCTGACCTGGAACTTACTATGTAGACCAGACTGGCCTCAGACTCACAGAGATCCACCTGCCTCTGCCTCCTGAGTGTTGGGATCAAAGGCATGCACCACCAGGCCTGACTCCTAGCCTAATTTCTTTAGAACCTTGGAAAACAGGTTTTTCCTTCTGTGTAGCCAAACTGCTGACATTTGTTAATCTTATATAGTCCTTGACCATTCCTTAGACACAAGCAGTTTATATCCATTAAAAACATAAACAATAGTGTGCTCAAATGATGTAGACTTGCTTCCAATGTCAGTTTTTCCCCATGAAGATGTAGTAACCTTAGAGGGAAGAACTGTGACATTTTTTCCTTCATCAGTTCATGTCGGCTGGATGAAGTAGTGAAATATCCATGCCATCTTACTTAAGTGATGATGCAAATATTTTTCTCAAGAATATACCTTCAGGGACTGGAGAGATGGCTCAGTGGCTGAAAGCACTTGCTGTTCTTCCAGAGGACCCAGGTTTGCACTGCAGCTAATAGCCATCTGTAACTCCAGTGCCAAGGAATTCAACACCCTCTTCTGGTCTCCATGAGCACAAGACACACATGTGGTACAAATGTATGCATGCACATTGCTCCTAAGCCCATGACACACATCACACACATCAAATGAAAATAAATATGTTGTTTAAAGAAGATACCTTTAAAAACCTGTTGTCTGGCTAAAATCTGATTTTAGCCATATAGTACAGGATAACTATTACAACCAGTGCACCAAAGGGAACATGAACATAGACTTGTTTCCTGTCATTGAGACACTCTTCCCTAGCGGTGCTGCCTTGGAGGCCCCCAGTGTATGAGGAGGCTCTTGGCTCTCATCAACTGCTGAACTGTGGCAGGGGACTGTTATGTAGGGACACTCCACTCCAGAGGAGTGGGATGGAAGGGTTAGGGGGTAGAGGGTGGGAAGGTGGGACTGGTAGGGGTGGAAAGAGGGCATTGTGATGGAGATGTAACCTGAAGTAATAAATAATCATAAAAAAAACAAAACTGTTGTCTGGGTCACAGATGCATAGGACTCTTTCAAATCTCCCTCACAGCTTCTTCCTACAACCGTGCTGAATGGGAAGCATTGGAGAAGGCTTTTGTTTGGGACTTTGCCTTTAATTGCCAGGTTTTACTTTAAGATTGTGTTGGGAACCTGAGATGGTGGGGCTCTGCTAAAAGACAGGAACTATATTTTAGTTTGCCAAATTGCAAGTATACCCTGACATCTGTAAAGCCAGTCTGCTGCTTTCTAGATCCTGTAGCACTCTAGTCTTCAGATATTCATCTGTCATATGAAATTATCATAAACAAAGATACTACTGACACAATTTGCTCAAAAACAAAAAAGAAAAAGAAAAGATAACAAAAGGCCCAATGTGTCATGGTAGGAACTATACATTGTTTTTCTGTTAGGAGAATTTGATATAGCATATATGAGCATGATTTCAAAACTGGAAAGTGCTATTTCAATATGTTTTGTTGCTATTGCATGGTTGAGATAACTTTTGTCATGAAAGAAGGATTGTGATTGAACCACAATTTGAGACTCTGGAGCTCACTTCCAATTTACCATTGGAGTCTTATCAATTTGCTGTGTAATTGTCTTTAATTACACAATTGCCATACTGCTGTTCTTTGGTTCTCCTTCTTCAATGTGATATTAGAACAAAGATTTGCATTGGTTTAGTGTAAAAATTGGCATAGAAGTTAAATTTTTGGTTTGGGAGCATTAAGAAGATACTCAGAGATTAAATCCTGAGGAAGAATAGAAAACTGGTCTGAGTTTGAGGTTCTCACCAGCTGACCCATAGTTTACCTCTCTCAGCTTCTGCCCACAATCTGAAGGAGTCTGATTGGAAGCACTCCTCACAGCTGCTAGGCCCTCTAGCAGGCTCCACACTTGAGCTTCTAGAAGTTTACAGACATCCCTGGTTATTGTATCTTTAGAGTCTTAGGCACTCACAAAATGATGGTATGTCTCACAACACTGTTGTGTTTTGAATGTTTACATATAAAGAATCAATGTCTTCACCACATATGAATAGAAACAAGCATTTCAGGACCTCGAATCACAGACAGTACCAAAACTCTAAGCTGAAAGTTCTTCCTAGATGCAGGTATACCTTAAATAGCTCTCACAATCTCCTCACAGCCCCTAAGCTCACCAGTCTGTCTGCTCAGAAATCACACTGGGCCTCTGGGGCAAAGTATTTGCAGTCACATTGTAGTCTGTTGTTTTCAAGGTGACAGTGTGAGTTGCCTTTTTTTATGACTGGCAAAGACCCATTGTCGTCTAGCCCATTACTGCCTGCCGGATCTTTGTTCAAATTGGTTCTTTTGCTTTGAAAGCTCTTTTCACTTTTCAAAAACACCAGAGCAAACAAACCGATGCTAAAGAGGTAATCCATAGAGCAATCCCTCAGACTAGAAAAGAAGCCGGTATTGCCATTTTGTTCCAGCCTCACAGATAACATTCAACCTCTTAATGGAATGAAAACACATTACTGTCTGAATGGAGGGTGGGGGCAGGGATAATGACAGAGAGTCAGTTTCCCCTTCTGAAAACATCCATGTTGAGAAGACACAGTCTACTCAACCCTAGGTCCTGTTTGCACCGTTCCAATGCTCTAACACACCTAAGGATTCTCTGGCCTGATGAGGTTGGTCCCAAACCCATGACTCACTCACTCCACATGCCCCGTACATCTTCTGTCTCACCATCAACTCAGCGCAGTTGGAAGAGACTCACAGATTCAATTCTGAAAAACAAACCTCATCATAATGGGAAATCCAATTAACCTCAGATATAGTAGCTGCATGGAAGAAGACCCACTTTAATTCTGCCTTCTGTAAAGAATGGCTTAGCTGTTCATTAGGTAGCATGTCAAAAATTAAACAATGCCAATTATTTTTCTTGGCCTGATATCTAGCATTATTTGGAGAATTGTGTTAGAAGACCGATTACTGATCTGCATTATAACTCGATGTAATTCCTGGGATCTTGTTTTCCTTTCTGTTTTATTTTTTTCGCGTATGTCTTGATGTGCGGGAAAGTAATTATCTCTGGGGAACCCAGATGCACTCCTGTTCAGTCGTTTGGAGAGGGTAAAATGATGATGTAGATAATGTTGATATCATTTTAGCATTGCTAAGTGAAAAGTGATATTAAACACTGATATTATCATGCTTACTCTCTCAGATGCTTTGTGAAAGAAATGAAAAAGGGATTGTTATCTCTGCTTCCAGGAGAGGATGCTGAAACCACATGACTTGCTTAATTTCTCAAATGAGGTTATTGGTAAAAGTGGAAGCAGAAACCCAGCTAAGTGTTCAGCCTCAGAACAAGGCCGGGTTTCTACTGCACAGCTTGGGGTTTTTATATTATTGTTATTATTATTACTTCCTACAGATTTGAGTTAGTCACATTCAATAAAAACAACTGTTCTTTACCACAGCATTATGAGGTACTGGAGGGTGACCGAGACAAATCTCTGCCCTCAAAAGGAATCAAAGAACATGATAAATACAAGGCAGCAATAATAACTAGCGTATTACACAGACAGGAAGATTATGTTAAAGCCTTTTACAAGAAAGTAAAATATGTTATAGATGTGTGCACATACATACTCAGGAATATGTACATGGCACAGAATTTAGATGAGATTTCATTTGGTTGGGAGGAAAGGAAAATCAAGAAAAGCAGTTGAAGGGAGAAGGAGGGAGTATCCCTCCCTGTAGTTTTCTTTGGTTTGCTTTCATGTCTTACCCCAGGGGGATGCAGATTCTCAGTCCCAAGCCCCCATGCAGCTTCTTATAGGTCTGCAGTAGATTCTGAAATCTGCACTTTCAGCAAGCCTGTCTGCAACTTAGAGTCAAGCTTTGGAGCTGCACGTTGGGAACAGCTTTATGATCTCATCCCTCACTGGTTTTAAGGAAGAGAAAACTGACTTAGAAGACACGGACAGTGCAGGGGTCTACAGTCATGGTCGGCTCTAGCAGTTTGCTAGCACAGGGCAGGAAGAGAAATGAGGAAAGAGATTGAGGTAAGCAACCCTCCTGACCAGGTGCACTGGGGCACAGGTCACCTGAGGGCCTCAAAAAGATGTGACTCCTGAGAGTGCTTCTCCACCCACTGTCTACCTCCTACATTTCCTCTGGCCCTCATATTATGTGACATTTGGGGCACAGCTGCTTTCATTTTGCATTTATGAATAATTCGAGACTATATTTAGGTATCTCGAATCATTAGGTACCTACATTCCTGTATACAGCTTTTAAAATTTTATCTTTCTTTTCCCCCAGAATTCAAGAAATTCATAAGAAAGAAAGCTCTTAATATTAGGTCACTTAGTCAATTACCTCTTTTCCTGCCTAATGCAACACTATTCCCCAAAGCCCTGTTTCTAGTGCTGTGTTGCCTATTTTTAAATGTACTAACTGATGGTGATTCTGCCACTCCCCTCAGGAGACCATTATCCTGGCTCACCATCCCAGGTGTCAAGGGGCTTTCCCTGGTAATTAGTTGCATCTTGCTATTTCTTCTCTTTTTCCTTATCCCCAGTTATCCATTCCCATGTAACAATATCATTTCTCTCACATTGGTTCTATATTTTTAGATAGTTTTTACAGTTGCGTAAGCCTCTCTTAAAAGGAGATGAGAAATTTAGTACCATCCCACATCTTAGTCACATGGCTACAGGATGAAGATGGAGTTAATAGGATCAGTCACTGGGTTCTCCTGTTTCTAGAAATATGACGCATTAGCCTGCGCCTGCATCTCTGTTTGTCTATGTTGATTTTTATCAGGTCATCTTCCTCCACAAGGCAATGTCTCTTTAAGCCTAATGTGTCTAGGTCAAGTGAAAGTGTACAAGAAATGGCCATTTTATTTTCTGAAAAATGAGAAGTGAGAAAATACGCTTTATTAAAGTTCTAGGCCTGTTAAATTATATCAGGCATGCAAATAATTTAGCAACTATTCTAGTGTGCATCAACATAATAAACCCAGGGGGCATATCTGCCAACTATAGGAATAAGGATTTAGAATCCAAATAAAACCCCTTGCATTTATGCTTCATCGAATGCTGTTTGTATGACCTTATCAACACACGCATTGCAATTATTTATTATATAATATTTCATGGTTCACTTGACTGAAAATTTCCTGAGGGGAGGTATTTGGTCTTTTACATCTCTATTCCTAATGAACCAAACAATACCTCACTTTAAATTGTCTCTCCTCCCGCTGCTGCCTCCTCGGTGTTGTCACCTATGAAAAGCAGTGAGACTGTGTTCCTATGAATCAGACACATTTTCTGCCCTGGCTCATATCTTCTTAGTCCATTTTGAGTTCTACCCATAGCCTTAGGTACCAGAGGTATTCAGGGATAATCTGATGACATTTCACCTCCATTGTACCTTGAAGAATACTGCCATCTCCTAAGGGACATCTACGTGAGCCTGGCTTCAGGAGAGCAGGCAACCATCACCTAAGCAATAGCTCTCACAGGAAATATTTGGTCATCACAGTGGGCCGTGGCATCTAATAGGCAGAAGCTATTGTGGGATATTTTTAACATCCTACAATGCACAAGATAGCTTCTCAAAATAAAAGATTGGTCAATGGTGTCATACTGAGAACCTGACCTGGAGCCTAACAATTCTAACCTGAAGAAAGTGCTTCCCAAGTGTGCTGGCTAGTTTTTATGTCAACTTGATACAAGCTAAGGATATCTGAGAGGAGGGAACCTTACTTGAGAAAATGTCACTGTAAGATATGGCTATAGTCAAGCCTATAGGGCATTTTCTTAATTAGTAATTGATGTAGGAGGGCACAGCCCATTGTGGGTAGCGCCACCCCTGAGCTGGTGGTCCTGGGTTCTATAAGAAAACAGGCTGAGGAAGCCATGAGGAGCAAGGCAGTAAACAGCACCCCTGCATGGCCTCTGCATCAGCTCCTGCCTCCAGGTTCCTGCCTGGTTAGAATTCCTGCCCTCAGTGCCTTCAGAGATGAACAGTGATGTGGAAGAGCAAGTGAAATAAACCCTTTCCTCCCCAGGTTGCTTTTGTCTATGGTGGTTCATCACAGCAATAGAAGCCTTAACTAAAACACCCAGACATATTTCTACCCCTCTTGTTTTGTCCCAAGCTCTGTTTACTGTCTTCAGACTCAACCCACCTGAAAGGCGATTTTCTTGATCTCTAGTACACATGCTAAATTGATGATAGAGTATTCTATTGGTTTATAACCTGTGAAACAAGTGCTATACAGGAAGGACTGTCTAGGTGATAACACCACTGGGGATAATATATGGTCCTCTGACATGGCAAGATATAACATAGCCAAGGAATTGTAAGGCTTAATTAATATTGCCCATCAGAAACCAGGAAACAATATGAAAGCAGACCTTGAGGGTATGCATATATAAAGTTAAGTATATAAGACAAGAAGAGAGAAAATTTATTGACACTGGAACATTGTCCTATGACAAAAGACTTGATACCTTTAGAACACATACAAAGTATATACCACTGAAGCATAGACCTTATCAAAGTAACCACATACAGGAAGCCTTGGTAGGATATTGGAGAAATGACCAAATCCTCAGGTAAGTAAAAAGAGGTGATGAATCTGTTAGGTCAGATCAAAGAACTCTGTGGCCTGGCGGGTTCAGACACTCTACTCCGTCAATGAATGGAGAGAGAAGCTAGAGGATTGTGGAGAAGTTCAGTGTGGCAATCATCACTAGGAGATGCTACAATAAATGTGTTTTCCCTTATCAGTAGAATTTATAGAATTCTAGAATAGGGGAGAATTTCTTCACAGAAATAAGTATATCATAATTGTTGAAACACACATAAAGGTTGGAGTGCCAGCCATGGTATCCACTCATAGGAATCTGTAGAAAATGTTAAAAAATTATGGGCATAAGGTGAACAGCAGCCATCTAGGATCTTATGTAAGGGTTTAAGTAGAAGTTGTGATTTGGTAAGCAAAAGTCTGGCATTAGCCACTGCAATAGAAAAGCAGTATCACTCCCTAGATCTCAGCCACTTCTCAGTCCATTGCTCAATGAAAATCAAGAGAACAGATTGTTCACAGGAAATGTCCTGAAATATCACTGTACATGTGTATAACAGATATCCCCCATCCTTCCTGCCAAGGACCTAAAGTTGTTTATCAGAAAAGTAGGCTCACGGATCTTTGCGAGTTCGAGGCCAGCCTGGTCTACAAAGAGAGTCTAGGACAGCCAGAGCTGTTAAACAGAGAAACCCTGTCTCGAAAAACCAAAAAAAAAAAAAAAAAAGAAAAGAAAAGTAGGCTCACACTGTGGGAAGGAAAATTCCTAACTCATTCCTAGCTCTCCATGTATTAGATAGAGTCAGAGCTTACTCCAATAGCAAGGAATCCAAGACAAAATGGTAACCTTTCCTTACAGAGAAGCTTACAGAAGCCAGGCAATGAAAGGAACCCCAGTCTATCTGGAGAAGATAAACATTTAGTCAGTAGTAGCTCATAACTGTCTCATACTGGTCCACTGGGTCATGTTAGCCCATGTGATGATTCCCCAGTCTCCACTACAGCCAAGATTCATCATTTGTGTTGTGGAATAAGAACCACAATATGTTTATAAGGGACAAAGGAACATCTTTGAAGCAACAATGTCTCATTTCAGGAGGGATAGAAGAAATTAGCTTCTGTTCTTTCATTAGAAACTCAAGGATGAAGGATATCCCATTCAATTCACCTGTTTGAGCTCTTTAAAAACTAGAAAGATCTCTGTTGATGGTAGTGACTAAAGTAAACAACAACAGACAACACAAATAGAACTGCTATACCATATGTGGTGCTGTGCTAAGATAGACTTGAGACTTATATAGCTTTTGATCAGACAAATACAGTTTTCTCAGTCTTTATAAATAATAAGGATCACTTGCTATTATGTAAGAAAGATAACACTTTATATTTACTATCTTCCCTAAGACCAGGTCATCATCTCTTCTCATTCGAGCATTATGTCCTGAGAGACTCCCATTTCCTTGATATTCTACAGATCTAGCAATTGACACTAATGACATCATAGTAATTGGAGTTGGTGAGAAAAAAGAGATAGTACTCAGGGCAGCCTAGAGGAATATACACATGCCAAAAAGAAGATAATAAATCCTCAGCAGTTCAATAACGTATCAGTCCATATGTTTCTAAGGATCTGAAGAGTGAGAATGCATGGAAAAGTCACATTTACCATAAATGACAGATTGCTGCATCAATGCTTCTAACTACTAAGAAAGGAGTAATGCAATTGATCAGCTTAGAAACAACTGTTAGCGCATAAACTAATGTGCTATGAGTTACTTATTTACTAACTTAGAGGGTTGCATTGTTCAGGTATGATATTTGTTGTCCAGTGTCATTCTGGTACTACCAGTGGGGCTCAGGCTTTGTCAGACACCAAACTGGAAGTCCACACTCCTCTACCAGAAAGTCAGGGTTCATCAGAAGAAAAGGATGGATCACGGCACAGGATCTCCCAGAGAGGTGGGAGAAAGTATTTTCTCTACTTCCAAGTGTTACAATTCTCTTGATAAGCATGCAGGAGAGTGAAACCCTCTCTACAGCACACAAAAAGGTCACAGCTCTTTTACCTAAGCTCCCAGTACAGAGTGGGCAGCTTCAAGGAGCTCAGAGCTCTTGGACAAAGCCAAGTGCCTTTGGGTGTTCAACTTGGCTCAAATGGATCTGGTGGCTATTTTGGGGACAACCAGTAACCAGCCACTGCCACAGATGAGCACTATGGTGAGTGGTATAGGCACAGGAGCTTCAGAGGTGGCCACTGGGGTGACCTACTTCAGTGATCGAAATGTGAGGCTGGATAGGCAGCAGTGGCAGGAGTACTCCAGGTGCTCAGAGACAAACCCTGGCTGCCAGTGGTAGAAGATGTAGCTAAGCACCAGTGGTGAGGCAGGAACCTGTGCCCCAAGCAAGCTTAGTAGGCAGGCATGTCCAGTGATAAGCTCTTCATGGGCAGAAAGTCCTTCCTCCCCTTCCCCAAAATAAGCAGCTGAGTCTCAGATGGTCATGGTGGGAGAGAGAGAGAGAGAAAGAGAGAGAGAGAGAGAGAGAGAGAGTTTATTCATGAAAATGACATTACAAATCTTGGGCCATGGGGAAGAGTTTTGGAGGTGAATGAATTTGATTCACTACAACTAGGAGTGCCAGGGATACTTCATTTACATGTAGTAGCAAGGTCCTATGATAGCAAAGAGAACACAGTACCTAATTATCCCATGGGCAGCAGGGATGCGGGAAGAACTCCAGATATGGTTAGAGGTATGAACAAAAGGTCATTGGCTGAAAGCCAAGGCACCAAGCAGTCTCATGGTCTCATTAGCATGGAGAGGGTATGCCCGAAATCCCAGGTGGTCACTGGGTGGATCTCTTATCAGAAGAAAGGGAAGGACCTGCAACTTCCGCCATGGCTACATGGCAATCCTCAGAGGGTGTAGGGCTCAGGATTCCTCAGATCAGGTGGAAGAGGGAACCCTGCTGAGAAAACGGAGACTGTCATTTAGCACCAAGCTCAGGGGCTTTCCAGAAATGCCAGACTTCAACCTTATCAGCAAGGTCCAACAGTCCAGAACAAAAAAGAATCTCACAACAGGTCCAGACTATAGCACAAGCTGACCTGATACTCGGGTAACATGACCTACAAGACCTAAAAGCTAGAAAGACTCTTAATGAGTTAAGATTCTATGTGGTATCTCTGTTAAATTCCAACATCAGAGTTGCAGCACAGATGTCTCTATTCTGAAGCAAGAACAAAACTTAAAGGGTCATTGTAAAAGTAGCTCCCAACATTTCTTTTTGCACTCTAGTATAATCTAGGACACCAAGGGTGACCATGATGAAGCTACCTGTAGAACACTGGGATTATGGGATAAACAAAGACATGAGATTGTTTGGGCATAGTAGTAATCCATAGTGTGATGCTACTACTGACTAAATGTTTCTGTCTTCTCCAGATTTCACAGTGATACTTTCCCCAGTGTAACAGTATTGGGAGGCATGGCTTTTGGGATGTGGGCCCCCCTTCACAAATGGGACTAGGTATCCAGACTAGGAAATTGATGAGAAAGTCTGATCCTCTTGCCACCCTTCTATCCTTTTCACTACGTGGTAACATATCTTTCCTTTCTTCTGGTGGATGGGGCAATAAGGTACCACCTTGGAAACAGAGAACAGCCTTTATTACAGCGGGGTCTGCTACTGTCTTGCCTTTGGGCTTCCCAGCTCCTAGAACTGGGAAAAATAAAGGTCTGTTTCATAAATTGCATCATGTTGGTATTTTGTTATTCTAGCACACAGAAATTAAGACAGATATAGGTCCTACATTTGGAACTTGGCTGAGCAGGTCCAAAATGGACAATAACTACATAAGTAAGTGGCCCTGACTCCAGTGTGATTTGTGCATTGATGGCTTTCTTTAGGTGCATGTCCATGCTCCCATATAGAAATAATTAATTAAATTGTTTACTTGTATTTAAATTATCAGTAATTGGTTTGGCAGTTGTTAATCGTTAACCCACCATTATAAATTAGCACACAGACACCACATGGATTTTAACAAGCTTTGGCCTGGATTGTGCAATCTTAGTCCATCTAAGCTAGCTCTTGATCCTATTCCCCAAATATGACCCCACATATACATATGTCCCCTGGGCTGCTATTTCCCCCACTATGTTGATGTTACAGTCCACATGGAATGATGTTCTTTTCTCTAACCCACAGCATGTGTCCTCCTTCTTGCTCTTGCTGCTTGTTTTGGAGGCTTCTTCTCATAAACCTGTCTGCTTCATAAGCCCACACCTTAGTCTTGCCTACCTCTGTCTTTGCCCATTCTCAGGCCTCAGCATTTATTCAACCAATCAGGGACAATGATTAGAAAACAAAGTAACAGATAGCAAGCAGGGCCAATTAATTAACGTTTAGAATACATAACATCACCCCATCACTCCCGTGGGAGTTTCACTGTAACAAGCTCAAGTCAGGGAACTGCTTGAGCCAAGTGCTCAGATATATTAGCTCACCATAGTTATAATGACTTGAAATAGACTATTGCTGCAATATAGGCCTGCACAAAAGTGGCTTTAACAGCAGTGAAAAAGGAACATTTCCTAGTATACAAAACTCTGAACAATACACATAGTCATACTCCTGGGAGAGATTGAATAAAGTAGAGATGTACACTAACTTTGGAGCTGACAAGAAGCTTTCCTGGTTAGTCAGGATCCTGAGAGGAGCTTGAAGAGAAGTTTGAGATGTGAGTTTATGAACGAATGTATGAGCAAAATCCTAAAGCATGTAGGTATTTATAGCTTGTTTAAAAACCCACTGGAAAACACTCTAGAACATTCAGAAAGACACTGAAGAACAAGGTGGCTAGAATGACTGGTCCAGCGGATGTCAGTGTTTAGTCTCAACCATCCTAGTAGTCACAAGAAGTCCTATGAATGGTACTACCTTGATAGAGGTTTAGGAGTTGTGAGTAGACCCAAAAGCAAGGGCTTTCTCCTACTAATGCTCATCTTCCCACCACTGCTAAATTGTTGAGCTGGCAGCAGAGACCTATCTGGTAGTTTCAATAGGGATCACTTGTTGACTACATTGGTTACTTTCTTTCCAAGAAAGAGAACAATATATTCTCAACAAAAAGTAAAACAGACTTCAGGAGTTTTCTTTTCCTAAGTAGGGTTTCTTTGCTAGCAGCCTATGAGGACGTATTTGAATTACCAACATGAAATCACAATTAATTTTCTTGAGACTAAGGAACACATTTTATAGAAAAGGAAGCACAGGAAGTACATGACTGGAGGATCCAGGCTCCTATCTTAGAAAATATTACTCTGAAGAAACCAAAGAGCAGCAACATTGTCAGCCTTGAAGTCACTGTACATCTTGGCCTAACAAAGTTTCTCCCTGTGGTATGCCAAGTAGACTTCTCAGACTCCAGTCCATTGAGAAACTTCCTTTATTCTTCTGCCCTTTGAACCACCTTTGAGTGGGTTGTCATGTGTCGAAGAATCAAATGTTAAAGACCTAAGGCACCAGCTTGAGGAGCATATCCAACAATGTACACGCAGTCCCCCAGAGTCCTGCACACAGTCTATAATGAGGTAGGATGAGAATGCATGGGCCTGAAAACTATGGAAGAAGGTTGGCCTTCTCATAGTAGTTCTACCAAAAAAAAAAAACAAAAAACAAAAAACAAGAAAGTCATGAATACTATATTTGCGGCTTCTCAAATTGGTGGATGAAATGGGCTTTAATGATGCTATCATTAACTTTTAAAATGGTTAAGAAAGTGAAAACACAAATCATCTTACATTTTAAAAATGAGACCCTCCCATATTTATTGTGGCCACTGCAGTGGCAGGGACATAACCAATTTGTTGCTTTCCTTAACTAATATCTCTTATTGTGGTCACGAAATACACCACATGTATAAAAGCTATGCATACTATATGATACATAGGTAGAAGTTAAAAATAAAGTGCCAGAAAAAAAAATCCCAAGTATCCTCCACCTAGTTTGAGATTAATGTGCGTACCTTTTAATGTATTTTCATTCAGAAAATCATACATTTTTATCAGTGTAAAAGTAACTGACTTCTTAATTTTTAATTTGTTTTTTTTTTTTGAAGCAACGTTTTGAAGCAACGTGTCAAAGGAACAAATCACAGCCATCATCGTTTATTAGATGAACCTGGCAACTCAGGGGCAAGATCTAGTTGGTCCTCACTTTCCTCTACTGTCAGATGGCAACAACAACAAAAAAAATCTTCTGCATCTGTTTCTATTATCTGCAGGATGAAGCCTCTCAGATGGCAGTAATGTTGGGTTCTTGTCTAGATTCCTCTCTCCATCCACTTTCAATGTCTCTTTTATCTCCCCTGCTTAGAGGAATTCAAGCATCATTCCTTGAGCCCTCCTTGTTACTTAGTTTCTTTGGTTTTTGGATTGTAGCACAGTTATCCTGTACTTAATGGCTAATATCTGCTTATGAGTGAGTATATGTCATGTGTGTCTTTCTGGGTCTGTGTTACCTCACTCAGGATGATCTTTTCTGGTTCCAACCACTTGCCTGCAAATTTCATGTTGTCCTTGTTTCTAACAGCTAAGTAGTATTCCATTCTGTAAATGTACCATAATTTCTTTATCCATTTCTCAGTTGAGGGACATCTAGGTTGTTTCAAGCTTCTGGCTATGACGAATAAAGCTGATATGAATGTATTTGAGGAAATGTCCTTATGGTTTATTGAAACATATTTTGGGTATATGCCCAGGAGTGGTATAGCTGGCTCTTTAAGTAGAGCTATTCCCAGTTTTCTGAGAAAGTGCCAGATTGATTTCAAAAGTGGCTGTACAAGTTTGCACTCCCATCATCAATGGAGGAGTATTTCCTTTTCTCCACAACCTCACCACCATGTGCAGTCAGTTGAGTTTTTGATCTTAGCCATTCTGACAGGTGTAAGATGGAATCTCATAGTAGTTTTAATTTCCATTTCCCTTATGAGTAGGGATGCTGAGCATTTCATTAAGTGCTTCACTGCCATTAGACATTCCTCCTTTGTGAATTCTTGGTTTAGCTCTGTACCCCATTTTTTGATTGGATTATTTGCTTTGTTGGTGTTTAATTTTTTGAGTTCTTTATATGTTTTGGATATTAGCCCTCTGTTGGATGTGAGGTTAGTGGGCTGCTGTTTTGTTCTAATGGCGGTGTCCTTAGCCTTACAGAAGCCTTTCAGTTTCATGAGGTCCCCTTTATTAATTGTTGTTCTTAGAGCCTAAACTATTGGTGTTCTGTTCAAGAAGATGTCTCCTGTGCCAATGAGTTCAAGGCTTTTCCCCACTTTCTCTTCTATTAGATTTAGTGTGTCCAATTTTATGTTGAGTTGTTTGATCCACTTGGACTTGAGTTTTGTGCAGGGTGATAAATATGGATCTGTTTGCATCCTTCTACATGTTGACATCCAGTTAGACCAGCACCATTTTTTGAAGATGCTATCTTTTTTCCATTGTATGGTTTTGGCATCTCTGTCAAAAATGAAATTTTCATAGGTTTTGGGGTTTATTTCTGGGTCTTCAATTCTATTCTATTGATCAGCCTGTCTGTTTTTATGCCAATACCATGCGGTTTCTATTACTATTGTTTTGTAGTACAGCTTGAAGTCAGAGGTGGTGAGACTTGCAGAGATTCTATTATTGTACAGGACTGTTTTCATTATTCTGGGTTTTTTGTTTTTCCATATAAAATTGAGAATTGTTCTTTCAAGGTCTGCAAAGAATTGTGTTGAGATTTTGATGGGAATTGCATTGAATCTGTAGATTGGTTTTGGTAAGAGGGCCATTCTTTACTATGTTAATCCTACTGATCCATGAACAAGGGAGATCTTTCCATCTTCTGATGTCTTCTTTGATTTGTTTCTTAAGGGATTTGAAGTTTTCATCATACAGGTCTTTTACTAAAACTCAGGGAGCCTTGTGGAAGAGTTAGGAGAAGGTTTGAGGGAGGTGGAAGAGTCAAGGACACCACAAGAAAACCTACATAGCCAATTAATTTGGACAGAGGGAGACTCATAGAGACTAAAACACCAACCAAAGAACTTGCATGGATTGGTCCTAGGCCCACTGCACATAGGAAGCTGATGGGCTGTTTGGTGTTCAAGTGGATTCCCTAAAAATTGGAGTAGGGGCTATCTCAGACTTGGTCTCTGTTGCCTCTCTCTGGACTCCATTTTCCTAGAAAAGCTGCCTTGTCTTGCCTCAATGGAAGAGGAGGCACTTAGTCCTGAAGCAATTTGATGTGCCAGAGTGGGTTGGTACCGGGCTGGGGGTGGGGTACAGGGAAGTAGACGGGAGGGTAGGACTGGGAGGAGGGGAAGGAGGGGTGTTGCGATTGGAATTTAAAATAAACAAATAAATACATTTTAAAAAATCCTCATCTTCCCTACAGGAACACTATAGTAATGAGAGTAGGAAGATAATATACTGGGAAAGATGTGGTAGATGGACACCACCTCTTACCATGATTTCACCCTAAAGTAGGCAAAAAGACCATATGCTGGCTAGTCAGCTTTCTTATACTATAATAAAACACCCGAGATAATAAACTAGAATCGGACCTGCTGACCTCGTAGAAGAAATAAACACTTGTGTCTTATGTATATCCTAGAATCTAGAGAAAGCTTTGTTCTAAGAACCCCCAAGGTACTATGGCCTCTTCCAGATCACGGCTCAAGTTTGTCCAGTTTCAGAATAGAATGCTGTCTGCTTTGTACAGTCCCAGGGATGCCAACAAGAGACTGCCACTCCTTAGCCGGATTCTGGTTAAGCTAATGCTGCAGGGCATCTCTGGAGATGTGGGGACTGACTGTCCCAAGAGCAGCTTCCACTGTTTGCAAACAAGACAGGACACATTTGCACTGTTTCCGGCTCCTACTTTACATCATGACGCGTAGCCTTTTGCTTGGGAATGTCACACACACACACACACCCTCTTAAAATTATTTTCTTCCCTAATATCAGATATTTCTCACCATGGTGCTCTGCAGTTTGAAGCTGACCTAGGTGATTATTTGCTCAGTGTTGTCTTTGTCACTGTAAATTCCATGAAACAATGCATCTCCTCTGATCACACACGACCACCATCCTCTGGTGCACAGATTATAACTGAAGCATGCTACCAAGCCTTTTATCAGTGATTATATTAGTGACTCCTAATGTGCTGAGAACTGAATAATATGAATAAATAAAAAAGAGTTTTGCATTTTAAGATTGTTCTGGATAGGGGTATACTATCAAACAATTACCTCCTGCAATCTGTGCCGGGCTCTTCTCTCTTCTCCATTGCTTGAGTCACTTCTAGCATATTCTAGAGTTTATGTTTTCATTCTTTTTAGTATATTATTCTCTCAGCCCTCACCAGAACATCACCACCACCAAGTGGCAGGGGTTTTTCTTTCTTGCTTTTTGGGCTTTTTCAATTTAATTTTTGACATTTTTATACATGCACGTAATGTAGTGTGAACATATGCCCTGTGTTACCTCTCAAATTCCTACAGACCCCTCTTTCTACTATTTCCTCTCCTAATTCCATGAGTTATTTCCATTCAGATAGCCATCACTACTGTTTATCCATGATTAAAATGGCCATGTCTCATCTGAAAGACACAATTTCACGGGACTCGTCCCCATCCTCCGACTCTTACAATCCTTCCACTCCCTTTCCTGCTATGTTCCCTGGCTCTGGAAGGGGGTGACATAAGTGTGCTGCTTAAAGCTAAACACTTGTCACTTATTCCTAGAATTCTGACCAGTTGTAAGCCTCTGTATTTACCAAATCCTGCTACAAAAAGAAGCTTCTATGGCCAATGTGTATAGTGGCATTCGTCAAAGATTTTAAATTTAAATATTAATTAATATACAGAAGGCTGGTGGCTACATAACCATTTAGCATCACATCACTAGTAAGTTCAGCCTTACGGCCTATAGCACGACAATTTCAGGAGATGAGTGTACCCTCTGTTTTCTCCATTGATGTCTCCATTTATAGTTGAACTAATTGCTCATTTCTTCCTATTTGACTCTCAGTGCATTTGGCGGTCTGACAATCTTTCATTTCTACCCTGTCCCATGTCATAATGTGCTTCTCTTCCTCCATTCCACTCTGGCATTGTTTCTGATATGGCAGGTAGCTCTGGCCTCAGGGCATTCCTTATTGGTAGGAAGATTGTTCACAAGTTATGTCCATGGGTAACTCTCTCATGTGCTCCAGATCAGTGCTAAAGCCACTCTATCAATGGAATCTTCCATGATACCCCTATTCAGATTTGAGTCCCACTTCTTCCCACAGCACATACGCACTCCTGGAACTTGGCATGCCTTCGCTATGTCTCCATAACAGCTGGCACAGCTCATATACACTATCAGTTAAACATTACCTGGTTTCTCTCTCATTGTCTCCAGAATTCTAAGATCCATGAAGGCAGTCAGGATCCTCCTTTGTGCTTTCTGACCTATCCCTAATAACTAAAGAGCTGGATTACATCTGGCACTCCATATTTGTGAAATAAATGAATTATCCTAAAAGCAATTTTTATTCAGGGAACACCAGATTTTAGGATGTTCCACTTAAACTCAAAAAGCATACACATGATTATAATAAGATGTTTGCATTTCAAATAGGAAGTTGAATATGAAATAAAAATATAATAAGAAGCAGGTGTCTTGGAAAGGTTAAGTAATACAAGGCATACATCTTTGCTTTTCCATGAGCAGGGTGCTAGAATTTAGATTATTGATAAATTTCAACTTGAAAATCTCTGAGTAATGTTTGCTATCATATGCTGTGTTTGAAGATAGCACACACACACACACACACACACACACACACACACACACATACACACACATGCACATGTGTGCCTTCATGTATAAGATTGCCTCTGATGCCTGGAGAATATTAGAGGAAATGACTATTAAATGGCTAAGGAAAATATTCATGATTTATCAATGCAGTGAAATGGAAGAGCAGGAACCCACTTGACAGACAGGCAGAATCAGCTTTAACCAGATTGAATCCAGTGTGGAGACTAGTCACGGACCAAATGCTCACAACATCAGCTGTGTGGAGGTAAGTGACCCTAAAACCAGGACATTTCAGAGGAATGTTGCAGGCCCTTCTCCTCCTTCCCACCAGTGGAGAGACAGGAAACTCTCAGGGAATAATTTTCTCCATGTAAAACCCAAAGTATACATTCTCCCTTCCACTCAGGGACTCCAGGATCTGGTCAGGAAGTGTTTAGTGGATATCCGCACTCTTTGTGGTCAGCATAGACTCATAGCACTTTAGAGCACAAAGAGACGTTCGTTCATAACCATGCCCTCTGACTGTAGTCCATAGAAAGGAGGAAAGGGACTAAGCTGAAAGTTTCCTAGCTAATTTGAAGGGATGGACTCAGCCAGCCCCAAGATCTCTGAACCTCTGATCAGAATCTTACCCCACACTAGAGTGTCATTGCTGAGGTCCTTGTTAGGTCTAGAGACTCAACTTTATAAACTTCGTTGACCTAGTTGTTTAATTCAGAGAAGGAAAAAGTGTTAAGTGGTCCCATATTCTCATAGTCCTCAAAACATTTTTAATCCTTAATGTTATCTCTTCTAACTTTAATAATACAAATGTAAACATCATTTGTCAGCCAGTTACTGTGTACTAGCTCTGTAAAACCAACATGATTTATTTGTTCAAATTTTACCTTTCAAAATAGGTAGGATTAATTCTATGTTTCAAAGGAAGAGATAAAAGTTCCAGGAGTCTGGTCAGAAAGTAGTCCAAAGCCAAGTAGAAGCCTGGGTATAGCCAGGTTCAGAGTTCAGTTCTCACCCCAGTCTCGCAGGTCGGAGCTGCTTGCCTTTTTCTATTTTCTGTCCTCATCCTCCCTCTTAGGAATGGAACTGCTCCTTTCCTTGCCATAGATACATACTTCAACTTTCAAATTACAAAGAGTGATAATTTGTAGGTTTTGATGGAGGCCAGGTAACATTGTTAATATCTGAATAACAGACATGGCTGGATGAAGCTCAGGTGATTTTGTTTTTCCACAAGAGGTTTGATGAGCAAGGCCTGTTGACAGCTTCTCTGTGGCCATTTGGAGGGTCTGGGCTATGTGGAGAAGTAGTACTATGCTTATTCCTCTTGGTTTTTTTTTTTTTTCTTCCTAGAACACTCTTTCCAAAGCAGACCAGATCTGTAGATTATAGGCATATTTGTTACTTTTTGGTTACTGTGATAAAGTTTCATGCCCAAAGGCAATTTAAGGTAGAGTTTATTTTGGCTTTGGCTCATGATGGTGGACAGAACTACAGAGGTAGACCCTCTCGGGAAGGGTAGGGACAGGATGATGCATTTTTTTTCATGCTCCTTCAGTCAATTCATCTCTGGTATACATTCCTACATGAGGCCAAGGTGTAATTTATTGTCAAGTTCTTGGCCAGTGAAATTATTTGGTTTAGATTTGCTGGTCATGGCAGTTTCTGGGTGACTTCCATTAGGCCATAGTGGGGCTGCCCAGCATCCTCCTGGGATTCAGCTCTAGGAGCTGGGACATGACTTTCAAGTAATCGATCTTCCAGCTCTGTTTCACATCTCTACTCTTCCCTCTCCTCTGGAGAAACTTGAAGATGGAAGACCAGGAAGGGAAGAAAATCTTGCTTCTGTTCTTTATCTACTGTCCTATCACCTACTGCCAGTCTTTCTTTCTTTCTTTCTTTCTTTCTTTCTTTCTTTCTTTCTTTCTTTCTTTCTTTCTCTCTTATTAAAAATGTAAACAGTATTACTTTACAGGTTTTTTTCCCAAAAGATAATACTCCATTATGAAAAGGAAAAAAATCTCCAGGTGGGAAAAGTGAGACAGACTTCTTATTTACACCACTCTATTCACTTTCCTATTTTCCCACAGCCAAAGTCCAATTCCTAACACCTTTTTTTTTTGAACCACCCACCTTGGTGGTTTGAGTAGGAATGGTCCCCACAGATTCATGTGTTTGAATGCTTGGCCCATAGGGAGTGGCACTATTAGGAGGTGTGGCCTTGTTAGAGTAGGTGTGGCCTTACTAGAGGAAGTGTGTCACTGTGGAGGCGGGCTTTGAGATCTCCTGTGTTCAAGCTATGCTCACTGTGGCACACAATCTCCTTCTGATGCCTGTCGATCAAGATAGAGAACTCTTAGCTCCTTCTCCAGCACCACATCTTCCTGTAACCACTATGTTTTCTGCCATGACAAAAGTGGACTAAACCTTTGAAACTGTAAACTACCTTCAACATAATGCTTTCTTTTATAAGACTTGCTGTGGCGTGCTGTCTCTTCACAGCAATGGAAACCTTGACTAAGACACCTAGCTCGCTGGCTCTTCAGAAAATGTGAACTGTGACTTGAAGAAGCTACTGGCTAGAATATGGAAAGCAATTGCAGTGCTCGTTAGAATGTTCCTGGTAGGATTTTCTTTTCATTTTTCTGTTGTCTTGCTCTCATGAGCCACAATCCACTCAGTTGAGTCTAGTGAACTACACAACAAACTGCATTCCTGGAGGCTTCATTTTGACAGTTTCACTGTGATTTATCATGTTTCTATCAGTTATGCTCAAGTGTACAAATATCTACAGCTCACTCACTCTTGGTTTCCAGCAGCCAGCGATCTCAGGGGTGCCACCATCATTTTGTTACACACTACGTGTGTGTAAGTGCACAGAAAGAACAATAAGGCTAGTGATCTCAGTCATCTAACCTCAGTGATGTTGCAGGTCCAGTTGCTTTGGGGAATTCAGAATGTCCTTTTTAGAATGTTTAAAATAATGGGACACAGATAACAGTGATGCTATGCCATCTAGGCAGGGAGGACAATATGGGTGCTAATGGAGTTCACTGTGCCTCAGCATTAGTGACATTCTCTGCCTCTGCTCTATGTCTTCACCATGATAAAATGCTTTGCTCAATGTGCTTTTTTTATCTGCTTCTTTGTCAATCAGAATGGGGGTCCAGGTTACTGTTTCCTATTTATTTATTTCTACTGTGGGAATTTACGCACATTTAGAGGCTAAAAGAAAGGTAAGATATTCCCCTGTGCCTGACACATTACCTTTCTAGAACTCTACAAGTATGACTTTATCATCACATAATGCTTAGAAGTTGTATAAAGTAGAAAGTATCTCCTTCACCATAGAGAAAACGAGCCAAAGATCCCAAGATGTTGTTCCAGAATCATTGATAATGTCCTGTGCAGACATTATATTCAATTATATATATATATATATAAATGAATATATAGATGTTAACATATATAGTATATTGTATATACATATACAATATGTATATATACATACATATGTATGTAATATACACACATATATTGTATAATATAGTATATTCAACATATATACTATATATAGTATATTCCCATATGTATAAGAAATACATATATATTTATATATTGCATGAACTTGAGTTAAAAGTCTAAGCTCTAGAAGAGCAGTCTCATAGCTACAAAACTGCATTTAATAGATTAAATTTACCACTGTTTAATGATTAGAAGAAATGAAGTGTTTCTCCATGGGCATATGTCCACTTTATTGTAAATATAAACTTTTTAATTAAATATATTTGTTTGTGTGCATATGTGTATGGTTTTGTATGTGCACATGCCATAGCATACATGTGGAGGTCAGAGACCAACTTGTGGAAGTCAACTGTCACCTTTCATTGTATAAGTCCCAGGGGTGAAAATTAGGCCATCAAACATGGTAGCAAGAGCCTTGACCTTCTGAGCCATCTTGTCAAACCTCATACTTTAAGATACATATAAGAAAATTATAGCTTGTGAGATCAGACGAGATCGGGTGCGTTCAAGGTGGTATGGCTGTAGACTGGAGAGGTGGCTCAGTGGTTAAGAGCACTAGCTGCTCTTACAAAGGTCCTGAGTTCAATTCCCAGCAACCACATGGTAGCTCACAACCATCGAAAATGTGATCTGATGCCCTCTTCTGGCTACAGGTATACTCATATATATAAATAAATAAATCTTTAAAAAACAAAAACAACACAAACAAAACCAAGAAAGTAATCACTTGTTAGCCTTCCCAAGCTCTGGCTGTTACTGACTTCTGATGAAACAGTAGAGTGGAGAGAATAAATAATACCAACATTCTGGGGGAGAGGAGTGTCACAGAATCTAGGTTTGGAAACACTTTACATTTTCTCTAGTCCCTCCACATTGAAGAGACTGTGAGCAACCCTGAGAAGTATATTACATAAAGAAAATATCTCAAACTTGGGCAGCATGATGCCCCCCAAAACAATCATGTCAACCATAGATAAAACAGTTTACATATGCAGAAGGAAATGTTTGAAACTTAGGGAAAGCATGCCAAAAATGTATTGTTTATTTTAGAAATCTCAATGGTAACAATTGCTATAGGGCTTTCTAGTAGTTCTGTAGTTCAAAGACAAAAGTCTTGTTACTTTCCCAATCCTTTGTTCAACAATATCTTTTCCATGCCTACCATGTAATAAATAATCCGTCAGAGTTATGACTAACACATATAGGTATTACAGATAACATTACAAAAAATGTTATCTATTCCCATACAAACCTCTATTCAGTGTGTGTGTGTGCACGTGTGTATGAACATTTGTTAGTTTTTGTCTGTTTTTTTTTTTTTTTTTTTTACTGTGCCTTACATGAGTAATCACTCATGTAATTTTTTTACTTTTAAGTAAAGAAAAATGTTCCATAATAAGAAATACCAAAGGAGGCTAGTGAGAGAGATGGTTCCATGGTTAAGAGGACAGGCTGCTCTTCCAGAGGACCTGGGTTCAAATCTCAGTTCCCATATGACAGCTCACAACTGTCTGTAACTCCTGTTCCAGGGGATCTGACACCCTCACAAAGACATACATGCAGTCAAAATACAAATGTACATTAAATTTAAAGAATAAATAAATTATTTTTAAAAGAAAAGAAAAGAAACACCAAAGAAGAAGCTCATGAAAATGAGGGTAAAAAGTCTCACTACTTACTGTCACTAAATAGACATGAAAATATGGTAAATATCAGAGTTTTCCATAGGGGCTGGGGCAAACCCAAAGTGTATGAGGGAGAGGAGTTAATAACTGTAATAGAAAAAAATTGATGATAAGATGAAAAAAATCAAAACTGAGATGGGTAAAGAACCCATCAAAATACCTGCCTGTTAAAAAATCTCTCACATAGCCGGGCGGTGGTGGCGCACGCCTTTAATCCCAGCACTTGGGAGGCAGAGGCAGGCGGATCTTTGTGAGTTCGAGGCCAGCCTGGTCTACAAAGCGAGTCCAGGACAGCCAGAGATACTCAGAGAAACCCTGTCTCGAAAAACCAAAAAAAAAAAAAAAAAAATCTCTCACACTGAAAGGAAGGACAAGTCTGACTGTGTGTCTCACCTGATATCAGTGTCATGAACAGTGCTGCTCAGTAAATATATAATAAGAGCCATATATGTTGTTTAAATGTGATAGTAATTACATTGAAAGTAAGACATTAAAAAAAATTAATAATGGCTTATTAAACAATATGTTTAAAATATGTTCAATTTAAGCATAAAAATATATTAAAATATAATAAAAATATGAAAACATACAATAAAATATATTATATTTATATTTAAATTATAAAATATATACAATATATCTTCACATAAATAAATATATAATATATAATAAAAATGTAAAAAATAAAAAATATATATATAGACAAAATATATAATAGAAAAATAAAAATTATTTTACATTCTTTTTCTTTTTTTTTATTTATTACTTCAAGTTATATCTCCATCACAGTGCCCTCCTTCCACTCCTCCCAGTTCCACCCTCCCACCTTCTCCTGCTTCTCCTACCCATCCCACTCCTCTGATGTGGAGTATCCCTATCAATCAGCCCCTCTCAGCTCAACAGTCATATGAGGGCTAAGAGCTTCCTCGTGCACTGGGGGCCTACATGGTAGCACCCCTAGGGCAAATTGTCCCCTTGATAGGTAACAAAGTCTATGTTCCTGATTGTTTTGGTGTGTTGGTCTTAGGATAGTTATCCTGTACTATATGGCTAAAATCCGATTACAAGTGAGGAGATGCCATGTGCATCTTTCTGAGTCTGGGTTAGCTCACTCAGGATGAGCTACTTATTTTACATCTTCTTCTATACCGAGTCTCAGAATCACGTTTAGATCTCACACTTTGAGCACCTCTCAGTGAGGACTAACTTCATTCCACCTCCTGACGTAGCACATGCCTGTCTACCAAATTGGACAGAGCAAACCTGTGCTCAAACAAAAGGCTGTATCATTTCAGAATTCTTTAGCCTTCTCAGTGACTAATTTACCGTTTTTGCTTCTTAATTTGTCCTTTGGGGCAAGACAAAGACTTGCACACTCATAGTGATTAGTGTACTACAGAGTGGTAGCAAGCCTTCCATGAGTCACTTGGTCACTAGTTTCCGAGTCTCTTCCAGCCAGGTATCCTGTCATGAGTTTAGCATCAGGTCTTCAATAGCCACATAGTTGATACATCTCAAAAGGTTGCCAAGTTGCTTTGCATCTTGGTGTTCATGCAACAGATATTCTCTACTGGCATTTCTATCCCCCTAGAAGTTCATGTCAAAACAGCAAAATGGACTAGATTGTGCCTGAAGAAGAATTGCTTTAATTGATAACCAGATCATCCAGATCAGGGGAATCATTGTTTCATGTGTCAGATCACTGCAACGCCCAGCACCCACAAGGGTTTCGCTCTCATGTTTCTTCCAGTCCTCCTACAGAGGCCACCAGCAATTCAGCAACTAGTTCACTTCTTCAATGAAGAAAGGTCATCCTAGCCATTGTGGCAAGAGACTGTTGCTCCCCAACGTTGCAACATTTGCTAATTGACATTTTAGTCCAGTTGTCAGTGTTATTGTTAATACTGGTGGGAGTCTTCACAGGGTGATTATGTTTTTTATTTTTTAGAAATGACTTAGTGAGTCTAAATAGAGACCTGTTGATGCTTGTGTTTTGGCATGTGATGTCACAAAAGAAATGTACTGGCTAAGACTTGATTTGTGAATCTGTGGGCTTAGCCTCCACTACCTGGGTCTAAGCCTCAGCTTTGCTGCTTAGAAGATATGTCTCTGAACGTCAGCTCCCCAGACTTGATGGGAAGTGGAGAATGGTTATTTAGAGTTGCAAAAGAGGATTTGATAATACAGGATATACAACAGTGCTTAAAATGCAGAATTATTCAAAGAACATTAAGTTACCATAGGTTCTTAAAATTTGTAAGCTTTGAAATCTTGACCATATGATAGCATTTCTAAAGCTCTAAGATAATTCTTTCCAAAAGAAATCCCAGGTGACCCACTTCTCACTGAAACTTTCATCAGACAGTTGACCTCCTTTATTGATACTTACCATGCAAATATGCTAAAGCTTTGTTTTGGAAACTCTCCCACTCTGTTCTTGTCATCCATGCCAAGCCAGGTCAAAGATCTGTAAACACTTCTATGGTAGAGTGACCCAGTTTGGACTTACTCTCATCATTCTGACTCAGGAGTGGGTATCAAAAGGCCAAATTTCTTTCCCCTTACTACATAGTATTTACATTTTTTGCTCAGGGTGAGGAGAAGTATCATCTAAATTGGAGAATAGAACAGTAAAGTTTCTATAGAGAAGGTATTCCAAACAGGAACGTCAGTCAGCCCAAGCATGTCCTCCAATTCTCTGGGCTATGGGGATGAGTCTCACCTTTAGATACTCAAATGCACAATAAACTACTCTCTCTTGTCTTTTCATTTAGATTTAATGCTTTTCACTTTGAAATTCTGTTCATTAAGGCAATAAATACATTGCCCACATTATCCATCTGCTGATATTATAGTGTTCTGGAGCCTGAGCTGCACTTCTAGAGACTTGTTAATTAATTAGAAAAGAATGATGTAAGACTGCACAGGCTTCTGATGTAATGTTAAAATATTTCCTTTTGAAAATACTATTAATAATTAGTATACAGACTTGTATATGTCATATATTTGTTCACATCAATAATTTGTTTTGTTTTGGTTTAGGAGACAGGGTATCACTCTACATAGCCCTGGCTAACATGGAACTCATTTTGTAGATCAGACTGGTCTTGAACTCACAGAGATCCACCTGCATCTGTTAATAGGATTAAAGATCACCACCACACCCAGCATCAATAATATTATTAATCCTACTTTAAAAATGAGAAAAGCCAGACACAAAGAGGTTAAAAGCTCATTTAAGGTCTCACCATTGCCTGCCTATGAAGTTACAATTTGAACCCATGTCTTATTCCAGAGCCCAACTCTTAAAGCACTTTAGTCTCTAAAAAAAAAAAAATCAGTAGCATATTAATTAAAAGGATGATTTTATATATTAACAAGTAAATTTGTCACATTTTAACATGTCTCTGGAAGCAGAAGTATTTAAACAATCTAATTTTAATCTATAAATGCCTCAAAAGGTATGTGTCTTATAAACTTCTAGGGGACACAGGCAAGAATATCATGAAAATCAACCATAAGTCAATGGGGCATCTACCATGGTTACTGCAGTGTTCCGTTGCTCTTATTTTTGAATTAGGGAATATATTTTTCTTTGTCTCCTCACATACATGCCCAAATTATAGAAAGAGGACACACACTTTAGATAATTTTTTTAAATTTCAACAGGAAATCATTTCCCAAGCCTAGATTTTGAATATATGCTATACACAAAACAATTTATCTACTAGAGTTCATGGGCAGCTGGACTGGGAAAAAAAAACACATTAATTATCATTCAAGTGGAAATGGCCCCATAGACACACCATTTAATTAACAGAGAGGCCAGTATTGGAAATGAATAATTTGAGGCAAGACAGAGAGGGATGTGTGAGATAAATACTCGGGTGACTTAAAGATATTCTCGGTAAATAAACTTAATAACATAGGAAATATATCTCTGTCTTATAAACATAAACAAAGATTCCTTAGGGGAAAAACGGGTGGGGGAGAGCCGCTTCGTTGCCTGTATTAAGGGTGTCCCCTACCCCATCCCATCCCACCATGTGATCTCCGTTCCTGAGAAGCATCAATTCATCCAGAGGCTAGAAATTCCTACTTCCTTGAATTCAGACTCGGAGAAGATGAGAGCTAAAATCACTTCATGTCGCACAGTTTCCCCATCTTTGAAAACCTTTGAAATCTGTAGTTCTGCCAAGATATAAATAGAAATGGTGTAGCAGCAGAGAACTGATCCCGCTGCTAAATGTGCTCACCCCATTTGGACGGTTTTATGAAGCATGGCAGCAGCTGGGGCAGCAGTGACTGATCCCATGGACATCGCTGCTGTCGCTACAGCTGCAAAATACCTTTTCCTTCTGTCTTTATTTCCTGAGAAGAGTCAGGGAGATCTTTCCCAAAGCATTAAAAAAAAATTAAATTAAAGTGTAGCCCAAAGGTCATTTTTTTGGAGCAGTCTGGGAGACATTCAGAATCTGAAATGAAATTGCACAACACCCCTCCAACTGAATTCCCAAAAATAATTTAAAAATCAGAATTCTGGGGCCTAGTTTGGCATTATAGGTGTGCTAGAGTAGATTTTTGAGACTCTATCAAATGTTGTGTTATGAGTCTTGAAAATATCATCCTTAATAAAATAGGCCAAAGTCATATCAAGCTCTGGGGTATAGTTGCTATTAAAGGCAGGGTGTAGGAGAAGGTGATGTCAATTTTCATTGCTGTCCTTGGTATTTCCTCATCTTCTCTTTTGTATTCTCCTCTCTTCCCCACTTTCAGCATCCTCAGTTTTTTAAGTACCAGGGTTCATAATTTAATTCAAGAAGAAGTTATATTTTGAGATGAGAAACATATATAGAAAGAGCTATATAAAGATATATACAGATAGATGGGGTTATATACATATATAAATAGCATCTTCATAACCAACTCTTTAACTTTAGAAGAAGAAGAAGCCAGGGTGTGTGGTACATTGAGAAAGCCTGCAAGACCTAGATTCTATGCCCTTCACTTTGGAAGCCTATCCAACTGGTTTTCTCCATCACCCAATGTACATCTATGGGAGTCATCTCCATATGGATAAATGTTTTTCCAACAGCTCAGCTGACATTTTTTAAAATTCAAAGCAACTAATAAAGGGAAACAGCCACTGAAAATACAGAAATCAAAACCATGTGTCTCCCCACCCCCATAGTCTTTCAGCAAAAAAAAAAAAAAACCCAAAAAACAATAAAACAAACAAAAACCCCTTCGTTCCAAATAGAATCTTATACAAGGGGTTAACAGAAAAACTGGAAAGCCTGTAGCTACTCTAGGAAATGAAGAGAAAGGAAACTACTTTCCTACTGACCCGCACACAAAGAAGACGCAGAGGCTCCTTGATAGAAGCTGTGGTTGGAAGCCATAGAAATCTTTAAGTATCACTTAGAGTAGAGACAATATTCAGTAGACACTGTTTGTTGTTTGTTTTGTTTTAACACATTTCATATTTACAGTTCTCAATCTCTGCCTCCAGAAAAGGCCTAGGTTTCCCAATCTTTCCTTCAAAGCCATGGCTAAAACTATACTCCATTCCTCTCTCATGAGGCATCAGGACTGGTCCAATACATGTGCTCTTTCCCCTTGTGAGGATGCTAGACTTAACTTTTTCCAGCTGCAGCTGCATGTGGCTTGGTCTCAAGTACACATCCCTGGTGCAACACCTTCTTAAGTAACAATTGCATCAGCATAACAATGGAATGCCAGAGAAGAAATAGTCTCCTCACAAAATGAAGTGATTCTCATCCCCTGCAAGGCAATGTTTTAGAGGGGCAATAAATAAATAAATAAATAATAAAACAGACAAAAAAAAAAAAAAAACTGCACTGTACTGACTTGGAAGAGAAAATAAAACTTAGTAGTATTAAAGCGGTTTCTGAACTGAAAGTGAACCAGTTGCTAAAACGTAAGTGTTGTTGATGATTGCAAAGGGCAGTGAGCAATATTGGCTGGAATGACCAGTGAATATCTGGAAATATAATGCCAACTTAAAATGGAGTCTGAAGGAAGGACTTAGGAAAGAAAGACAAAAACATTGCCAGCAAGTATCTGATAAACTATGGTGCACTTGCCGGGAAGAAATTTTCTAGGTCATAAATGCCCAGATTGGTCTAATCTTTATTCAAAACAAACTTCTAAGAAGAAATTTAAGTGAATTTAGATCCTTGACAAAGGAGCCATTTCCCACTGAGAGAACTTACACGGGGCTTCTCCAGTTCTCCTCAACAGCCTCCAGTTAGAGCTACATCTAATCTCTGTACAGTGTGATCTCTGCCCAAGGCATTTGGGGGAGAAGGACAAACATTGCCTTCCATCCTGTTGCAATAATAATTTTGAAATACTAGCCAATATATTATCCTTGTTTTTTTATCTTTCACCTTCTACCCCAGCTGCTTTACTCCCTTAGCCAGAGAGAGGGAGAAGGGAGTGGGGAGAAGGGGAGGGAGAGGAGAAGAGAAGAGGGGAAGAAAGGGGAGGGGAAGAAGAGGAGGGAGAGGGAGAGGAGAAGAGGAGGAAGAAGAGACATGATTGTTGGAACTAGGAACGAAATGGGGTTTTTGTTTGTTTGTTTTTGGTTTTTGGTTTTGGTTTTTATTTTTCGGCTTTTGACTTTCAAAACTCCAAGGGAAGGATTTGAAAAAAGGGGGGGGAGGGGGTGATTCTTAAGCAGCTGTCCTCATTTCTGAAGATGTTACATTAGATAAAGACACCTGAGGTCATATAATCATACTCTTTTATCTGGAACCCCTTCTTCGGAAACAGCAGGTGTGTTCACTGGTGGCCTGGCTTCTCTGCAACTGTGTAGCACTTTGGTAGAAGGAGATACTAGAACCGTGGTCTCTCCTTTTCTAATACCAGGAAATGGGAACCAAATATGCTTCATTCCTCAGGGCTTAATAGTTTGTTATCCCTCCATTGATTCAAATACAGGGTGGTGATTGTTTCAGAATACTGTAGAGTTCAAAGCTTACAGCTCCAAAATTTTATTTATAAGTCTCATCACCTCAGTGACACTTCCTAAGATCCATGTTCCTTAGCTTCCCATATAAAGGCAAAACCCAGAAAACGGGTGTTGTGTCTGCCTCATAACAGTGGCCGTGAACGTTAAGTTAGATGCTGCTAAAGCATCTGCCAGGGGCGTTGGCTCACAGGACATATAAGGACATATGTGACAGAATGTCACATTATCTTATGTGACCATATGCCTGTTTCCAATAAATCTTTTCTGGCTAGTTGAATAACCCTATTTTAAAGTCCCCAAAGTCAGGCATAAACATGCCTCTTCCCTCTTTCCCCATGCCCACACCTCACAGTGACAAGGCCAAGAGACTGCCTTTGGTGTATACTGCCTGAGGCCTGTGTATCTTCCAAACCGACTTTTCCAGCCCCAGCTAATGAAATGTAAAGAATGCCAAACAACAGGCATCCGGAGTTAGGAGAGGGAAGAGGCTGCCAGAGATGGGGTCCCAGTGGGCTCTCAAAACCTCTAGTATTCTTGGCTTCTGCTTATCTTGGGTAGAGCCTTTGTTAGAAATAAGAGAGAGAAAAGAAAAATACTCGCAGGCTTGTGCAAGCCAGTTTCTCAGTAAACTGTAGACGTTTCCTGCTTCCGGGTTACCCGCGACTTGGGAATAATCGTTCAACGGGTCCCATTTCTATCCCGACTGGAAACAGGAAACGCAAGGGGTACAGTTTTAAACAAAAACAAAGAGGCCGAAAGATAAACCAGATTGTCCCAGGGTTCAAGAGAGGTTTGTGCTAAGTGTTAGAAGGTTCAGATCTGGAGGATCCTCCCCCACTTTCTGCCATTCCAGAAATTCCTTTGGCGGGGGGCCGGGGGCGGGGAGCGAAGGGCTGCTCTGAACTGCGCAGCACTGCCATCTTCAGGGACAAGGGCGAAAATATTTTCCGGGTCAGTCAAATAAATCATCTTCCTGAACGCTTCATTTAAATATAATCAGATGCTTAAAACTTTGACAGCAGACAGTCTGGAACAGGTTTTTATTTTTATTTTTTAGCGTTTCTCGTGTTTGGAAAGTCAGCAGACGTGTGTGTGTGTGTGTGTGTGTGTGTGTGTGTGTGTGTGTGTGTGTGTG